>CM019068.1:124347390-124865046 GCA_009667805.1 Leptobrachium leishanense
GGCCCTGAGGACTGGAGTTGAGAAACCCTGGTCTAGATTGTTCATTCTCCAGACAATTCAAGGTTTTCACCTCTCTGAATAACCCTGATAGTGTAGCCAGCACAATGATTCAATATCGGGGATATTCAGAGAGAGGTGAAAACCTTGAGAATTGGCAGGAGAATGAACAATCTAGACCAGGGTTTCTCAACTCCAGTTCTCAGGACCCACTACAGGCTCGATTTTTCAGCTCACCTTGGCAGTGGCGTAGCGTGGGGGGGGCTGGGGGGGCCGTGGCCCCGGGCGCAGTTTTGTTAGGGGCGCATAATTTCAAAAGAAATTTGCGCCCCTAAAACCTGAGGCCCGGACTGACCCGCCGGGCCCTCGGGCGCCGCCCAAGGGCCCGCGGGTTGAGGGGACCCAGATGCCGGGCAGCGGGAGTGCCTGCCCGGTCCTGAACAGTGAGTCCATCCGTGTTGAAGGGGATGCGGCTGCGTGCAGGCGCAGCCGGTCATGTGGTCCGGCTAATCAGGTGGTACTGAGTCTCTGTACCACCTGACTGGCCGGACCGCATGACCTGCACACGCACGCAGCCGCCTCCCCTTCAACACGGACGGACTCACACGCTGTTCAGGACCGGGCAGGCACTCCCGCTGCCCGGCATCTGGGCCCCAACCCCTGCTGGATCCGGAGCTGGGGCAAGTATCCATGTGAGAGCTGGCTGCCGCTGGGGCAACATCCAGGTGAGAGCTGGGGCAAATCCATGAGCTGGGGGCAAATCCATGAGCTGGGGGCAAATCCATGAGCTGGGGCAAATCCATGTGTGAGCTGGGGCAAATCCATGTGTGAGCTGGGGCAAATCCATGTGTGAGCTGGGGCAATATCCATGTGTGAGCTGGGGCAATATCCATGTGTGAGCTGGGGCAATATCCATGTGTGAGCTGGGGCAAATCCATGTGTGAGCTGGGGCAAATCCATGTGTGAGCTGGGGCAATATCCATGTGTGAGCTGGGGCAATATCCATGTGTGAGCTGGGGCATATCCATGTGTGAGCTGGGGCAATATCCATGTGTGAGCTGGAGCATATCCATGTGTGAGCTGGGGCAATATCCATGTGTGAGCTGCGGCATATCCATGTGTGAGCTGGGGCAATATTCATGTGTGAGCTGGGGCAATATCCATGGGAGAGCTGGGGCAATATCCATGTGAGAGCTGGGGCAATATCCATGTGAGAGCTGGGGCAATATCCATGTGTGAGCTGGGGCAAATCCATGTGTGAGCTGGGGCAATATTCATGTGTGAGCTGGGGCAATATCCATGTGAGAGCTGGGGCAATATCCATGTGTGAGCTGGGGCAATATCCATGTGAGAGCTGGGGCAATATCCATGTGAGAGCTGGGGCAATATCCATGTGAGAGCTGGGGCAATATCCATGTGTGAGCTGGGGCAATATCCATGTGTGAGCTGGGGCAATATCCATGTGAGAGCTGCGGCATATCCATGGGAGAGCTGGGGCAATATCCATGTGTGAGCTGGGGCAATATCCATGTGAGAGCTGGCTGGGGCAATATCCATGTGAGAGCTGGGGCAATATCGATAACATGTCCACAGGTTGGGGGGGGGGCGCACAATTCTTGGCTGGCCCCGGGCGCTGACAACCCACGCTACGCCACTACACCTTGGGAAAATGCAGACTGAATACTGCAAACACTGAGCAGCAAATTATTTCACCTGTGCTTCACATATCTGGCAAACCAGGCCGAGGAAACGAGTTGAGAAACAGATTCCAGACCAAATAGCCAATTTGGAAAGTGAGATAAATGGGAGAATTTTTCTGGTTTGACTATTTTGACCTAGAATTTTAACTTCTGTCATTCAAGGTTTTCACCTCTTTCTGAATAGCCCTGTATCAGGGTTATTCAAAGAGCGGTGAAAAGCAGAAGAATGACCCCGTATCAGGGCTATTCAGAAAGAGGTGAAAACCTTGGAGAATGACTGGAGAAGTTAAACCAGAAAAATTCTCCCATTTATCTCACTTTCCAAATTGGCTGTTCATTTTCCTGCCAATGCAAGGTTTTCACCTCTCTGAATAACCCTGATTTTTTTTTTTTTTATGAGCCTAAAATGTTAAGCCAACGCTTGCCCCTGGCAAAAAAAAACCACACGTGAAAGAAAGGGTGTGTAAAGAGACTGGCACTGTAAGAACACACACACACACACACACCGCTCTATATGCTGCCCCTATAACAAAAGTATTAAGAGGAGCCTGGCCACATCCATTAGGTTTCCATAAAGCACCTATACATTTTTGCGTCATTCATATTATACTGAATCGAAAGCAAGCCACTGACCCAACCTGACTTCTGCACACTGCAGGGCAGCAATTTCAGGCACTGACAGGGAGAAAAATGGAGATTTGACACCCCAGCCCAAAGCCAGTGACCCATGAAGCACACGCTGTGATCTGACAGCCCTAGTAGAAGAGGAGTTGAGAGAGTCTTGCTGGCAACTTTGGATCTGCTGAGTCCCCCACCTGTCCTGTCCCTCCCCAGGCAGCCTGGCTAGAGGTACAATACATCATACAGATTGGCAGCTAAGCACTATCTGAACATCAGCACAGAGGAAAGCCATGGCCATGGCCTCTCCCCCCCCCCCGGCGAGGTCACTTACCTTGCAGCTGGGCAAAGAGGACTTCCTGCTGCTGCACCCCCTCAGATCCCTCCTGGGGGGCAGATGTGTTGTGCATTCTTCCAGCCCCAGTTAGCAGACAATAACCAGCCTGGGGTATAACTGGGCATCCCCAGCTGTGCCAGGCTCCTGGACTGCAGCTCCCCATGCAGCCAGTCAGGGGTTGTCCATCATGCAATCTTTTCACAGCCTGCATTGGAGGGCTGCCTGGCCTATCATTGCCAGGAAGGGCCATGTCTAACTGCTAGACCTCCTGTCAATCAGAGGCAGTCCTCTAATGTAGGGGTTTTCTGGGAATGGCTTGGACCAATGGTGCTTTCCCATTGGTCCAAGCTTTCCCATGCTCTATCAGTGCCTCTCAGTCTGTGCGGCACTAATGAGCAGTGATCTCTGACGTGTGCTGCACACATCTTGAGTAGTTTACTCAATTAGTGCAGCGGGGAAACGTCCTGCTATGCAAATTGCGTAGGCTAGGAAAACTAATGCCTGCAGAGGCAGAGGACAGAGCTGACAGCGGGGGAGCAGGTGAGTTTGTTTTTAGTTTATTAATTTATCACTTAATGGCAGGTGCGGCTCTGCCTCACTTGCCTGCACTAACTGCACGTCCCTGAGACAGAGGTAGATCTGAGTATCATCAGCATAGAGGTGGTAATTGAAGCCAAAGCTGTTAATGGTTTTGCCCAGGGAAGAGGTATAGATGGAAAAGAGCAGAGGACCTGGTCACGGAAAGAAAAGACCTAGCTAAACTAGTTAACTACCTACCTCGCTGTGATGTGCGGAAAGGAGAGCGTACAAGGGGATCACAGCTCCAAGCCTCTGGACTTACTAACTCTATCCACTCAAGGGCCCCAAGTTATGCCAACCTAACCCCCTTACACCGTACCCACCCTTCCAAATGTATACACTGCCACCACGAAAGTAATAGGGCACTCTCGAAACCCCACTAGCTGTATACCACCCCAATCCAGGAGCCCAACCATATACAGCTAATATATATATATATATATAAGGTATGTGTAGCATCCCAGAATCTTCCAACCTCGGGACACGACCACCACATGTGGATATATGTCCCCTTTTGACCACAGCCCCTCCAGCAAAGATCCGGTGTAGCCGAGGACATGTGTGAGATCTGAACAGGCGTGGTGTACCAACGGAAGATTGTTCCTGATGAGTGGTACACACGGTGACACTCCTCATAGCTTCCCAAATATCAACCCATTCCTCTGCCTCTAGTTGTTCTCCAAGGTCCCTCTCCCAGGCTTGAATATAGCGGAGTTCCTTCCAGTCCATTAGGGCAGTAAGTTGGCGGTATAGTGTAGAAATAAGACCCTTCTGATGAGATCCCCGCATGCAAAGGCGTTCAAAAAAGACTGAGCAGTCAGCGCCGCCAGTTTTATATGTGGTCGGGTTGCAAAGGCCTTCAATTGAAGATACGGCAAGGGGTGTGCTAATCTGGACTGAACGGAAGGTGTGAGATCCATGGGCTGGAACACTTTACCCTTGATATAGAGATGGCATATCCGTGATATAGTGGATCCCATCCATCCTGAGGAGGAGGTGGAGGTGAGTCCAGGTGGGTATTCGCGATTCCGCATGATCGGCGTAAGTGGAGATGGAAACGTCGTGAGATCACATTTAGTCGCCAACCTGTCCCAGAGTCTGAGAGAATTCACGATAGCAGGGCATATGGTGCGTAGTAAGGGCCTCTGAGTCCTGGGAAGCCACATCCACATGTCAGGGGAATCCGGGTACATAAGATCTCTCTCTAAATCCACCCATCGACGAGAAGAAGGCGGGGAGTGCCAGGCCACAATTTGGGCTAGTTGTGCAGCGTAGTAATACGAAAAAAGACATGGCAAGCCCAGTCCTCCCGCCTCCTTAGGTCTGTACAGTGTGGCTCTGGCGATTCTATGGCATTTGCCCCTCCAAATAAATGAATCAATGGCGCGTTGTAAGTCAGTGATATCCTCCGATTTCAGTGCCACCGGGCAAAAATATAGTAACCTTGGTAGAACGTTCATTTTCATGCAGTTGACACGACCCACCCAAGAAATCACATACTTATCCCAAGAAGATTCTAGGTCAGTTTTCAGTTGCGCCCTTAGTTTATCATAGTTAGAGTCGTAGAGAGTGTGAGGGTCGTTAGTTAACACAATGCCTAGATATTTGATAGAGGAGGGAAAGATGGTGACAGGAAAGGTAGAGCATAAAGAGTCAATAGTATGCTGAGGGACATTGATTGTGAAGGCTTCCGATTTTGAAATATTAACCCTGTACCCTGAGATGTGTGCAAACTCATCCAGGATCTCAAATAAACAGGGAAGGGAGATGAGGGGTTGAGTTATGTACAGAAGAATATCGTCAGCATACGCCGAGACCTTATACATTTCATCCCGTACTGCTACCCCACTAATCAGCCAGTGGGCTCTAATGTGTTGGAGGAGGGGTTCTAAGTATAGTGCAAATAGGGATGGGGAGAGGGGGCAACCCCGTCGGGTGCCGTTAGATACCGAGAATGGCACCGGGTCCGCTCCAGGGAGCGAAATCTGTGCCGAGGGGCAAGAGTACAATGCCCCAATCGCTGTGACAAAGGCATCCGGAAGTCCCATACGTCGTAGCAGGGAAAAGATAAAAGGCCATTCCGCCCTGTCAAACGCCTTTTCCGCATCTAGGGACAGGAACATGGCTGGCGTTTGTGTCTCCCTTACCCTCCATACTAGTGTAGCTGCCCTTCGGGTGTTCTCATACGCCTGTCTATGGGGCATGAAGCCCACTTGGTCCGGGTGTATAAGTGCATGTAGGAATGGGTCTAGTCTGAGCGAAAGAACTTTTGCAAATAATTTTAGGTCGGTATTGATAAGGGAGATGGGGCGGTAGTTCCCTAGGAGATGAGGGTCTTTTCCTGGTTTGGGCAGGACAATTATAGAGGCTATAAGGGCTTCCTGCGGTAAAGGGCCTCCCTCCATTAAAGTATTGAACATCTTAAGGAGGTGTGGGATTAGAGTATTGGGGAACGTCTTGTAGTAATGGTATGTTAAGCCGTCAGGTCCGGGAGCTTTATGGGGTTTCATCAACCCTAAGGCTGTCAATATCTCCTCCTCCGTAATTGGGGCAGCTAGGCTATCTGCTTGTGTTTCGTTAAGAGAGGGTAAAGAGGCTCTATCTAGGTAGTCTTCAATCTTGTCCCGCAAGGTCGGGTCAGGAGAGGAGGGAGAATGGTTGTAGACGGAGTTAAAAAATTGGGTGAAAGCATCTCGGACCTTAATTGGCAAAGTCAGTGGGCTGCCAGAGTCGTCCAGTATTGGAGGCATTGTCAGCCCACGAGGTCGGGGTCTAAGTAAGCGCGCCAAAGGGGTGTCAGATTTATTCGATCGTTCGTAGTATCTCTGCTTAGACCAAAGAAGTGACCTCCTCACAGCCTCCAGAAACAGGCGGTTTAGGTCCATTCTAGTTTGTGACAAAGCGGTGTATCCTTCCTTAGAAGGAGCGGTCTTATGGGCCAACTCCTGGTCCCTAAGACGGCGCTGAAGGTCTTGGGTGTCAGCCAGTTTCTGCTTTTTATAATGGGACGCTAGGCTTAAGAGTTTACCCCTGATTACCGCTTTATGGGCGGCCCAGAGCATCTGCGGGGACATGTCAGGTGTGTCATTTATTTGGAAGTATTCCTGTAAGGTATCCGCTACTCTAGTTTGTCCAATAAGAAGGGGTCTAAGCGCCACTTTCGTCCCGTTAAAGGTGCGAAAGGCTGAAGTTGTACAGTGACATCTGCGTGGTCTGACCATGTAATAGAACCAATAGAGGATGACTTAACCGCGGGGAGGCATGAGGGGGACGTCAAAACACAGTCTATCCTGGAGTATGTGTCATGCACGGGGGAGTAGAACGTATAATCCTTGACTGAAGGGTGGTGGACCCTCCACACATCTATACTATTCGTCCAATTGTTAAACGAAATTGTGAAATAGTCTATCCTGCGTGGAAGGGGTGTGAGAGGTCCGAACACCGTGCAGGCCCGACCTGTCCAGGGGTGGGCACAGGGCCGCATTGAAATCTCCCCCCATTAGGACGTGACCCCTTGCGTGGGACGATATGAAGGATTGCGTGGAGGACCAAAATGCCGCGTCTGAAACATTTGGACCATATAGTGAGATAAATGTATAATCCTGTCCATATGCCGTGCCTGTCACCACTACGCAACGTCCCACATCATCCATATGAGAGTTCGTGACAGTAAAAGGGCACGAGTTCCGTATTAGAATCGCGACCCCATTCCTTTTAGGGATGGCACAGGAAAGAGAAACCCTAGAATACGCCGGGTCAGAAAGGCGGAAAGCCGCGGTCCTGGGTATTCTAGTTTCTTGAATCATTGCTATGTCAATAGATTTGCGTTTCAACTCCCGGAAGAGAAGACGTCGTTTGCGGGGAGAGTTTAGGCCCTTAACATTTAAGGATAAAACATTCACGGTGGCCATCTTAGTATAGGGTCGTGCAGCGCCGATAAAGGGCCCCCCACACCCCTCCTCAACCGGAGAGCAGCATCACCAATATGTAAGGGAGGGCCTGTCCTAAAGAATGTGCGGAAGAGAAGAGAAAGACGTAGAATAGAAAAAGAAACAAAGAAAGTGGACAGCAGACCCCGTGATGGGCAGTCACGGGGGTAGAAAAGAGCACCAACCAAACGGGGAAACCGGAGGGGAGGCATCTGGTGGGAAGGAGAAACAGAAGGGAGGAAACCGACCCCCATCCTGCGCAGAGGGAAAACTACACAGATGGGGCTCCAACCCCCCGCCGAACAGTGAACAGAAGCACATTTAGTGTTAATAAAACAGAAACAAACAAACATTTCCTACATAGCTGGATAAGAGAAAAAACATCTAAGAACAACCTGCAAAGCACCAAAATATAACCTGTCCAGAGAGCATCACATCCATTAGGGCCTTGATACGCTCGTCCGAGCGGGGCCCAAGGAGTGGAGAAGCCCACGGCTGCCTGGGGACGAACCCAGGGGGGAAAAAAACAATTCCTCATATGAGGTCGCAGAGGAGTGGACGTAGAAAACCCAATCAGTCCCGGTCAGTCCGCAACCGTAGACCAGTCCTGGTCCAGGCGGGGTAGCGGTGGTTGAGGCTCTAGCTCCACTATCTCCGGTGGCACTGGTAGATCTAATAGCCGTAACAAGGATTTGGCTTGGTGTAGATGAGAGAACGCATGAGTGCGATTATTTTTCGTAACTATGATCTTAAATGGGAATCCCCATGCGTACCGGATGCCTTTTTGACGCAGCAGGCTCGTGAAATCCCTCCATTCCCTGCGGCGCGCCAGAGTGTCGGGAGATAAATCCTGGTAAAAGGAGAGGGGGGTGCCATCATAGTCCACATTCTGATCTCTTGTGACTTTCAGCATGGCCTCCTTGGTAGGATAGTAATGGAATCTTGCAACTACATCACGAGGCGGTGCTGTCTTGTCCCGTCTGGGGCCCAGGGTCCTGTGTACTCGGTCAAAAAGTAACTTTACCGGGGGTACTTCTGGGAGAAGCCGTTTAACGATCCCCGTCAGCGTGGGCTGCAGTAGATCCCCTGTGATTGTTTCTGGCAGGCCCCTAAGGCGTATATTGTTGCGGCGAGATCGATTAGACTGATCCTCCAGGGCCTCTTCTAGATATTGTACCTGTAGCGGATCCCTGCTACCCTGCCCGGGTAGATCCGCCGTCAGCGCCGAGCTGGTCTGGGGGTGTAGGGTCAGGGGTAGCGGGCGGTAGGGATTCGGCGGTGATCCAGCGTTTCTTTCCACGGTCCTTGCAGCGTCGCAGTTCCCCAAGCCCTGTTATCCCCAATTACTAGCCGAGGCAAGAGTAAAGGTTCAAACAGGAATGAGTTTATATTTTAACATGGAGAATACAGGGTTATTTATGAGGAATGAAACCATTGTTCTCCCCTGGTTCGCCCCCAGATCCCTGGAGTGAATTCTGCACAGGGGCTAGCCACAGCCCAGGTTCTGATTGGTTGGTTCCAAGACCATTGCAGGCTCCTCTCAGGTCCTCTCAGTCTTCACTTGGGTCCACTGGTTGTATGCAGATGAAGGCTTGACCTCACAGTGACCACATACAGTGATTTACATAACCCATTGTAAAGGGAATCAGATAGTGGGTGGCTGAGACAATGTGACTCCCCAGCCTTTCAGAACAGGTAAACAGATAACAGATATCCAAAGAGAAAGTACTTTTGCATAATCCACAAGTTACTCAAACCTATTGTATATTCTATACAAAGGAAAGTATTTGACTCTAGTGGCAGGTAGTGTCTTTAAAAACCACATTTAACTAAAGAAATAGAAGTCTATTTAAAACTAAAAATGAGCAATTGACAAAACATTTAAAACCACACAATATAACTGAGCATAAACTAGCAGGATGGTGCAGGGGAAAAACATGATTAATTAGAAGTCTAGCAACAGTTTTACATTAAATCTACCAAAGGAAATTAGTTTCTATAAATAAAGGGTAAACGAAATATAACAAAATAAGAATGAAATTAAACTAAATAAATCCTGTGGCGGCCGTTCCGTCACAGTACCCTAGTCTCCATCGCATCGGCGTGAGCCGCCATCATATTATAAGCGGCCGCAATGTGGTCTGACCTGTCTTCGAGCCGGGCTGTCCTGTCTCCGATCTCTTGTATGTTCCCCGATAGGCAGCGTGATATCTTATCTAGTTCGGCCGCTATGAAGGCCCGTAGCCCCAGAATGTCCGCTTTCGTTGCGGGGCATGCTTCAGACTCGTGCTCCTCCTGGGCTGATGTTGCCGCTGGATCCGATCGGGCGCCATCTTGAGAGGCAGCTTCCGGCCTGGCCCGCGGGGAAAAGATCGACGCTACTGCGGGTTCCGCATCTTTTTTTCTTATTTTTGAGGGTCCTCTTCATGGCTGGTGGATAGGGACTCCCCTCTGTGAGCTGTGTTGGCGGTTGTTTTGCTGGTAGGAGCAGCTATTCGGCGGGTGTTAGCGGGAGCTCACTCAGATCGCGGCCATCTTGGTTGCCGGTTCGAATTTAGCTCACAGCTCCGGGTCACGTGATACACGAGACGCTCCCGCGGCAGCTCTGAGGAGGTTTGGTCCTTTGCAGATCCGTGGGTGGGTTTTAAGTTTTAATGGAAAGAATACAAACTTTATATAGTGCCAGATCAGATAAAAACAAACATACAAAATATACCAAATCGTGCAAATACAGCTCTTTAAATAAAATGGGACTTACATAGAAACTCTAATTTGAGTATTTGGGTATTTCTGGGTATTTCCAGATCTCAAAGGTCCCAGCAGATTCTTTTGGATGTTGTTCTCTCCAAGTGTCAGGGACCAGCAACCGTGTGCGCAACAATCAGTGCTATCCATGAAAAGTGCTGTTTCGGACCTGTCCAGCCCTGATAGGGGTTAAAACCAAAATAGCACCAAACACACACCACACCCTCTTGTCTGTCTATCAATAAAAGAGTATCCTCCCCCTGTGCAACTTGGCTTTGCATTGTCAAGTCTCACCTTGTACTATTCAGACCTACCTTCCTGTCTATGTTGATAACCGTGTACCAGACCCTGATTAACCCACCGATATTGCCTCCTTGCTGCCAGCCCTTTGATCCACAGACCGTCCTGACTACTCTTTTGCCTTCTCCCTTTGTACCTCGCCACGGACTCAGACCTGCCTCAGCCAACTTACTCTCAGGTACCTCCAGTATATCCCTGCCTAAAGGGCTCTAACCACCCGAACATGGGTCCCATCACGGCGAATGCCAGATGCCACCCTGACACCAAGTCTTCTATTAAAATGCACATTGTACAGGGCTTGCTGGTTCTTTTGTCCAACACCCCAACCAACCCTCAACCATTTGGTTCAGGTCTCAAGTTTCAGATAAAAGGGATGGAAAAACCAGTGGCCTGGCTTGGCAAACTCCATTGCAAAGCAAGAGAAAAAAAACACCAATTCTGCGTTAAAAATCTTACACACGGCTTTGCAGAAAATGAGGCCCGTTTGTGACACAGAGCCTTGAGGTACACCAACAGATAAAGGCAATGAGCAGGAGGAGTTACCAGCAAAGGACACAGAGAAGGACCTGTTGGATAGATAAGAGTGAATGCAAGAGAGTGCAGTGTCACAGAGACTAAGAGAGCTGAAAGTCTGTTGGAGGGGGTGGTCGACAGTGTCAGCAGCAGCCGAGAGGTCAAGCAGGATGAGAATAGAATAGTGGCCGTGGTTTTTAGCAGTTTCTGCAGTGCGGGAGCATCTTTGCAGGTAGCGTGTCTGGAGGGTGTGCCAGGGCTGAAGCTGGCGTTGTGGGGCTTTACAGAGTTGCAGAGGAGCAAGCGTGTCTATAGCATAAGTGTAGTGTCGTAGTGGCCAGTGGCAGCGTCAGTGCAGGTGAAGGTTAAGGTGTGTGGGAGATGTTCAAGTAGATTGGAGAATTGACAGGGATCCAAAACATGCAGATTTCTGCGAGTGCATGTGCGGGGTGGGGGAACAGGGTGTTTAGGAGGTCCAGATATGTTGAAAGAGAGAAGGTGGTGGTCAGAGATGGGGAAAGGGAGACAGGTGAAATCAGAAATGGAGCAGAGGTTGGAAAAAACAAGGTCAATAGAGTGACCTACACGATGGGGGTAGGGAGGATTGCGCAAGTCCAAGGGAGGACGTGAGTGACAGAAGTTTGGAGACAGCAGGGGCAGAAGGATCGTCAATGGGAATGTTGAAGTCCCCAAGAATTAGGCGTGGAAGGTTGGAAGACAGAAAGTGAGAAAGCCACGTAGCAAAGTGGTTAAGGAACTATGAGGTTGGTTCTGGTGGGCGGTATATGGCTGCCACCCTGAGAGCCAGGGGAGAAAAAAGGCAGATGCAGTGTACTTCGGAGGAGGAGAAGGAGAGAGATGGGGTGGAGGAAGGAGCTGGTAGGTACAGGTGGGAGAGAGCAGAATCTCGATCCCACCACCTTGTCTGGGGGTATGGCTGAAGTGTAGACCGACATGTGAGAAAGCAGCAACGTAGACAGTGTCAGAGGGAGTAAGCCAGGTTTCAGTGAGAGCTAGGAGGTTGAAGGAGTTGGAAAGGAAGAGGTCATGGATGGCTGTGAGTTTGTTGCACACAGAGCGAGCATTCCAGAGGGCGCAGGAAAAGGAGGATAGGCGCTGGGAGCATATGGGAATGAGGTTGTTGGGATTGAGGGGAGTTGTTTTATGTCCATTGGAGATAGGAGAGGGAAGTAGTGGATTTGTTGTGGGGCCAGGGTTAGGAGAGTGTTTTGTCTGCATGCTGGGTGACTTTCTATCCTGTCATTATGACAGGGCCATGGACCCTGCAGACACTGCCCTGCAGTTTGCTGCTTACTGTTCCAATATACAGTGAGGGGAAAAAATTATTTGATCCCTTGCTGATTTTGTAGGTTTGCCCACTGACAAAGAAATGATCAGTCTATAATTTTAATGGAAGGTTTATTTTAACAGCGAGAGACAGAATAAAACCAAATACTTCCAGAAAAACACATTTCAAAAAGGTTATAAATTGATTTGAATTTTAATGAGTGTGTCAGGATCAGCACCAGTGGATCAGTGTCAGGATCAGTACAGTTTAGCCAGCTCCTGCCGGCCTCTTCAGTCAGATGACTTTTATCCTTGTTTATTATCAGGGTTATTCAGAGAGAGGTGAAAAGCAGGAGAATGGCTGGAGAATGGAAAATTCTAGGTCAAAATAGCTGATTTGGAAAGTGAGATAAATTGGAGAATTTTTCTAGTTTGGCTATTTTGACCTAGAATTTTCCATTCTCCAGCCATTCTCCAGATTTTCACCTCTCTCTGAATAACCCTGTATGTGTACATACCGATCTGTATTTTAACTATTCCCAAATAAACCCCTATCTGATCATAAGACCTTTTGTCTTGGAAAGTTTCTTCTGGCAGCCTCGAAAAAGGTGACACACAGCAGGGAGATCCCTGCAGAACCCACAAGAGAAAACCATACAACAGGCACAGATGGCAGACCACAGAAGGGGAGCGGTTACACTTATGGACCTACAGGCCTGACTAGTGAGCTGAATTCTCTCTAGGCTCCAAATCATGTGAGTGCGTCTTTTTTAACTATTGTTATATATGGTTACCCTGAATACAGTGTGCATTCTATACCCTTCTCATTCTATTTGAGGGAGAGAGGACATCAGCGCACCAGGATTCCACAAAAAGACAACACTACTTTCTACCGGGATCGAAGAACCTTCCCCCATTTCATTAACGATGCCTACAAATCACCAGAGGGACCTAAGGTCAATTGTATAAACTTTGACGGTTGATCCCTAAGGACACTTTTAACTGTCCACGATCACCCAAAATAATTAACCAATATAGAACTCAACCATATTGCCTGTATTACTCATTTTAAAACCTGAGCGGCACTATAGTCACATTAACCCCTTCACTGCTGAGACATTTCACCTGTGTGCTGAGCTCATTTTTACCGCTTTTGCTCATCATGTTTAAACGCGATTTGAAGTCATGTTTTATTATACGACCCAAACATGTTATATATCCTTTTTTACCGGCAGACTTGGCAGATTCATAATATATCATTATTATATGTATTTGTCAAGCCCTGCCTGAATATTATATCAAAAACTACTATAAAATTTTAATTTTCAATCATCTACAACGTGTAAAGTGTTTTCCCCCCCACATTTTATCATCCGAGCCTCTGCTGTTATATATTCTAAGGGGTATATTTGTTAAAAAAAAAAATTGAAATGGGAACTAGCTGCTTTTTTTTAAAAAATTACATGATTTTTAGCTAAAATCCAAAAAATTAAATTTGTTAGTGCAGCAGCATTGTTCACAATATTATTGAAATGGGAACAATATTGCTGCATTAATAAAACATTTTTTATTTATATTTCAGTTACTTTACACATGGTCATTTTTGGTATCATTGGAAAGGCCATGCTCTGGCAATTCCAATGATACCAAAGATGCCCCATCTAGCTGTCACCGATCGGGAGATAGGGGGTTCCTTTGAACCCACATATCTCCACCATGGGATTTCCTTGGGAAATCACCGGGCAGCTAGGGGTTCCCTGGCTAACTGACATCATCGCACCATGTGCGATGTCAGATGATGAGGGGGGACCCAGAGGTGGAGCTGCCATTTAAGTTGGCGGCCCCCACCGGATCAAGGCTCGCGTGCCGGTGCCTCAGGGGTCAAAATCAGGCATCGCTTGAAAGGGGAGACTCTCCCCTTTTCAGCGGTGCCTTGCTTTACCCTCTACCTCGTCCCAAACGGGAGGGAGAGTGATCCGAAAGGGTCACACCCCTCCTTTCAGGCGATCTCCCACCTGAAAATGACATCACCGTGTCTGACGCGATGACATCATCATGCCAGGGGCGGATCCAGACACAGGTTTCGGGTGGGGGGCACTCTACCAGTTTTGGTTAAGAGCTGGTGTTGGGTTCGCAGTGACAGGCAGAGACGCGCCTAATCGCAAGCTGTGCTCGTTACACTCACTCTCCCCAGAACATTTCACAGGGTCTGTGTCACGGAATGGCCCAGCACCCTCAGCCAGGGACGGTCCTTGGTGACGTTTCGATCCCTCCAGACTCTTAGGTGCCGTTGCACCAGCGGAATTCCGTGTGTTGTTTTATTAGATGTGGTTTCGTTGTGTGGTGTAATAAAAGTGTCCCCGTATGTGTATTGTGAAATGTGTGTAAATCCCATTGTGTGACTTGCTCGCCGCCATTTTCCAGCACCTCGTGGATCCGGTCGAATCGATCGGATCGGAAAATGGCCGATTCGGACCATCCGGTCGAATCGTAAAATGGCCGATTCGGACCATCCGGTTGCGATTCGGCAACACCCCGATTCGTAACCGCCAATACGAATCGGGACCCGGGTGCCTCCTTCCAGCGAGGGCCAATGAGACTTGTGGGGGCGGGCAGGGATTTCCATTGTTCTGACTCTGTGTGATTGTTTATAAATATATGTGAAGTGTAAAAATAAAGCCAGTTCATCTAGTACATACAGCTCCACCTGGTGTCCTTTACTGACGTTCATACCGCTGAGATCCCGCGTGGTCTTCAGGGTACGTTATCCACGATCGAGGTACGATCCGACTACCCTGTGTCTGCATCTCGGATCAGACCAGAGGTGCATCGGACGTGCTTCGACCAGATCGAACGATCGGCTACTCTTCGATCCCGTTTCCCGATCCGAAACCGCATCGCGTCTCCCGCGCTTCGGTACATCGAGCGCTATATACGATCGAAGGAAATCCGATTAGTAATCGAAGGAGTTCCGAACCTCACCCGAAGGAAATCCGATTCCTTCTTCCGAACGGCCGTTCAGCCAGAGACGATCCATTCTCCAGCAAGGTCAGTAGACCAGCTGCTCGAGACGCCGAGTGCCGTGTCACTTGGTGGTCGGGCTGGTCTCACTCAGGGGTCCCCTTCCACAGCCCGCCAACCCCTCCCCAGGGTCACTCCAGGTCGCACGAGACGCCGAGTGCCGTGTCACTCGGTAGTCGGACCGGCGTAAGCGCAGTGGGGGGAGCAGATTGGAGCATACCCGCAGGCGGACAACACACATTCCGCCACAGTCTGTCTTCCTGTGGCTCATGAGCCCTGCGAACCCTTTCCATACGACGGGCCCACTGTACCACCCAGCTCACGTAATATATTGCCCCAGCTCACACATGGATATATTTGCCCGCCAGCCCACATGGCTATATTTGCCCCAGCTCACATGCCTATATTTGCCCCAGCTCACATGGCTATATTTGCCCCAGCTCACATGGCTATATTTACCCCCTGCTCACATGGATATATTTCCCCCAAGCACACACATGGATATATTGCCCCCAGCTTACATGGATATATTTGCCCCCCGCTCACATGGGTAAATTTGCCCCCAGCTCACATGGATATATATATTGCCCCAGCTCACATGGCTATATATGAATAGCCCCAGCTCACATGGATATATATTTGCCCCAGCTCACATGGATATATATTTGCCCCAGCTCACATGGATATATATTTGCCCCCAGCTCACATGGATATATATTTGCCCGAGCACACTTGGATATATATTTGCCCCAGCTCACATGAATATATATTTGCCCCCAGCTCACACATGGATATATATGCGCTCCCAGCTCACATGGATATATTGGAATTTGAATCTGTTTGTTGGCACTGCAAAGGCTATCAGGGTGTATCACTGACTTCTACCAGAGTTCTGCGAATCTGTGTGTTGGCACTGCCAACTGCTGCCAGGCTATCAGGGTGTATCACTGACTTATACCAGAGTTCTGGGAATTTGAATCTGTGTGTTGGCACTGAAAAAGCTATCAGGGTGTATCACTGTCTCATACCAGCGTTCTGAGAATTTGAATCTGTGTGTTGGCATTGCCAGTTGCTGCCAGGCTATCAAGGTTTATCACTGATTTATATCGGAGTTCTGGGAATTTTAATCTGTGTGTTGGCACTGCCAGCTACTGCCAGGCTATCAGGGTGTATCACTGACTTATACCAGAGTTCAGGGAATTTGAATCTGTGTGTTGGCACTGCAAAGGCTATCAGGGTGTATCACTGACTTATACCAGAGTTCTGGGAATTTGAATCTGTGTGTTGGCACTGCCAGCTACTGCCAGGCTATCAGGGTGTATCACTGACTCATACCTGCGTTCTGAGAATTTGAATCTGTGTGTTGGCACTGCCAGCTGCTGCCAGGCTATCAGGGTGTATCACTGACTTATTTTAGCGTTCTGGGAATTTGAATCTGTGTGTTGGCACTGCAAAGGCTATCAGGGTGTATCACTGATTTATACCAGAGTTCTGGGAATTTTAAGCTGTGTGTTGGCACTGCAAAGGCTATCAGGGTGTATCACTGACGTATATCAGAGTTATGGGAATTTGAATATGTGTGTTGGCACTGCCAGCTACTGCCAGGCTATCAGGGTGTATCACTGACTTATACCAGAGTGCTGGGAATTTGAATCTGTGTGTTGGCACTACCAGCTACTGCCAGGCTATCAGGGTGTATCACTGACTTATACCAGAGTTCTGGGAATTTTAAGCTTTATCACTGATTTATACCAGAATTCAGGGAATTTGAATCTGTGTGTTGGCACTGCAAAGGCTATCAGGGTGTGTCACTGATTTATACCAGAGTTATGGGAATTTGAATCTGTGTGTTGGCACTTGAATGGCTATCAGGGTGTATCACTGACTTATACCAGAGTTCTGAGAATTTTAATCTGTGTGCAGGCACTGCAAAGGCTATCATGGTGTGTCACTGATTTATACCAGAGTTATGGGAATTTGAATCTGTGTGTTGGCATTGCCAGCTGCTGCCAGGCTATCAGGGTGTATCACTGA
This sequence comes from Leptobrachium leishanense, assembly GCA_009667805.1. Lineage (NCBI taxonomy): Eukaryota > Metazoa > Chordata > Amphibia > Anura > Megophryidae > Leptobrachium > Leptobrachium leishanense. Next base: position 124,364,451 of record CM019068.1, read on the forward strand.
CTTATACCAGAGTTCTGGGAATTTTAAGCTGTGTGTTGGCACTGCAAAGGCTATCAGGGTGTATCACTGACGTATACCAGAGTTCTGGGAATTTGAATCTGTGTGTTGGCACTGCCAGCTACTGCCAGGCTATCAGGGTGTATCACTGATTTATACCAGAGTGCTGGGAATTTGAATATGTGTGTTGGCACTGCAAAGGCTATCAGGGTGTGTCACTGATTTATACCAGAGTTCTGGGAATTTGAATATGTGTGTAGGTACTGCAAAGGCTATCAGGGTGTGTCACTGATTTATACCAGAGTTCTGGGAATTTGAATATGTGTGTAGGTACTGCAAAGGCTATCAGGGTGTGTCACTGATTTATACCAGATTTCTGGGAATTTGAATCTGTGTGTTGGCACTGCCAGCTGCTGCCAGGCTATCAGGGTGTATCACTGACTTATACCAGAGTTCTGGGAATTTGAATTTGTGTGTTGGCACTGCAAAGGCTATCAGGGTGTATCACTAGTTTCCCTAGCGTGAGCTAAAAACGACCTTGTTCATGGACTACCGCGGACAAGGTGATCTGTTAATAGGTTGTTAGTAGGTCAGACACTACTTTTTAGCGACTCCCGCTAAATTTTTCCTTAGTTTTAGCTCACACCAGGTGATAGGGCCCTTAGTTTTATTCAGTGGTATGATTTAGTGCTAAAAAAATTTAGTGCCCCCCCCCTCAGTTTTGACTGTGGTATCCTATGGGCCCCCCTAAATATTGTTCCTAGAGACGCCACTGGTCAGAGACCTTGCAGCTCCGGATTGAGGAGGTTCGTATGTATTCCCTGGAGGCTGAGAGGGTGCAGCTGGCTTCGGATTCCCGAGTAGATGATATCCAGCAGGTCAGCAGGCTGAATTTGGCGGTGATGGCTTTGGAAGCTCAGCACCGTCGCCGGAACCTTCGCTTACGAGGGGTCCCTGAGACTGTGACTGTGACTGTGGAGGGCCTTTACACTTATGTTATGGGCTTGGTGACTCACCTGCTACCGAACTGTGATGGATTAGCAGGACCGCTGATAACGTCGGCTACGCGCATCAGGCTGGGCTGCGGCCCCGGAGGCTGCTCCCCATGATGTTATCATGGTGACAAGGGATGTAACCGTTCACTCCCTGCTGCTTAAGTCTATTGGCCCCCACATTCACCATCACCTATGATTCTGTCTGTCTGACAGTGTTCCGGGACTTGCCTCTGCTGGCCCTAGCGGCCCTCTGCTGCTGTAAGAAGGTCACGTTGTTTGTTTTGCGCACACGGAGTTCGGTATTGTTGGGGGACCTCAGGTTCCCTGATTGTGACTAGGGAGGAGCTGTTCGGTCAGTTCGGAGTTCGAAAGTTCATGAACTTCGAACTTTTTGGGTGTGTTCGGTTCGAGTTCGCAAAATAAAATGAAATTTTGAAAAGAGTATAGAAAATGCTTAAAAAAAAAATACAAAAAAATCTAGAAATAGACTCTTTACTGCAGAATATTATAAGCAACGGTTTATTAGATAATGAATTAAAAACTAATGTGTACGTGCAAAGATTCTCATCTCTAAATGACCTGTGTTTTTCAAATGGCATAACAGGTGTTTTTAGTCTGGTCTAATCAATTTCATACATTGTAGACTATACTGAGGGGGTGGGGTGGTGTCTGCTTCTGATTGAGATTTGAGAAGTGTTAATTTCCCTCCTAAAACTTCTAATATGCTGTATTTCACCACTGTGTGCTCAGCTCATTTTTACCGCTTTCGCTCATCATGTTTAAACGCGATTTTGAAGCCACATTTTCTTAAATGACCGACATGTTAGATATCGTTCTTTCCGGCAGACTCCACAGATTCATAATATATCATTTTTATATGTATACGTCCTGTCCTGGCTGTATATTATGAAAAAAATGCAATAAAAATTGAATTTTTAATCATCTGCAGTGTGTAAAGTGTTGTTTTTTTTCACATTTTAGCACACGAGCGTTTGCGGTTATGTTTTCTATGGGGTGTGCTTGTACAAAAATTAGAAATGGGGACTTGTTACATTTTGTGGGGTGAATTACGTGATTTATAGCAAACGCACCCCATAGAAAAAAAATCATTAGTGCATCATCGTTCACATTATAATTGCAATGTGAACAATATTGCTGCATTAATAAAAATAACACACAAAAAAATACATGTTTTTTTTTATTTTTTTATTTTTTTTACTTTATACCTGGTCATATTGGGTATCATTCGAAAGGCCATGCTCAGGCTTTTCGATTGACACCCTCCATGACCCACTAGATGCCTGGAGATATCGGGGTTCAAATGAACCCCCTATCTCCACCAGGGGATTGGCCTGGGCAATATATATACGCATGATGTGAGCTGGCCTGGGCAATATATATATATATATATACGCATGATGAAAATTTGCAAAGGATGAGGCACGCAAAGTGAAATTTTGATGTGTCTGAAATTGAAACTTACGTGACAACTCTTATTTTTTTTTTCCATTAATTTATATTTTTTCAATACAGTTAATTTTAATTTGTTTACTAGAGTTAATTTAAAATGGTTTATTTATATTTATTTTACCTTTACTATTGGTGCTTTTCAAACTTTATTCTTAAGTAAAAAGAAATTTAGCAGTTTCATGTTGTGTCGTTTTTTGTTTTATTTGGGGGGGGTGCAAGTAGCTGGTCTTGCCTAGGGCGCAAAATAGTCTAGCACCGGCCCTGACCGCATGGTCCACCCCTGCACTCTTCCACAATACCACAGAGGGGTTACTGTATGATGGCACTTGCTGGCCTGGCACCAAAGGCACAATATTTGACTGCACTGCCACTGACGCCTGTATCAGATTCATATCCTCAGAGGGGTGAGACTGTGTGACAGCACTGTTGCCGACGCTAAAGGCCCAATTTTAGGCTAGGGTCAAACGAAAGCATTTTTCGCAGCGAACGTCAAAAAGTGCGTCCGAACGCATTGAGGTGTTTTTTCACAGAAAGCGCTTAAACGGTCATACGATGCGCATTTTTGTGCGTGATTTTTTACAGATCCAAACCAGGAAACTTTGGGTGTCTGGACGTTATGTTGGCCGGACATGAGCAGCGTCTGACGTCTCCTAATCACGCACACACGCCGCTATGCGGACGCAGCGCACTCTGTACGTCAGTACTAGCGGTTCAGCGTTCTTGAAAAAAATGCGTTCATTTTCCACTTGCGTTGCGCGGCCGGACTTTCGTGTGGCCGTACTTCGTATATTGGCCGTCATTGCGTGTCATTTGCTGCTAGTGTGGCCGTGATTAAGTGCGCCTAAACGCACGTTAAAAGTGCGCTAGTCTGACCCCAGTCTTATAGCACCTATTGTTACTTTCATCCAAAGCCTGCATAAGTTTCACAATAATTTAGCCAAAAAATCACTAAACTTTTTCTGTGTGTACGAAAATGTCTCTTCTTTTCATACAGACTGCCGCCCCAAGCAGTTGTTTCTGGATAGATTAAAGGAAAAGCATTTACCATCATTTGAAATGTCATTTTTTTGTTTTAAAGTGTTTCTATACATCCTAGAAATCCACCACTTCACGGGCAGGTTATGGGGACCTCCTAGGCACGATATTTGAAGGAATTTTTCGTTTTTATTTTTAACCCTTATTTCATGGAAAACTCACTGTCCCTTTTAAAAACGTTTTTTTTTTTTACTTTTTGTCCTTGTTTCCTGTCCCCCAGGGCACTACCCGGACCCCCATACACCTTTTATGGCAAATATCTAGCATATATGCCCTCTTGGAGGGCACTCTAACAACCGAATTTTCAGCCCCATTGACTTGTATTGAGTTTGAATTCGGATTCGGACATTTGGAAAGTTTGGGTTCGGATCCGAACCGAACTCGGGGGGGTGTTCGGCTCATCCCTAATTGTGACTACGGAGAGCAAGGTGTATGTAGTGATGACTTTGATGGAGGCACATGAGGTCCTTTCTCACCTGGGGTTTCCGGAGCCGATGATGGATCCTCCGGACATCAAACAGGAGCCTGGCTGACTTTCATCCACGACACTGCTTGCTGTTCACTGATCTGAACCTCTCATGTTTGGCTGTACTTTACCCTTCTCTTATTGTTCCCCCCTCCCCTCAGATATCCTCGGTACTATTTCTGTTGATTTGGTCACCTGCCTCCTAGCTGGACTTGGGAAGTGTTTCCACCCTTTTTTTTTTTGGCTGCGGTGACTGGGGTTTGCACTGGGCGAGTTGGGCCAGCACTTACCATGGCTCTGATTGCTGTGCTTGGCCCTAGTGCTGCCCGGCCTTGACCTCTATTCTGGCCTCTTGCTGACCTGCGGGTCCACAGGAGTGTGCCAGGTATGTCACTTTCATGGTGGCCACCCGAGCCCCCCCACCTGTTTCTTTTTTTCTTTCATTTTCCACTGCTTCTCTACCAGGTTGATTATCTTTTTGCTGTATTTGGCGACCATTTTGACCCCCCCTGCATTATTTTCCCGATGCTTACACCTGTTGTTTTCATACAGTATTTTGCTGTACATTGTGACTATTTTTTCAAAATAAAATTTTGAAATATATATATATATATAAAAAGGACATTGTCAGCCATTACACCGATGTATTGGTGGCCAGATATTGCCAAAAATGTGAGGAAATATGTACAGGCATGTGTGGTATGTGCACAATGCAAATCATCTACTCAATGTCCAGCAAGGCTATTGCAACCACTAACCATCCCTGATAAACCTTGGTCACACATCTCTATAGATTTTATAGTTGATTTGTCACCTTCTGAAGGGCATACAGTGATTTTGGCCACTGTAAATCGCTTTACTAAAGAGGTTCATCTTGTTCCTCTCAAGATATTGCCAACGTCTAAGGCCTAAATTACAATCCCTGCGTTAAAACGGGAACGGTAGGGAGAAAAAACTGCACCCGCAGTTCCCCTTACCGCCCCCGTTTTAACGGGGGATTACAATGCAGGCGCAAAAATGAGCACAGCCGCGAGCATCCACTTGATGGAGTCCATAGGACTCCATAGAGCCAGACGCCGGCGGTCACATGACCTGCCGGATCTGGCCTCGCGAAATCCGGCCGGTCAGCGTAGTGATACGCAGGGAGAGACTGGGGGAACTTTTTCCAATGGAGGAGGCAGTTGGAGCCGCGGTCCTCGCCGTGGGACAGGAGGTGAGTATCTGCTAATTACTTTTTGTTTTTCGGCTGGTGGTAACAGATTCTGCAGAAGCGGAATCCGTTAATACCAAGTCCTGGCTCTGGTTAACTTTCCGCTAACCGCAGCCGGACGATAATCAGCGTTAGGACTTTATAGTCCTAACGCTGATTAACACTTTGCGCTCCCCAAGTTAAGTATAGGGAGCGCAAAGTACAGTAACCTCGCGCTGAAAAGCGCACGTTACCCAACGCAAACGGGTTACTTAACCCGTTTGTGTTAGGATTGTAATATGCGGTAGATACCGTGGTTAACGTTAATGCTCACAAAGGTGAGCGTTAACATTAGCGACCAGATCGTAATGTGGCCAAAAGGTGTAACCACCATATTTGCCAAGGAGGTATTCAGATTAAATGGTTTGCCCGTGAAATAGTCGGGGCTGCCATCAGAAATTCTGGGGCCCCTTACTGAACCCCTGGTCAGGGCCCCCTTTCTTGTCAACAGCTCCCTTGACACCTAGCATGCTGACCAATATATTATGTGCACTACTCCATAGTTATCGCTAATGTTAGCACTCTGGTGTGTAAGTTAATACTAGGATAACAGAGTTAAAGTGCATGCTCCCATACATTCCTCAAGCTAAACCGGCTCCTCATTGGTGATTGGGCTAGTTAGCGCGAGCTTGCTGCTCTTTGCGCATCCTATACTTAACATGGGGAGCGAAATCATCAATTAGCGTTAGGACCAGTAAGGTATTACATATTGCTAGCGCTAATTACTGCAGCGATGTGGTAACGAAAAAGTTAACCACAGCTAGAAGGTAGTGCTAACTGATTCCAGTTTGCGGAATTATTTAGCACCAGCTAAATCCCCCCCCCCAAATAAATCAGATACTCACCTTTCACCCCGCACTGCATTCCGGGGCAAGGTGATGAATTAGGGCCTGGACCGGTATATGGTGCTAAAGCAGGGGCAGCTTTTCACCTTTAGTGTCTTCATTTTAGTGCGTATATTAGGGCCCTATGTGTGTTATGCATAAATAACGATTTGTGATTTATCTAAAGTATGTTTAAGCTCAGCTTGCATTTTGAATGGAATCGGGTTCCCGTCACTAAACTAACTATAGGAGGCGTGACGTTTCCTGTAATCAGTTTAGTGTCAACAATATAATATAGCTCTATGTCTCTAGCGGTTCCGTTGTAATAGACCGGGTAACACGGAGCAGCTAACTGGGTTATTTTGATTTCGCAGCTCTTGGAATCCATGAAGATCAGAAAATGGGTCTGTGTGCAGAGACTGGATGGAGAGGCTGGGGCAGCTACTGCAAGTTGGCCTGCATTTGTGATTGTGTTGAAACTGTACCAACACAATTCATAGAGGGCCTGCAACTCAAAATCTTAAAGTCTCTATACAATAAACTACTGCCACACTGTGCACGTAGCTGGGAATATGCAAGGAAAATCCGGACATGTGGCATTCATGTATAGGAAAAGGAACCATTATAAAAAAAAAATTGAAAACATTGAATTTTTACCCATATATTACACAAAGTTCATTTGGAAACTGAGATTTTCTCATTTTGTGTGGAAAGGGATCTGTACCTACCACAAGCAACTTTACTTTAATAAGCAAAATACACAATAAGATATGGTGTCTAAATCAAATCAAAGCAATTCAAGGTAAATTATATTACTTATAATTAAAAGCACAAAACAGACACATCTTTAAGAGTATTTTTTTTAAATAAAAGCAGGCACTTGTCGATCGTAATATCCTACCACAAAGGACAACTGCGGAAAAAGGTTAATTAGCAGTGTCACGGAGCTGACATCGGGCTCGCCTCAGCGAACTGCGGAACCCAAACTGGACAAGTTTAAAGACCATTTTTACGCTTTATGTTCATTTATTTCGTGTGATTTTAAATATATTTTACATTGTTTGGTTTTAGTTTAAATTAGTTTAGTGTAAATTGCGTAGCTTTAGTTTTAAATATACTTATATTTCTTTAGGTAAAAATTTGTTTTTTTTTAAAGATACTACCTGCAGGGAGTTCAAATGCTTTCTTTCGTATAGATTGTAAAATAGCTTTGAGTAATTTGTGATTAGGAAAAAGGGTTTTCTCTTTGTTCATCTGCAATCTGTTTACATGTCTCAGAGGTTGGGAGTAACCATTGTCTCAGCCAAAACCTAACTGATTTCTTTTACAATAGATTATGTAAATGATGTGTGATATGAAGAAAGAGGAATGTTTATTGTAAATATCTGGCATAATGTAATTAGCATTTTAGTAGGTCAATGTGGGTCATTTATGCAAATTATGGCTGTTGGATCTCAGCATAAATTGTGGCGTTTTTGTTCATTAAAGGCAGACAGAGAGAGAATCCTGTTGGAACATACAGCCGCGTCTGGTGTCTCCTTCAGCTACGCTACACTACACACTCAACCTCAGAAGGCACAGAGCGGCCTTCTGGAAATTCCTAACGGCTCCAGGGCAGAGAAACAGAAGCAGGCGGGTCAAGCTGCTCGAGGCGCTGAGGACAGCGCTCCCAGCAGCCGGGCTGACCGCAACGAAGGGGTGTCTGGAGAGTCAGGACAGGCGGAAGAGAACGGTTCCATCACAAGCAGCACATCACAGGGGCCCAGCAGGCCCCAGACACCTAGCGACAGCTTGTCTAAATACCTCTGGGTTTATCAGGGGCCCCCGATAGGGTTGCCACCTTTTCTTCAAGCCAAACCCGAACATTCTAGTGTTGGGCTTGGGTGGCCATTTTTTTTGTAGCATATACATTATGTGTATATTTACTTTATGCGTATATATAATTACACGTGGTATGCATGGTATGTCAGTCTGGTATTTAGGCACACTGGTATTATGCATGACACAGTGGTATTATGCATGGCACACTGGTAATATGGCTGGCACACTGGTATCAAGCATGGCAGACTGGTAATATGGCTGGCACACTGGTATTAAGCATGGCAGACTGGTAATATGGCTGGCACACTGGTATTAAGCATGGCAGACTGGTAATATGGCTGGCAGACTGGTAAAAAGGCTGGCACACTGGTACTAAGCAAGGAAGACTGGTAAAATGGCTGGCACACTGGTATTATGCGTGGCAGACTGGTAATATGGCTGACAGACTGGCAATATGGCTAGCACACTGGTATTGTGCATGGCAGACTGGTAATATGGCTGACAGACTGGTAATATGGCTGTCAGACTGGTATTGTGCATGGCAGACTGGTATTGTGCATGGCAGACTGGTAATATGGTTGGCACACTGGTATTAAGCATGGTAGACTGGTAATATGGCTGGCAGACTGGTAAAAAGGCTGACACACTGGTATTATGCATGGCAGACTGGTAATATGGCTGGCAGACTGGTATTATGCATGGCAGACTGGTAATATGGCTGGCACACTGGTACTAAGCATGGCAGACTGGTAATATGGCTGGCACACTGGTACTAAGCATGGCAGACTGGTAAAATGGCTGGAAGACTGGTATTATGCATGGTAGACTGGTAATATGGCTGGCACACTGGTACTAAGCATGGCAGACCGGTAAAATGGCTGGCACAGTGCTATTATGTATGGCAGACTGGTAATATGGCTGACAGACTGGTAATATGGCTGGCACACTGGTATTGTGCATGGCAGACTGGTAATATAGCTGACAGACTGGTAATATGGCTGGCAGACTGGTAATATGGCTGGCAGACTGGTATTGTGCATGGCAGACTGGTATTGTGCATGGCAGACTGGTATTTACACTGTAAACAGCTAGAGCCTCCCTTTACAAGCTCTATGCCTGTATATCAAGAGAGGAGCTGCTGCTGGGATGGGGGGTGGGGCCACCACGGAAGGGACAGAGACACTCGGACGCTACACAGCCAGGTAGAAGAGGAGGGGGGAACTGGCCCACAGCTATACTCACCGGGTGGAGCTTCCTTCTCTCACTCGCACACAGGCAGCGCGAGTGATTAACGAAGGGGCAGCACAAACCTCTCCCACTGTGCAACTGCTAATAGCCTCTCGGTCCAGAGGATCGCGGCAAACACGTGGGAGGCAGACAGTCATGTGTCCCAGCCGAGTCATGTGTCTGGGTGGCAGGGAATCTGAAACCCGTACACATGACTCGAAACCTGGACACAGTACGGTCAAAACCGTATGGGTGGGAACCCTACCCCCTGACCTGCCGGGCCCCTTACAAGTGTACTGGCTGTACCCCCCTGATGGCGGCCCTGGACATAGTCTCTGAACGTGGTCACCAGTTCATCTCTAGATTTTGGAGAAATTTCAGTTAACAGCTAGGCATTAACGTATCATTTTCTTCTGCTTACCAGCCGTAGTCTAATGGAGCTGCAGTATGTGCTAATTAATCTATTGAGAACTATATTCATAACCTCTCTTCTACAGGGGCGGATCAAAACACAGGTTTCGGGGGGGGCACTCTACCAGTTTTGGTTAAGAGCTGGTGTTGTGTTTGCAGTGACAGGCAGAGACACGCCTAATCGCAAGCTGTGCTCGTTACACTCACTCTCCCCAGAACATTGCATAGGGTCTGTCTTCATGTGGCTCATGAGCCCTACAAACCCTTTCCATACGGAGGAGCCCAGGGTACCCCCCAGCTCACATGTAATATATTGCCCCCAGCTCACACATGGATATATTTGCCTCTAGCCCACATGGATATATTTGCCCCTAGCCCACATGGATATATTTGCCCCCAGCTCACATGGCTATATTTGCCCCCAAGCTCACATGGCTATATTTGCCCCCAAGCTCACATGGCTATATTGGCCCCCAGCTCACACATGGATATATTTGCCCCCAGCTCACATGGCTGTATTTGCCCCCCAACTCAAATGGGTATATTTGAACCCCCAGCTCACATGGGTATATTTGCCCCCAGCTCACATGGATATATTTGCCCCAGCTCACACATGGATATAATTGCCCCCTGCTCACATGGGTATATTTGCCCCAGCTCACATGGGTATATTTGCCCCAGCTCACATGGATATATTTGAGCCCTGCTCACATGGGTATATTTGAGCCCTGCTCACATGAATATATTTGCCCCAGCTCACATGAATATATTTGCCCCCCCAGCTCACATGGGTATATTTGCCCCCCCAGCTCACATGGGTATATTTGCCTCCAGCACACACATGGATATATTTGCCCCCAGCTCACATGGATATATTTGCCCCAAGCTCACATGGCTATATTTGCCCCCAGCTCAAATGGCTATATTTGCCCCCAGCTCACATGGGTATATTTGCCCCCAGCTCACATGGATATATATATTTGCCCTAGCTCACATGGATATATTTGCCCCATCTCTCACCTCCCTAAATGGAGTCCTATGAAAGTAAAGATACCCAATCATCCTGCCCTTTAGAAGAGCAGGGGTGGATCCAGGGGGGCAATGGGGCAATTACCCCCCCCCCGAGATACCGACCCGCTGCCGCCAGCCGCTTTTTTCCCTACGAGCGGCTGTCAGTATGCAGCTTGGCCGCTCACCTGGGAACCAACTGACCAGCGCAGCCACGTTCTCGCAAGATCCCGGAGTTCACGTGAACTCGTGAGATCGTGGCTGCGCTGGTCAGATGGTTCCCAGGCGAGCGTCCAAGCTGCCTGCCGGCTGCCACTCAAAGGGAGAAAAGTGGCTGGCGGCAGCGGGTCGGTATCTCGGGGGGGCGGGCAATTGCCCCATTGCCCCCCCTGGATCTGCCCCTGCTCTTCTAAAGGGCAGGATGATTGGGTATCTTTACTTTCATAGGACTCCATTTAGGCTTTGACTGCCAGTCGCATGATCTGCAGGATCTCACTTCCTGAGTGATCTCGGAGGGAGACTTGGGACATTTTTCCCTCACTCTCACTCTGCTCCAGGCGACCAGAAGCAGCGGATCGGCGGCTGCTCTCACCGGGGGATGAGAGGTGAGTATGTTATTTCTTCGGGGGGGATTTGATCTGGTGCTGACTGATTCGGCAGAAGCAGAATCAGTTATTACTAGCTCCAAGCTGTGGTTAATGGCAGAAGGTCTTAATTAGAGTTCGGACTTTGTAATCCTAACACTAATTAACTCTTTTGCGCTCCCCATGTTAAGCATAGGGAGCACAAGGTACAGTAAGCTCGCGCTGAAAAGAGCAATCTCCAAATCGCTAACAGGTTTTTTAACCCATTAGCATTCGGAATGTAACATGTTCGGCCCGTGCTAGGACCACTTAACCTAACGTTAACGCTCACACAGCTGAGTACTGTTTGTAATAGGGCCCTTAGACTCCTATGTTCAGACTCTACATCAACTGTGATATTGGGTGCTCTCCTTGAAATTTGCTCCTGTCACGGTTCACGCTGCCATAAAAGGCCAAATAAGGTGTCATTTCCCTCTCCATGAAAATTCCAGACCGGGTTTTTCCCTGTACCCAGGCCCAGGTCACCAGGAGTCCACATCTGGCTTTACCTGCATTGGCTGAAGGCCCTCAGTTCCTTGTACCTGCCTGCATGCAGTACATATCTCCTATCAGACCTGTCCCAAAGATCCTGTTAACCAACCATACCCGTTGCCATTGGATATCCCATGTATGATCTTTTGATTTGGACTCTGACAATTCTTTGCCTGCTGCTCATCTCGACCCATGCTTGAACTTTGACCCCGTCATTTGGGATTACCCCTTTTGGAGACCTTGCCAGATTGCCCGTATTGCTTAGAATTTTACCCATCGTGTTTGCTGGTCCTCAACCCCCTCCTTTGTTCTGTCTCATTCCCAGTAAGTGTCCTTGTGTTTCCCCAGTTGCCCTGTGTTCCTTTCTGTTGCAGTCAGCCCTCTTCATGGCCTGTCACTCTGTCTCTTGTTGAAGTATTCTGTTAAAGTATTCTGTTTATGCTCAGTCCAGTTCCTGTCCTGTCCACCTGGTGTATCCTATCCTGTGTCCTGTGCCTTGTACGTCAATCCCATTCCTGTCTTGTCCAGCCACTTGTTATTATTTATACATTATCCAATGTTCCCTTTTGGTTTACCCCTGCTGTGATTTCCTTGTGTAATAAATAACCGTTACCTGTTTTACCCTGGATTTCTACCTCACTCCACTTTGCCCCGGCATCCAGGGCTCGTATACTCGCCCCCATGTGAGCACTCCTAGGTACATTGGTCCGCTTAGGGTACTGAGACGTGTCAATGAAGTCACTGATGTGCGGGACTTACAACGTACCCACCGTATACCAAATACCTTTCACACTTCCTTGTTGAAGCCCCTTCTGTGCAATTGGCTCACCAATGCCATTCCTCAACCTCGTTCTGGTTTAGTCCAGGGTCAAAAGGAATTTGAGATTCAGTCCATCGCTGATTCCCGTCATTTTCATGGTGACCTGCAATATTTGGGGCACTGGAGGGGTTAAGGGCTGGAGGAGCGCTCATGGGTTCTAGTTTCTGATCTTCACGCACCCCATCTGGTCTGTGCCTTTCACCGCTCTCATTCTACTGCCTTGGGGTCTCAGCGCCCAGAGGGCTCTCGTGGAGAGGGAGGACTGTCATGCCAGCTGGTGGTCCTGCAGTGAGGTTTCCTCAACAGAGAGGGTGTCATTCTAGCAATCTGACTTCTGGGACTGCTGCACCTGGTCAGAGGCCTTTAAATAGCAGAACCTGACAGAGCTCTGAGCCCTGTCATGGCTTCATGTATACCCCTCATTGCGTTCCTGTATTTCTGTGATCTTTTGCTTTTGACCCCGGCTAAGTATTCCTGATTCAGATTTCTGCATGTGTCCCTGTTTAGATTATCTCGATTCTGTGTTTTGACCCTGGCTTTAGGATCTGGATTTTGGCTTTGCGCTCTACTCTGTATGGTTATTTGTTATAATGATTCTGTGTACCGACCTCTGGCTTATAGCTGTACTACGATCTTTCTCTTATCCCTGTATTTTCAGTACCTCCAAATATTGATATTGTTCTCATTCTTTATTCAGAAATTGTACTGGCCATCCTAAGGACAAATCTGTCAGATTAGGGGTTTCATTGATTTACTGCGTTTTGCCTGCGTGCTGGGTGACTCTATCCTGACATTTTAAGGTTATGGTTAACTCTAACCCATAAAGTAACCCTAAAACAAGCACAAACAGTAACCCTAACCACAGAGTCAATTTTGCACTTCACTGGCATCAGTAAAATGACACTAGAATGTTGTATGTGATTAGTTTACAAAAATAAGCAGAACTCCGAAGTTTTGCATGAAATTTGACCTTTTCCCCTAGCATGCTAGTGTCAGGGAACTTTTCTAAACAGCAACTTTTTTGCTGCATCTTATCTTGCGGCATCCTTAACTAACACTAACAGATTATTTTGCAGTCAAATAAATGTTTTATTATTTTTTTATATGTTAAACCACAGGTACATGTTTCAGGAGAAAAAAAAAATCGTACCTCACGGAATGCGTCCCGGAGTTCCTTCACTCCTATCATGTCAGCTGTCTCTGCCAGAAGTTTGGGCCCCATTAGCTCCACAAAGTCTTCAAAATCAACTTTACCCCCTGCTGGAATCAGACAATAAATTAGCAGGGAATGTCAGTAATTGTACTTAAGCCCCTGACATTTTATAGTGGATAGAAAAAGTATAGACACCCCTGATAAAATGCCAGGTTTCTGTGATGAAAAAATAAGACAAAGAAATCATTTCATTGCATAAGTGTGCACATCCTTAAACGAATACCTTGTTGAAGCACCTTTTGATTTTATTACAGCACTCAGTCTTTTTGGGTATGAGTCTATCAGCATGGCACATCTTGATCAGAGACGTGCAGTCAGGGGCGGCAGGCGAGGCAGGGCCTCGCCTGCCATAATTCCATTAAGTGGTGCACTGTAAATTTGTAAAATAGAACCTGCTGCTGATATTTAAAAATAAAACTTCACATACTCACCTGCTCCACACTCCCCCACCATCCGTCTCTGCTCCTTCGCTTTTTATTTTTCTTGAGTCTGCCGGCTGCTGTGTGATGTGAGCAGCAAGATCCTGGGGAGCCCTGAGAGAGCAGCCAGATCATGGTAAGCACTGAGAGCAGCCAGATCATAGAGAGCAGACAGATCCTGGGGAGCACTGAGAGCAGACAGTTCCTGGGGAGCACTGAGAGCAGCCATATCCTGGGGAGCACTGAGAGCAGCCAGATCCTGGGGAGCACTGAGAGCAGCCAGATCCTGGGGAGCGCTGAGAGCAGCCAGATCCTGGGAAGCGCTGAGAGCAGCCAGATCCTGGGGAGCGCTGAGAGCAGCCATTTCATGGGGAGCCCTGAAAGCAGCCAGATCCTGGGGAGCACTGAACAGCCAGGTCCTGGGGAGCACTGAGAGCATCCAGATCCGGGGGAGCTCTGAGAGCAGCCAGGTCCTGAGGAGCATGGAAAGCAGCCAGGTCCTGGGAAGCACTGAACCTAAGTAGCCTGTGTATATCTGGGTCTGATTCTAGCCAGTGCCTCACCAGCCACTGACCTCATCGCACATCACTGTTCTTGAGGACTTGGCAATATAGTGGCCACTCTTCTATGCAAAAACACTCCAAATCTGTCAGATTGCTGGGACATCTCATGTGCATAGTCCTCTTCAGATCAGATAGAAATTGTTGTCACATGTACCAAACAGCCAATACTTGCCAGATATTCCTGCAGCTCCTTTAATGTTGCTGCAGGCCTCTTGGCAGCCACCCTGAAGCAGTTTTCTTCTCATCTTTTCATCACATTTGGAGGGACATTCTTGGTAATGTCACTGTTGCGCTATATTTTCTCCAGTTGATGATAACTGTCTTCACTGTGTTCCATGGTATATCTAATGCCTTGGAAATTCTTTTGTACCGTCTCCTGACTGATATCTTTTAACAATGAGATCCCTCTGATGCTTTGGAAGCTCTCTGCGGACCATGGCTTTAGATGTAGGATGCAACTAAGAAAATGTCAGGAAAGACCTACTAGAACAGCTGAACTTTATTTGGGGTTAAACAGAGGCACTTTCAATGATGACAGGTGTGTACCGACTCCTATTTAACATGATTTTGAAAGTGATTGTTTAACCCCTTTGCTGCTGAGCCATTTCACGTCTGTGTGCTGAGCTCATTTTTACCGCTTTTGCTCATCATGTTTCAACGCGATTTGAAGAAACATTTTATCATATGACCCAGACATATTATATATCATTCTTTCCGGCACACTCGGCAGATTCATTAAATCTCGGCAGAATTATTAATCATCTACAGCGTGTAAAGTGCTTTTTTTCCACATTTTATCTTAAAAATTAGAAATGGGGACTCGTTACATTTTTTTTGGGGGAATTACGTGCTTTTTAGCAAACGCACCCCATAGAAAAAAAATCATTAGTGTAGCATCATTGTTCAAATTATAAATGAAATTGTTAGATTGCGCGATGACGTTCGGTACCAAGGGGGGGACCCAGAGGTGGAGCCGCCATCCAAGATAGCAGCCCCCACCGGAGCTAGATCACGATCTGGCACCGAATGGTGCCGGATCGTGATCCGGCACTCAAGGGGTTAAAAACAGGCATCACTTTAAAGGCCCTGCCCTTCAAAGCGGTGCCTGTTTTTTTTTTGTTACACCCTCCCTCGCAAGGATCTCCCCCTCCCTTTTAGGCGATCTCCTGGCATTGCCGGGGGGGTCGCCTGAAAATGACGTCATCGCGCATTGACGTCGGGAGGGGTATAAATTTGGCATCTGACTTCAAGGAAGTCAGAACGCTGCGGGACCCCGGAGAGAGAGGTGAGTATCTCTCCCAGGGATCCCGATTGCAGATGACGTGTGGGGAACGTCCTCCGCCTATAGCGGGAGTCAATGAGGACGTTCCCCACACGTCATCCACAGTGAGAGGGTTAATACTGAACACAGCTACATCTCCAGTTATAAGAGGGTGTGCACACTTATGCAACCATATTATTTTTTATTTTTACTTTCCTCCACCTAAAAGATTTTAGTTTGTTTTTCAATTGAGTTGTACAGTTTATAGGTCACATTAAAGGTGGAAAAAGTTCTGAAATGATTTATCTTTGTCTAATTTTTTTACAGCACAGAAAACCGACATTTTAGGCTAGGGTCAGACGAGAGTGATTTCTACGGACTGTACATCCGTGCACACGGACGTACGTTAGTACGGAAGACGCAGTAGTGGCCAGACAGTCCGTTTTTTTCACTGACGTATATATTTTGACGGATGTAGGAGGGAAAATAAATTAAAAAGCAAAACCATTTTGTCCGTGAAAAATGCTGGACGTATAAATGCAGTCCGTCTGACCACGTTCCATCACTCACACACAAAGCTATGCAGACGTTGCGGACGCAGCACACTTTGTGCGGCCATTCTAGGGGTTGTACGTTCTTGCCTGCCTTGCGTCCGTGGGCCGCGGCCGTTGTGCGTCCGCAGTTCAGTGCGGACGTACTTCATGTGTCAGGCTCCAATGGACTTTCTTTCATGCTATCACGGACGTACTTTTAGGCGCAATCACGGACGTGAACACTACGCTCGTCTGACCCCAGCCTTAGCAGGCGTGTGTAGACTTTTTCTATCCACTGTACATGGCATGTCGAGCTACATTAGCATATAAGATAAAAGAGAAGCTTGGCACAAAGAGCACAGAACATTTCTCATTTCTGTTTCTCACACATTCACCCAAAATCAAACTGACAAGATTTTGCGCCAGCGCAAAAAAGCATTAACGCGAGGGGTGCAACCCTTTGTGCTGAATGTCGTATTACAATGTCAGCGCAACAAACGCGCGTATTCGTCTACCGCGGGTGAACCTGCGCGAACGTACTTTACTGTGCATGTCCTATACGTAACGCGTAAACTCGAATAAACGCTGGTTCGTGGATGGTATTACAATCTATGCGCAGGATTCAACGCATAGCCTTTGCGCACATAATTTTAGCAGCTCCTAAAGGCTGGTGTTAATGTTAAAGGCAAATCTGACTGACCTGGCTAAACCCAAATACACCAGCCCAAAAAAAAAAAATGCTGCAAAGTATAGTTACACATTCTACTCATACCAAACCATTAAAATGGAGAAGTTGTGTGTGCATTTATTATTACTGACAAAAGGAAATAAAATTAACAGTGTGCCAACCCGAACAGGTCAACCACTGTTTGGACAGGGAGCGGCAAAAAAACACAATGGCATAATGCCTTTAATAAATGACAAAAACAATCTCCAAGTACCAACTAAAAACAACATATACACGAAAGCCTAGTGAGGGAAATTGAGAAATATGCTGAGGGACAGATCAACAATATAGTCTGCAACATACAGGCGTGACCCCCAACTACGTAGGTATGTATCACACACAACTGAAAAATTCAGCGGACAAGCCTAGGGATAAAATTCACAAAGGCAAGATGCACATCCAACGTGCAGATAATTTTATATAGGTACACAATAGAACCACCTCAATAGGTTGCTGCTGTCCCTAAAGCTTAATCAGATTCTGCTCTTACCCTCACTAGTGCTTATAAGACAAACGGCATTAAAATCAAGCAGATAGCAAACTCAGTTCGACATATGTGTCACTGGTGGCAACCGGCTTCATCTGGAGCAAAAAATAAGATAGCTATCTTATTTTTTGCTCCAGATGAAGCCGGTTGCCACCGGCGAAACATATGTCGAGCTGAGTTTGCTATCTGCTTGATTTTAATGCCGTTTGTCTTATAAGTTGGCACACTGTTAATTTTATTTCCTTTTGTCTTTCATATCCACAGGTTTAGTCCTGTTCAGGGAGTGATATCTCATGCCCAATATCTCATGAGATAAGTGATTGTTGACCTATGCTTTGTTCGTTGGTCCCTTTTTTCATTTTGTCATTTATTATTACTGCAGCATATATACTCAGATTGACTTTGGCAAGCGTAAAAACTTAACGTGAGATAATTGTGGTTCTTAATTCTGATTGGCTGAGTCACGTGAAAAAAACAGTCCACACACTGATTTCTGGGCGTAACGTTGCTGCGCGCATTTGCCCCCCCCCCGAGAAAATATTAAAATATTACACAGAGCCTCTCCTAATGCTGCACTCAGTAGCAGTTGCTCCTCCCCATCCCCCTGCACAGTCAGCTTCCTGTCCATGTGCCACAAGGGAGGGAGAGAGGGGAGGAGAGAGTAGGAGGACCAGCCTGATGCAGCAGCAGCCACCTGGGCACACATCACAAGGGGTAAGTTCATGATTCCCCCAGGACACAGGCAGCGTTTTTTTTATTCGGGCAGCTCCATACACAAGCAGGGAGGCCAGGCTGCTGGAGTCAGCTAAAAAACGTCTGACTGTGATAGACACATATCCCCCTCACCTTCTGATCGCTAACTCCCCTTGCAGGGAGGGGGCGACGTGTGTGTCTGACCTTTTCAGATATGAAATTTCTATATTTCGCAGGACGGTTTAAATTTGGGGACAGGAATTACTTCACCCAGGCAATTCGTCTGCGTGGTTAATATGTAACAAGAATATGCGTTCTAAAGACAATGGATAAGCTAAACTCGTTATGGTTACGCATACAAGGGAAGACATTTCCATTGATCAAAGACGGTCTTAATTGACTCTGGTTGTAAAAAATAAACAAGCAGATGTTAGATCAAATTGTTTAAAAGTAAGGGAACACAATGACAGCTGATCTTATCCTAGGATATGTATCCCAGTATTGTGTTTATTTTGTCAGATCGAAACTCTGAAAGCCACATAAACATTTGAACAATGGGACTCCCCATTAAAAAAAAAACCAGAGAAGGTTAAATGGCTTGGATAAACCAGCTTGTAATGCTATGCTATTCGGCGATATGATCTAACACTATATGGTATTTGAATATTTAATTTATGTGGTCAGTTATAATAGATAATCTTGGTGTCTTATCTTGTGTACTAACACTTATAAAACAGATTAAGTCTGTTGATATGAATGAATGAATGAATGAATGTATGTCTGCAGAGTCCTCTCATACACACATACCTGTGGATCTAAGTAAAGGGGGTATGAAATGCACGCACACCGTGGTGAAGTATGCCGGAAATTCAATGATAGAAATGAAATTGATATTAATAAAATCTATGGAGTCCCGGGATATAGGAATAAAACGACCCCAAACCAGTAAAAGATTGGCCAAATACATAAATTAATTCCTGCAGAAGGTTGATGGTTGATCTGAGATCGCCATCTGCTGGCCAGGTAATATAATACCTGGACAGACCCCTGGAGTTAATGAATATATATATCCTCCAATCAAATGAGGCCACATAGTGATGGGCTAGATCTAAAACTGGGTGGAAGACCACTATATAGAGGGGACAATCCAGAACAGACACACACTGAGAAAAGCTTGGGGAGAGACCTGAGGGACGCTTGGAGGGGAGAAAGGGCAAATACCATCAGCCCCCCAATAAGACGTGACCACGCCCTAATCTTCCACCACTCTATCTTCACTAACCGGATGGTAAAGTATACCTGAATAACTTGATATCTATTTTCTAATTGCATAGTCCTTACTTTAGATGTCCATCACAAATTAAAGGAATATAAATGAATTATTTTGCTGTTGAAGCCTAAACAGTAGAGTAGTATCTGCCCTTTCGCTCCACTGCAGAGGAGTGCTAAGGAAGAGACTATTACGGCTGCCTACTTGAGCCATAATTTAGTGAAATTATTTATATTCCAAGAATACTGGTTGTGGACATCTAAAGATCAATTGTATACCCATAGTGAGATACGCTGGAACCGTGAAATAGTTTTTAAATGTCAAGTGCCGTCAGCCCCATTAGTAAAACTAGCATAACTCCTTCCATATCCATCTTGCAGCCCTTTCGATTGAATGCATGTAAGTCAATAAGAAGCTTTGGGTTAACGTATATTGAATGAAGTGCTGTGATTGATCTGTGGAAGAGATAGTCTACCTATCGAGTGTGTTATGCATCTCCCTGAAGGAAGTTGCATTTAGTGAATAGGCCCCCACAATAATAAATTGTGCTGCAGGTGATGCCCAGTAACTGAGTGTTTATTTTAACCAGGTGGAGGATTGGTTTATAATGGGAAAGGTTTAAGTGAATAGAATAGAGCTTGGTGTTTAAGAACTGAGGCGTGTATATCTGTGATGCGGTCTATAAACCTAAAATATTTGTCCATTAGATTATTGCATGTCGCAGTATCGCTACTAATCACGATCTATAATCACTTGTGAAATTGTATCTTGCTAATCCGTTGATAACATATGATTGTATGAAACTTGACGTGTGAATAAATTTTGGTTTGAATTTTTTACCGTTACGGAGTCTCATATCATCTTTATTGATTTTATTGTGTCTAAAAATATCTAGATAGCATCAAAAGAACTCGGGATAATGCGCCATATATTTGTTAAGACGTATATTCATTGATTGGTTATTATCTTATTTTCTTAAGGGTAAAATACCAATTTATACCATTGGTATTGGAGGCACTGTCAATAATATATATATATCTATATATATCTACAATAAGAAAAATATACGTCATAATTAATATATCCCTGACCTATTAAAGAAGTCAATAATCTCTACATGTGTGTGTGTGTGTCATGGGGGCTCAGAGAGAGAGAATCTGACAGGGGGGGTCACAGAGACAGGTGGGTTCAGAGAGCGAGAATGAGACAGGGGGTCACAAAGACAGGTGGTCAGAGAGAGCGAATGAGACAGGGGGTCAGAGACAGGGGGTCAGAGAGAGAGAATGAGACAGTGGGTCAGAAAGACAGGGAGGTCAGAGAGAGAGAATGAGACGGGGTGAGAGAGACGTGTCAGAGAGAGAGAATGATACGGGGTCACAGAGACAGGGGGGGTCAGAGAGAGAGAATGAGACAGGGAGGTCACAGCAGTGGCATAGCGTGGGGGGCCTCAGGGGTGGTCACCCGGGTGCAATTTTCTTAGGGGGCGCAAAATTTCAAAATAAATTTGAACCACTAATAATTTCCAACACGGACACTGGTGTTCGTGAGAGGCCCTTGCACGGTCACCTGCCAGTTTTGCTGCGCCAGCGGTGACTTAGCATTCAGCCTCCAGAAAGGAGGACCAGGACAGAAAATTCTGGTCCTATCCTGACTCCTCCTTAACGCTGACATGAGTCACGTGAAGCAGCGCAGCATTAGTTGACGGAACACCATGTACCACGCTTAACGGCTCCCCTTGAAGCCCTGTGCCAGCCCCCCGCCGCTGAACAGGAAGGAGGGAGTGATGCACCTGCCCTGCAGCACATTTAAAATCCAGTCTCCACTAAGACCCCTGGACAGCTCCCCCCTGGGCCACCAGCAACTCCACACAGGTAGGCGACACTGTGTGACCAAGGAGTAGCATGACCAACACACAGTGAGGAGGTACTGGGGATACTGGGAGAGAGTGAATGGGAGTACTTGGATACTTGGATAGAGAGAGAGTGACTGAGGGTACTAAGAGAAAGTGGGGGTACTTGGATAGAGAAAGAGTGACTGGTGGTACTGGGAGAGAGTGATTGGGGTACTGGGAGAAAGAGGGGATACTGAGAGACTAGGGTACTGGAAGAGAGTGACTGGGAGTACTGGAATAGAGAGCGACTGGGGGTATTGAGAGAGTGACTGGACTACTGGGAGAGAGTGACGGGGGTTACTGGGAGAAAGTGGGGATACTGAGAGAGAGAGACTGGGGTACTGGAAGAGAGTGACTGGGGGTACTTGGGGAGAGAGAGTGACTAGGGGGTACTGGGAGAGAGCGAATAAGGGTACTGGGAGAGTGTTACTGGGGTACTTTGGGAGAGTGACTTGGGGTACTGGGAGAAAGTGACTGGAGTACTGGGAGAAAGTGAGGATACTGAGAGAGACTGGGGGTACTTGGAAAGAGAGTGACTGGGGGTACTGGGAGAGTGGGTACTGGGAGAGAGTGATTGGGGTACTTAGAGAGGGAGAGAGTGACTGGGGGTACTGGGAGGGAGGGAGAGAGTGACTGGGGGTACTGGGAGGGAGGGAGAGAGTGACTGGGAGTACTGAGAGAGATGGAGAGAGTGACTGGGGGTACTGGGAGAGAGGGAGAGAGTGACTGGGGGTACTGGGAGAGAGGGAGAGAGTGACTGGGGGTATTGTGAGAGGGGAGAGAGTGACTGGGGGTACTGTGAGATAGTGACTGGGGTATTTGGAGAGAGGGAGAAAGTGACTGGGGGTACTGGGAGAGGGTGACTGGGTATAGTGTGAGAGTGGAACTATGCTACGGTATACTGGGCAGGTTGACTGGTAGGGATGGGCCGAACACCCCCGTGTTCGGTTCGAATTCGAACTCGAACATTTGAAAAAGTTTGAATTTGAACGCAAACACGATTCGAACGCAATGCAAGTCAATGGGGCTCAAAAGTTTGAAAATTAAGGTCCCCTCCAGAGGGCATATATGCAAGATATTGGTCATAAAAGGTGTATGGGGGTCTGGGTACTGCCCTGGGTGACAGGAAACAATGAAAAACAAATTAGAAAAAAAAGCGTTTAACCAAAAAACCTTTTTTGAGCCATTTCACCGCTGTGAGCTGAGTTAATTTTTACCACTTTTGCTCATATTTAACCGCGATTTGAAGCCATGGGAAATGTTTGATGGGGAAAATTACGATCTTAACGCAAAGGTTAACGCTCCCTTGCGTGAGCATTAACGTTTGCTGCTGTGTTCACCGCATATTTGTAACGATTCCCCAGGACCGACCTGGTAGGATCCCTGGTAACAGACCTCTAACCCTCCAATCCTTAGGATGGTCGGGACTCGGGACCACTAAACCCAGTGGCGTAGCGTGGGGGGTGCTGGGGGGGCCGTGGCCCCGGGCGCAGTTTTGTTAGGGGCGCATTTGCGCCCCTAAAACTGGCCCGGGGGTTGAGGGACCCAGATGCCGGGCCGCGCGAGAGCGCCTGCCCGGTCTTGAACAGTCCGTCCTGTGAAGTGGATGCGGCTGTGTGCGTGCGCAGCCGGTCACGTGGTCCGGCTAATCAGGTGGTACTGAGTCCTGTACCACCTGACTGGCCGGACCGCGTGACCGGCTGCGCACAGCGGCACACAGCCGCATCCACTTCACAGGACGGACTGTTCAAGACCGGGCAGGCGCTCCCGCGCTGCCCGGCATCTGGGTCCCTCAACCCCCTGCCGGAGCTGGGGCAACAATCCAGGTGAGAGCTGGGGCAAATCCATGACCTGGGGGCAAATCCATGTGTGACCTGGGGGCAAATCCATGAGCTGGGGGAAAATCCATGTGTGACCTGGGGGCAAATCCATGAGCTGGGGGCAAATCCATGAGCTGGGGGGCAAATCCATGAGCTGGGGGCAATCCATGAGCTGGGGCAAATCCATGAGTGAGCTGGGGGCAATCCATGAGCTGGGGGCAAATCCATGAGTGAGCTGGGGGCAAATCCATGAGTGAGCTGGGGGCAAATCCATGAGCTGGGGCAAATCCATGAGCTGGGGGCAAATCCATGAGCTGGGGGGCAAATCCATGAGCTGGGGGCAAATCCATGAGTGAGCTGGGGCAAATCCATGAGTGAGCTGGGGCAAATCCATGAGTGAGCTGGGGGCAAATCCATGAGTGAGCTGGGGCAAATCCATGAGCTGGGGGCAAATCCATGAGTGAGCTGGGGGCAAATCCATGAGTGAGCTGGGGCAAATCCATGAGTGAGCTGGGGCAAATCCATGAGCTGGGGCAAATCCATGAGTGAGCTGGGGGGCAAATCCATGTGTGAGCTGGGGGGCAAATCCATGAGCTGGGGGAAAATCCATGAGCTGGGGGCAAATCCATGAGCTGGGGCAAATCCATGAGCGGGGGCAAATCCATGAGTGACCTGGGGGCAAATCCATGAGCTGGGGGCAAATCCATGAGCTGGGGGCAATCCATGAGCTGGGGGCAAATCCATGAGTGAGCTGGGGCAAATCCATGAGCTGGGGCAAATCCATGAGCTGGGGGCAAATCCATGAGCTGGGGGCAAATCCATGAGCTGGGGGCAAATCCATGAGTGAGCTGGGGCAAATCCATGAGTGAGCTGGGGCAAATCCATGAGCTGGGGGCAAATCCATGAGCTGGGGGGCAAATCCATGAGCTGGGCAAATCCATGAGCTGGGGCAAATCCATGAGCTGGGGGAAAATCCATGAGTGAGCTGGGGGCAAATCCATGAGTGAGCTGGGGGCAAATCCATGAGTGAGCTGGGGGCAATCCATGAGCTGGGGGCAAATCCATGAGCTGGGGGGCAAATCCATGAGCTGGGGGCAAATCCATGAGCTGGGGGGCAAATCATGAGCTGGGGGCAAATCCATGAGTGAGCTGGGGCAAATCCATGAGTGAGCTGGGGCAAATCCATGAGCTGGGGGCAAATCCATGAGCTGGGGGCAAATCCATGAGCTGGGGGAAAATCCATGAGTGAGCTGGGGGCAAATCCATGAGTGAGCTGGGGGCAAATCCATGAGTGAGCTGGGGGCAAATCCATGAGCTGGGGCAAATCCATGAGCTGGGGGGCAAATCCATGAGCTGGGGGCAAATCCATGAGCTGGGGGCAAATCCATGAGTGAGCTGGGGCAAATCCATGAGTGAGCTGGGGGCAAATCCATGAGTGAGCTGGGGCAAATCCATGAGCTGGGGGCAAATCCATGAGCTGGGGGGCAAATCCATGAGCTGGGGGGCAAATCCATGAGCTGGGGGGCAAAATCCATGAGTGAGCTGGGGGCAAATCCATGAGTGAGCTGGGGCAAATCCATGAGTGAGCTGGGGGCAAATCCATGAGTGAGCTGGGGCAAATCCATGAGCTGGGGGCAAATCCATGAGTGAGCTGGGGCAAATCCATGAGTGAGCTGGGGCAAATCCATGAGCTGGGGCAAATCCATGAGCTGGGGGCAATATCCATGTGAGAGCTGGGGCAATATCGATAACGTGTCCACAGGTTGGGGGGGGGCGCACAATTCTTGGCTGGCCCCGGGTGCTGACAACCCACGCTACGCCACTGACTAAACCTAACCTCTAGCAGCCACACAGGCCAGGGAGACAGCACCAACAATATACACTACAGACTGAGATCAATATACGTTTGTACTGCACTATAGTGTATGACAGGATAGAAGTGCACCAGCAGTAACAAGCAGCGGAATATACCAGACAGGGGCGCAGAGCGAGAGTAGTTGTTATAACAAAACCGGGTCAGCAACGTTTAGGCACTTGTACTGCGCTACTGTATATGGTGAGAATCAGCGCAAACCAGTAGCAACAGGAGGCAAACAGAACAGACAGAGAGAATAGTCAAATGGCAGGCAAAGTCGGCAACAGATCGGGTCCTCAGAACAAGCAGGGTCAGCAACGAGTATACACACTTAGACAATAAGGCAGCGATGCGGGAATGAAACTCCACGGTACAGCGCGCGCTTCTGATTTAAAGGTCCCGGCGGCTCCGCGTCATCACGCCGCGCCCTGCCCCCTGATCATTCACAGCTGCGCCAGGTGCCGCCGGAGCTCCTGGCATTCGGCCTGCTGGTGGCACCATGCGTCTGGCCCCCCCCCCATCGCCACCCTGGATGTCACAATATAACAATCCAAACGCAACGAGTTAAGTAACCAAATTTGTAAGAAGAATAATTAATGCAGCATATGAATCCTCACGCTGTCGGGCAGCACCTCTACAGTCTGACGCTAGCTATAACCGGCGCACTGTGTGCAGCTTCTGAGAAGATATGCTATTAGTGTAGCGGGGAAGCCGGCTGCGCATTTTGCATCGCTCCCTCTACACTAATAGCGTATCTTCTTAGAAGCTGCACCCAGCGCGCCAGTGTATGCAGCTTCTAACAGCGTGGGAGACGGGAGGCTGCGCTTGTTGGTGGATCCAGGAATCAGGTGAGTATTAGAAAGAAAGAAAAAAAATGTTTTATTTTATGTTCCCGGGGACATTTAAAATTGTCCTCGGATTTTTTTTTTTTTTAAATGTGTCGCCTTACCTTAGCCTAGTGGTCAGTCAGTGGGGGCTCCTTGGATCTTGGTTGTGGGGGGGTCTGCCGTGGCTGCAGGTGCAGTAGCTCCCTCTCTGCGCTGCCTCTCTGCCACATGCACCCGGCCGGCCAGCCCGCACAGTCGCAGCTCTGTCATCCGGGATCCTTGGGAGGCCCCGGCGGGCTGCCCTCTACAGTGCCTGATTAGAGGGCCTCGTCTGCCTGATGTTTTAGCAACAAGATTGTTTTATCCCATAGGCTTAAATGTTAAAGATATTCCAGTTTTAATCCAATATCTAATAAACCGTTGCTTATAATATTCTGCAGTAAAGAGTTTTTATTTTTAGATTTTTTAGGATTTAAGCTTTAAAAAGTTTTGCGAACGGCCTGAAAAGTTCGAAGTTCGCGAACATTCGAACAACCGATGTTCGATGCGAACATCGAACCAATTCAGACCGGCAGCCCATCCCTAGTGACTGGTAGCAGTGACGTAGCACGGGGGGCATGTGTGTTTCATTTTTTAATTCTATCTGTATTTTGTTAATATACAAAACATGTGCTTGTGGGGTAAGAGAGTCAATACTCTACTGGTGGAAGGAATCAGGGTATGTCCACAGCTTGGGGGGGCACAATTCTTGCCTCGCCCCCCCCTCGCTGACAACCCACGCTATGCCACTGGGTCACAGAGACAGGGGGTCAGAGAGAGAGAGAATGAGACAGAGGGGTCAGAGAAAGTGAATGAGACAGGGAGTCACAGAGACAGGTGGGTCAGAGAGAGAGAATGAGACAGGGGGTCAGAAAGACAGGGGGTCAGAGAGAGAGAATAAGATGGTCAGAGAGACAGGGGATCAGAGAGAAAGAATGAGACGGGGTCAGAGAGAGAATGAGACGGGGGTCAGAAAGAGAGAATGAGACGGGGTCACAGAGACAGGGGGTCAGAGAGAGAGAATGAGACGGGGGTCAGAGAGAGAGAGAATGAGACGGGGTCACAGAGACAGGGGGTCAGAGAGAGAGAATGAAACAGGAGGGTCAGAGAGAAAGAATGAGACGGGGGTCAGAGAGAGAGATTGAGATGGGACAGAGACGGGGTCAGAGAGAGAATGAGACGGGGTCAGAGAGACAGGGGGTCAAAGAGAGAATGAGACAGGGTGTCAGAGAGGGGGTTAGAGAGAGAGAATGATACAGGGGGGGTCACAGAGGCAGTGGGGTCAGAGAGAGTATGAGACAGGGGGTCAGAGAGCCAGGGGGTCAGAGAGAGTATGAGACAGGGGGTCAGAGAGCCAGGGGGTCAGAGAGAGAGAATGAGACGGGTGTCAGAGAGACAGAGGGGTCAAAGAGAGAGAATGAGACGGGTGTCAGAGAGACAGAGGGGTCAGAGAGAGAGAATGAGATGGGGGTCACAGAGACAGTGGGGTCAGAGAGAGAGAATGAGACAGTGGGGTCACAGAGAGAGAATAAGACAGGGGGTCAGAGAGAGTGAATGGGACAGAGGGGTCACAGAGATGGGGGGGTCAGAGACAGGGCTCAAGTCCTGCGGGAACACACTTACGGCATTCTCGCATTACTCCCGCAGTGGGTGGAGTAACCCCCCGGAACCTGTGTCTGGATCCGCCCCTGCATCAGGTGTTTTTAAATGTTAAAACTATATTGCACTGGGGTGTGCTTTTAGTTGGTATGTTGTAATAACCAGCTTCAGCAGCTCATGAAATTAATGTTCAGGTTGAGACCAGCACCGCTAGATAGAAAGCGGCCAGCCGGGGAACATGGCAGAATGCTATTCTGCTAGCTGATCCCAGTGTACCTGAGGTGTGTGTGTGTGCGTGTTTCTGAGGTGGTATCTGTCACGGGCAGGGCTAGCCCATTCATGTGGTCTGCTAGAGCCAAGGGCTCCAAGAGGTGCATTGCTGGGACGGCATTTTTGCTTCCTATCAGAGGCTGTCTGGCTCCTCCTCCACATCCTCCTTCCTGTCCCCACAATGGGTAAAATAAGTGAGGAATGAAGGGAGCAAGTGGCATGAACCAGCTTGAGGATGTAGGGGCCTGCAGCAGCCTGGATCCTTCGCACTAAATGGTAGGCTGTGATCAGTTTTTGCTGGGATTAAGGGAGCCAGGCTTCTCAGATACGATGCAGCCAGTTGTGAGCATCTGGTCCCGCCCCTCCTACTGCCGGCTTTTCTCTCAGGTGCTGATTACTCCCCTCCAGTATCTGTGAAGATTGCGTGTGTACTGTGTGCAGTGTGATTGCTGTGTGGGGTGCTATGCAGAGGCGTCGCTAGGTGGGGGTGGGGGGTGCGGTCCACACCAGGTGACACCCGCCCTTAGGGTGACACCAAAGAGTTTGATTTTTGGTGCGACCGGTTCAAAAATTAAAGTCTTTGGTCGGGTGTCACCCTAAGGCAGTGATGGCGAACCCTGTGGCACGCGGGACTGACGGTGTCGGCACGCGAGCCATAGGCTTGCCTCACTGCCGAGCGTGCTTTTTCCTCCTAGCGCGCACCGCCAAATGATGCTGCCTGGCCGCTCGTTGAGGTCCACCAGGAGTCTTGCGAGATCGAGGCTGGTAGATCTCAACGAGGGGCCAGGCAGCATCATTTGGCGGTGTGTGCTGGGAGGAAGAAGCAGACAGGAGTATCAAGTGAGCTGGGGCCAATATATATCCATGGGTGAGCAGCTGGGGCAATATATCCATGTGAGCTGGGCAGTATATCCATATGTGAGCTGGGCAGTAAATCCATATGTGAGCTGGGCAATATATCCATGTGAGCTGGGCAATATATATATCCATGGGTGAGCTGGGCAATATATATATCCATGGGTGAGCTGGGCAATATATCCATGTGAGCTGGGCAATATATATCCATATGTGAGCTGGGGCAATATATATACATGGGTGAGCTGCTGGGGGCAATATACAGTATATCCATATGTGAGCTGGGTCAATATATATCCATATGTGAGTTGGGTCAATATATATCCATATGTGAGCTGGGGCAATATATATATCCATATGTGAGCTTGGGCAATATATATCCATGAGTGAGCTGCTGGGGGCAATATATATCCATGTGTGACCTGCTGTGGGCAATATATATCCATGGGTGAGCTGCTGGGGCAATATATAATTGTGAGCTGGGGCAATATATCCATATGTGAGCTGCTGAGGGATATATATATCCATGTGTGTTAAATGTTTTAAATTCGAATTCCTTTGTATTCATATTATCTGGTAGGGATGTGCGTTTTGGGTTTCGGAATTTCGGAATTTTCACGAAATTTCCCGATTCGTGTTTCCGGATGCGGCCGAATTTCCGAAAAATTTTAGATCCGAAAATTTCAGATCCGAAATGTTTTCCGAGCCGAAACGAAATATTTTCGGATTTTTCGAATGGACTTGAAATGTGTCAAACGAGGAGATCAGATGTTCCGAAAAACGAAAATTTTCGGAAAACGAAAATTTTCCCAAAACGAAAATTTTGTAAAAACGAAAATTTTCTGAAAAACGAAAATTTTTCGAAAAGTCGATACAAAAAACGGGCAAAATGACACGAAAAATACGAAAAATGGTCGATATTCCGAAAAATGTGCAATTCCGAAAAACGAAAATTTCCGAAATTACGAAAAGTCGATACAAAAACCGAGCACAGTGACACGAAAATACGAAAAATGGTCGATATTCCGAAAAAAAATGTACCCGAAAAACGGGCCGAACCGAATCGAATCGAAACCGAAATCGGTCGAAACGAGCCGAATCGAAAAGTTTAAAAATCCGAAAAATCGAACTGAATCGAACCGAAAAAAAAATCGGTGCACAAGCCTATTATCTGGTAATATTATGGTGTAATTTTGCTAGGAATTAATGTCTCTACTATTGTCTTACATTTAGCATTATATGGGAGTGCTGCATATGAGTAATACCAACCCTAGTGACGCCACTGGTGCTATGTACAGTGTTTGCACTGCGATTGCTGTTTGAGGTACTGTGTGCATTGCAGTGTGGTTTCTGTGTGCAGTGTGAGATGTTGTGTGCAGTGTGAGTGCTGTGTGTAGTGTGATTGCAGTGTGCGGTGCTGTGCACAGTGCAATTACTGTGTGAGGTGCTGTGCGCCAGGTGATTGACATGTGAGGTGCTCTGTGTCTGTGTATTGTGATTGCAGTGTGATATGCTGTGTGCAGTGTGAGGTGCTGTGTGAGTGTAATTGCTCTGTGTGGTGTGATTGCAGTGTGAGGTGCTGAGTGCAGTGTGAATAAGTGCTGTATGATGTATGATGTTTTATGGCTGTGGAGCTCTCTGATATGCTCATACACACACAGCACGTTCCTGTGAGTTTTATTGCTGTGGAGCTCTGAATTGAGTGTTTTGGTGAGTGTTTTTTTTTTTGGGGGGGTGCTGCATTTCATCATTGGTCACAGGGAGCACCACGTCTTGGACTTGCCCTGGTCACGGGGGCAACCGATAAGAGCCAAGGTGGGACTAGGGATAAACCGAACGCCCCCGTGTTCGGTTCGACTTCGAACAATTTCAAAAATTCGAACTCGAACACAAACCGAACTCAATGTAAGTCAATGGGACTAAACGTTCGATTTTTAGAGTGCCCTCCAAGAGGGCATATATGCTAGATATTTGCCATAAAAGGTGTATGGGGGTCCGGGTAGTGCCCTGGGGGACAGGAAACAAGGACAAAAAGTAAAAAAAAAAAACGTTTTTAAAGGAACAGTGGAACAGCCAGGCTTGTAGTGGTTTACAGTCCACCTCAGCTGCCAAAGCATCTAATTCAGCACTGCCAGCTATCAGGGACAGGGTGTATCACTGATTTATAGCATTGTACTGGAAAATCTGTATATCTTTAATCTAATTCTAGATACCATACAATAACACAGTTTAATCACAGTTAATCTGTTTATCTATTCAGAGTTGAATTTGTGTCTTGCCAGGTATCAGGGTGTTGCAGCCTGCAGGAGAGGAAGTGAATCAGAGAGAGAGTAGAGGACATTGGCAACCTTGCAGGGAAAATATCAGTAAAATCGCTCACATATAGCAGAGTTCTGAATATCTCTATTCTATATACCACAGTTGAATCAGAGTTCTGCATATCTCCAATCTTTATATCAGAGTTGAATCAGAATTCTGTGTATCTTTAATCTATATATCACTCACCATGTCAGAAAGACCAAAAAGGACAGGCAGAAGCTCCCAGGCACAGATAAGAGGGCAAGCAGCCTCTGTGTCGGAAGACTGTTCCCCTGGTCGTCGTGGACATGGTGCATCTTCTGCAGGGGCACGCTTGTCCTTTCTAACTGGTGCTGGCCGTCTTAAGCAGCAGCAACATACAGAGGATTTGCAGGATTGGCTAACCAGGCCATCCTCATCCTCTGAGTCCTCTGCCAGCCAGGCTTGTAGTGGTTTACAGTCCACCTCAGCTGCCAAAGCTTCTAATGCAGCCTCCATGTCCACAGCTACTCCCGCTGTAGCCTCACCACCATACACAGAGAAGTCAACTGAATTGTTTGACTACAATGACAGTGACATGCTGATTGAGGATGCGCAGCAACTCCAGTGCTCTGATTCAAACTCTGAGGTCGAGGAAGGGAGTATAATCAGCCTAGAGGAAGGGGGTGCCAGTGACACACAAAGAACTGGCACTCATGTTCTCCCAGCAGCTGCAGCATATTGCGAGGTTGGCTCCAGTGACGAGGAGATAGGGGGTGATGACGGTGATGAGGTCACTGACTCCACCTGGGTGCCTGATCGAACAGAGGAATCAAGGGAGGATGAGGAGGCACAACAAAAACGAGGCAGAACGTCCTCTATGAGCAACTGTAGCCAGTCCAAGGCATCAGATGTCAGAGCTGCTCAGGTGCAGAGCGCTGTTGTCTCGCAGACTGCAGCACTGCTATTTGTAAGCTATGTCGGAAGAGGATCAAGCGTGGGAAAGACATCCCACGCTTGGGTACCACGTGTTTGAGGCGACATATGACCACCTGCCACGCATCCCGTTGGCACAACACTTTGCATAGGTCCTCCTCCTCCTCATCTGTCTCTACCCCCACTATATGTCCTGCCATGTCATTGCCTACAATCTCCACTGACAGGGATGATGCTACAGTAATGGGTGTACCGGTTCCTTCCTCAGAATGTGACAGTATCCCATCAGCTGAAGATTTACGCAGTCAGATTACGTTGCCCCAGCTGCTGCAGCGTAAGAAAAACAATAGTCCCAACCATCCCCAAGCACAGCGTCTAAATGCCAGCTTAGCAAAATTACTTGCATTACAGCTGCTGCATTTCCAGCTGGTGGACTCTGCTTCCTTCCGTGAATTTGCCGAATGTGCTGTACCACAGTGGCAGGTTCCAAAATGCCATATCTTTTCAAGGAAGGCCATTCCAGCACTATACCAGCACGTGGAAGACAATGTTGGAGTCATTGGGAAAGGCAGTCAGCAGCCAGGTGCACATTACATTAGACATGTGGTCCAGCAAGCATGGACAGGGCCGTTACATTTCCTTCACGGCACACTGGGTAACTCTGCTTGCAGCTGGGAGGGATCCAGGATGGGGCTCTGTGCTGGAGCTTGCTCATCCACCACGCCTTCAGAAAGCTGCTTATATGAGGTCTGTCTGCTCCACCACCTCTTCCTCCTTCAATGTCTCTGGCGAAGTGGCAGTTAAACCGATGCGTGGCAGGGGCAACGCAATGGCTCAAGCAAAAAGATGCCATATTGTGCTTGAGCTGGTTTGTTTAGGGGACAGGAGCCACACCGGGCCAGAAATTCTGTCAGCTCTGCAGGGGCAGGTGCAGAGATGGTTAACACCACGCCAGCTTCAGTGGGGAATGGTCGTCTGTGATAATGGCAGCAACCTTCTCTCCGCCCTACGCAAGGGTAAATTGACGCATACACCATGCCTAGCACACGTCCTAAATCTAGTGGTACAGCGTTTCCTAACCAGGTACCCAGGGCTGGCAGAGTTTTTCAGCCAGGCCAGAAAAGTCTGCAGCCACTTCAGACGGTCATTCCCAGCAAGTGTTCGCGTGGCAGAAATTCAAAGAGAATTCCACCTTCCCACAAACCATCTGATCTGTGAAATGCCCACCAGGTGGAACTCGACATTAGCAATGCTGCAGCGTCTGCACAAGCAGCAGAGGGCCATCAACGAGTACCTGTGTGAGTATGGCACAAGGACAGGTTCAGGTCAACTTGGTTTTTTTCCCCCCCGCAGTGGCTGATGATCAAGGATGCATGCACTGTACTGTCACCATTTGAGGAGGCAACGAGGATGGTGAGCAGGGACAGTGCATACATCAGTGACACAATTCCTTTAGTGTTCCTGCTGGAGTGCACTCTGCGGGGAATTATAGATGTGGCACTACAGGCCGAGCAGCGGGAGGAAGAGGAGGCCTTCCCTAGCTCTGAAGGCCCCAGTCTTTCCGCAGACAGCATTCCAGCGGGTCCTCCTCAGATCAGACAGGAGGAGGATGAGGAGGAATATTTAAGTAGTGGGGGCATTGAAGGTGGGTATTCCTCAAGGGAGGGTTTTGTGTGCCCAGAAACACAAGGACTAGTACGTGGCTGGGAGGAGGAAGTGCACGATGGGGTTATCCTCATTGACCAGGAAGACTCGGAAGCTAATGCCACCTCCAACCTACACTGCATGGGCTCCCTTATTATGCAAAGCCTGCTAAAGGACCCCAGGATTCGTGCTATCAAGGAGAGGGATCATTACTGGTTGGCAACCCTTCTTGATCCACGATACAAGGGTAAACTTGCAGAGTTCATCCTGCCCGCACAGAGGGAGCACAGGATGAAACCACTTGAGTACGCTCTAAAGCGACACTTGTGTAACACCTTTCCAGGCACTGGTAGGTTACCAAGTGATGACACAGGTGCTTCTGAGGCTGCGGATGATCAGAGGAATAGTGGTAAAGGCCGGGGCCGCTTGACTGATGCCTTTTTAATTTTTTTTGTCCACGACGCCCAGGGACGTCAAATGTCAGCACCCATTGCCAGCGTCTTCACCATATGGTGCAGGACTACCTAGGGGCAAGGGCAGACCTGGATAACTTTCCAGCAGATGATCCACTGGCTTACTGGGTGTTGAGATTGGATCACTGGCCAGATTTTAGCCAATATGCTATGCAGCTACTAGGTTGCCCTTCATCTAGCGTGCTTTCTGAAAGGACGTTCAGTGCCGCTGGAGGTTTTGTCACAGACAAAAGAGTGCGTCTGTCCACCCACTCTGTAGACCGGCTGACATTTATAAAAATGAATCAGTCCTGGATCAGCAGCTATCAATCCCCTGATGCTGACGTAACGGAATAGATCGGGGATGTCTTCTGCATTCACAAAACCTCCAGCACTGAACTCTTCCACAATACCACAAAAGGGTTACAGTGTGAAGGCACTTGCTGCCATGAAAGGTGCAATATTTGGCTGCACTGACGCCTGTGCCACATTTATATCATTTGAATTTTTTGAACCACAGGGTCCAACCCTGCACTCTTCCACAATACCACAAAAGGGTTACGGTGTGAAGGCACTTGCTGCCATGAAAGGCGCAATATTTGGCTGCACTGATGCCTGTGCCACATTTATATCATTTTAATTTTTTGAACCGCAGGGTCCACCCCTGCACTCTTCCACATTACCACAGAGGGTTTACTGTATGAATGCACTTGCTGGCCTGGCACCTAAAGCACAATATCTGGGTGCACTGACGCCTTTACCAGATGCATATCTTTTTAATATAGGACCGCATGGTCCACCCCTGCACTCTTCCACAATACCACAGAGGGGTTACTGTATGAATGCACTTGCTGGCCTGGCACCAAAAGCACAATATCTGGGTGCACTGACGCCTTTACCAGATGCATCTCTTTTTAATATAGGACCGCATGGTCCACCCCTGCACTCTTCCACAATACCACAGAGGGGTTACTGTATGAATGCACTTGCTGGCCTGGCACAAAAGCACAATATCTGGGTGCACTGACGCCTTTACCAGATGCATCCCTTTTTAATATAGGACCGCATGGTCCACCCCTGCACTCTTCCACAATACCACCGAGGGGTTACTGTATGAATGCACTTGCTGGCCTGGCACAAAAGCACAATATCTGGGTGCACTGACGCCTTTACCAGATGCATATCTTTTTAATATAGGACCGCATGGACCACCCCTGCACTCTTCCACAATACCATAGAGGGGTTACTGTATGATGGCACTTGCTGGCCTGGCACCAAAGGCACAATATTTGGGCGCACTGCCACTGACGCCTGTACCAGATTCATATCCTCAGAGGGGTTACTGTGTGACGTCACTGTTGCCGACGCTAAAGGCCCAATTTTAAAGCACCTATTGTTACTTTCATCCAAAGCCTGCATAAGTTTCACCATAATGTAGCCAAAAAATCACTAAACTTTTTCTGCGCGTCCTAAAATGTCATTTCGTACAGGCTGCCGCCCCAAGCAGTTGTTTATGAATAGATTAAAGGAAAAGCATTTACCGTCATTTGAAACGTCATTTTTTTGTTTTTAAATGTTTCTGTACATCCTAGAAATCCGCCACTTCACGGGCAGGTTATGGGGACCTCCTAGGCACGATATTTGAAGGAATTTTTATTTTTTATGTTTAACCCTTATTTCATGGAAAACTCACTGTCCCTGTAAAAAGGTTTTTTTTTTATTAACTTTTTGTCCTTGTTTCCTGTCCCCCAGGGCACTACCCGGACCCCCATGCACCTTTTATGGCAAATATCTAGCATATATGCGCTCTTGGATGGCACTCTATAAAGTCCCATTGACTTGTATTGAGTTCGAGTTCGAATTTGAAAAGTTCGAGTTCGAATGCGAACCGAACTCAGGGGTGCTCAGCTCATCCCTAGTCATGATGTCCTAAGTATACCTGTGACGGATGCTGCTACTCGAGAGAGTAGATCCGCCTTAGGTGTTGGTAGCGCTGCAGTGAGCAGGGGTAGCAAGCCGGCGTCAGGTTCCTTGCTGGAAGGTACCTAGTCGGCCAGTAGGAAATACTTTGCAGATAGTCCCTCTTCCCAAATACTCATCGAGACGCAGTATAGGTTTAAGCAAGTTGGTTTAATGTTAAACAGCACATACACGGTCCTTTTATATGGTACAGTCCCATAGTTTTCTTCCATGCCCGCCCTCGGACCCCAGGGGTGAATTCTGCCATTGTCCTTTGCCATAGCCCAGTTTCTGGAGCCTGCCTGTCTGCTGTCCAATGCCCCCGAGGGTGATCCCCTGGGCGCTCTGGCAACCCCTTTACACCTTTGGTAGCTCGGGTCCCCGGGCTGCTTCCCTGAAAGAATCGGCCCGATCCGTCCAGAGGGGTCAGAACGCCATCAGATACAGTTTGTCAGTGAGACTGCGGTGCAGGGGCTGACAGGCTACGGGCAGGAGGGGGATTTCTAGTTGGATGGAGGGGTTCTCCTGGGCGAATCCTCTCCAAACTTGCCCCACACCAGGTTATCATCCCTGGGGACCTATGGTCCAAAAAGCACCTTGCTCGGGGTAAAGGGGGCTCCAGGGCAGGCAGTTGAACTCAGGTCGGGTTTTGGCAATTCGCCAGCGGCTGTCTGCTACAATGTTGCAGTTTCTATGAGCAGAATCAGTGGGGAACCTTGCAGGGAAAAAACACAATTAAATATGACCTTGGGGACACATTACAGCACATCTAACAGGGGAATTCGTTTGGATAAATACAGGGCAAACGAAATACATCAAAACAGATACTAAATTATAGAAACAAATTTAACCTTTTAAATGAACGAATAACTACACACATGTAATAATCTTTCTATACACCGTGGCGGCCGTTCCGTCACAATGCCCTTTCCCTCCGCTGCCCCCTCCTCTCAGCTGATCGGCTGAAACAGCTGAGAGACACGGAGGACCCTACTCCGCCCTCCCTGTTGTCAGTCAGCAGAGCGGGATTCGTATTTCCCACTTTTGCCAACTATTGTCGAGTAGGAGACGTCATCGCGCTTTTAGCGCGATGACGTCTCCAACTCGCCGCAGTAGCTGGCGGCAACGGCTGAGATTAGTGTTGCGCGCATCCTCTTGCTCGTAACACTAATCAAAGAAGAAGATGGAGCCAGGATTGGCTGGTTTACGTGAGAGGTGCGCATTCGCGCTTCTCACGTAAACCATTAGCCAAGTTGAAGATTTTCAGGACGAAAGAGGAGGGAGGTGAGTATAAAAAAAAAAAACCCGTTTGAAACAAGTGGTTTTTAGGGTAAGTATTACATAAACAAAAAAATAATAATACTGAGTAACTAGGTAGGGCAATAGGTATAATGTAATTTAAAAAAAGGGAGGGGTGATTTTTAGCCTAGAGTGTTCCTTTAAGTTTTTGCGCCTGTCAAAGTAAATCTGAGTATATATGCTGCAGCAATATAAAAAATATGCACGAATTCACAATTTTTTTGTTTGGGTATATGTAGAATGTGTAACTATACTGTTCTGTATTTTTTTTTTTCGTGCTGGTGGTTTTAGTTTCGGCCAAAACGTTCCGATTTGCAGTTACCACCAGCTTTTCAAAGACGTTATGAAAATGCGTGCAAACGTCATTCGTAAAAAGTTGCCAAGATTGTAATACCATCCGCATACCAGCGTACGAACGCATTTGCGCTCACAATGTTAAGTATGGGATGCGCGCACGAAATTTCGTTCGCGCAGGGTCGCTCGCGTTAAACGTTAACCCGCATCGTTTGCGCGAACATTGTAATACGAAGTTCAGCGCAAAGGGTTTTGCCCCTCGCGCAAATGCGCATTTGCGCACGCAAAACACACTGCGCGAAGAAGGTAATAGGGGCCAAGGTCTGCTGGATTAAAACGTAACTTTTACTATTTAAAAAAATAACATGTCATCAAACCAGGATTGAATAAATCATAAAAATAGAAATAGATACTCTTCTGAGCGTATTCCAGTCCAAGTATTATACTCTGGGATCCTTGTCGTGGTCCCAACCAGTTAGTCCCTAATATAAACGTACTTGAATGGACAGGAATAAATGCTCTTCCCTTAAAATGGATAGAGAGTAGGGATGGGCTGCTGCCGGTTCAATTCGAACATGAGTTCGAATCGAACATCGGCCGTTTGAAAGTTCGGCGAACTTTGAACTTATTGCGATGTTCGCAAAACGTTCGACTGTGAGTGAGACGCTGTTTTCAAAGAAAATACTGAACGAAAATATCTGGAATTTACACATAACATCCAATGAATGCAGAGGCGTAAGTAGAAACCTCAGGGCCCAGGTGCAGGAACCATGATGGGTCCCCCCCACCCTTGGCAAAACCATATTTTGTCCCCCTTCCGTCAACATGCATTGGTCCTCTCCAGCTTCACAATGTTGACTCCAGACAATCAGTTTCCCATTTTTTCCAGGTCCACCATGACCTCTTCAGTCCGTCCCATTTTTAATGTAATGTGCACTATTTGTATCTCACAGAGCTCCACAGCAATAAACCTCACAGTAATGTGCGCTGTGTATGAACGTATCACAGAGATCCACAGCAATAAATCTCACAGCAATGTGCAGTGTGTATCACAGGGCTCCACATTAATAAACCTCACAATAATAAGCTGTGAATGAACATACAGTATCACAGAGCTCCACAGAAATAAAACTCACAGTAATGTGCAGTGTGTGTATGAGTGTATCAGAGCTCCACAGCAATAAAACTCAGTAATGTGCAGTGTGTATGAACGTATCACAGAGCTTCACTGCAATAAAACGCACAGTAATGTGCAGTGTGTATGAGCGTATCACTTAGCTCCAAAGTAAAACTCACAAATTAGGTGGTAGGCTTCACTGAACAGGAGTTCACTCCTCCCTTCCCACAATGCTTTTGCATTGTCACTTCTGTGTTCATTGTAGCAAGTTATACTCTGCTTAGCTCCTGCAAACTACCGTGTACCAGACCTCCTGCTTTGCCCACCGACTACCGTACTCTGCCAGCCCTTTGACCCACGGATTGCCCCCTGACAACGCTCGCTGGATAACCCATTCTACCGTGTTTGGATTTCCCCTTGTGTCTGTCTGTATTCCAAAGGTACCGATAAACTATAAAATGTGCTAAACCACTATAGGATCGGTGCTACCCCCAAGTGACTGCTCCTCTTTACCCACTATTAAAACAATGTCATACAAGGCATTGAGATGGTGAAGAAATATAGAATAGAAGGAGAATTACGAATGGAACAAGTGGAATTTATATGTGAAGCTCTAGGGCCCTATTACATTCTTCACGCAAAAACGCAGACGCAACACGTGAATTTTTGCACGAAGCGTTAAGGCTGGGGTCAGACGAGCGCATTTTCTATGGACTGTGCATCCGTGCAGTACGGATGCACGTTTTGACAGAAGACGCGGTAGTGGCCACACGGTCTGTTGTAACGTCTGTGATTTTTTTTATGGATCTAGTAAAAAAAAGAGAAATATGAGTAACCAAATCAATTACTGAATTAAAAAAAGAAGGGGAAAATGGTATAAAAAGCCATTTTGTGGAAGGTGGCGTTTTTCCAAGATGGATGCAGTCCAAGTGTTTGCTGCAACAAGCTACCTGTATCTGAAGAACAAGAAGAAACAACGATCATGGGTTCATCCCATCAACGATGCCAGATACACCCATGGCCACTTTGTGACACTGTACAGGCCACTGTGAGAGAGGGACCCGGCAAAGTTCTTAAACTTCATGCGGATGTCCATCAGGTCCTTTGACGAGCTGTTGTCGAAGGTACGCGAGCCACTGATGAAGAGGGACACCAACATGAGGGCCGCCATACCACCAGAGGAGATGCTGGTCATCACGTTGCAGTAAGTACTATCAAACAACAGCATTCATGACCAGTCAGTAGACATTGGCTCGGTGTGCAGAGCCCCTATTGTCGGTCTGTACTAAAATGCCCACTAGCCCATTCGCACATGCATACCCACACACGATCTGCAATGATATGCCCACTAGCCCATTCGCACATGCATACCCACACACACGCACGCATCA
The DNA here is from genome assembly GCA_009667805.1 of Leptobrachium leishanense. Lineage (NCBI taxonomy): Eukaryota > Metazoa > Chordata > Amphibia > Anura > Megophryidae > Leptobrachium > Leptobrachium leishanense. The sequence continues at coordinate 124,404,580 of CM019068.1, forward strand.
CATCATATGACATGTACTCAATAATTAATGACACCGACAACAATGTAATGTAAAATTATCCACAATAATGTGAATGTAAAAAAAATAACATTCACAGCATATGCTATTGAACAGAACATTTATAATAAGCTAAAGAAATAGTGTCCACGAACATGTGGCAAATAGAACAAACAAAAATACACACTACAAATCCTAATACTGTGGAGCATCAGTGTCATATCCTCAGCCCCTGCTGCGCTGCCTGGGGGGTCTGGGCAAGGTCCTGTGCCAGGAGCTGGCCGGTTGCTAGCACTGGGGAATGGCCGAGCGGCACCCGAGGGGGCGGGGTCTAACATGGTCGTGAGGAGCCACCGGGTTTAAAACAGGGCACGAGGAGTTGCCTCGTCGCGCTGTCGTGGAGTCTGATTCCCACATCGCTACCCATTCGTTTACATTGTCTCTGTTATCAACCCGTTTTCCGGATACGATCCCATCTCCTGTTTTTTGACCCGGCTTGATTTTGACTATTCTCCTGCTGCTTGACTACGATTGCCTGTGCGGTGCTTTGGTGGTTTAACCCCATGCTTGCTGGGGTGTTTACACGTTACTGGGGAATTGTCCCTTCTCAGCGGTGGGTCTTGTCTGTGGCCTCATTAGGTTCCTATACCCAACCCAGGGCTCATGTTCTCCAGCCACACATATTGATAAGATCTGTGATCGCAAGGTACTGCTTATTTGCAGCTCATGGTCAGTGTGCGTTCACCAGCAACCATACTCGTTACTGTACTTACGACAGACCCCGAGGTGTATGTGTTATCCCTGACTATCTTAAGGTACCGCTGATCTGATCCCGATTATCAGCAAATGTTAAAGCAGCTTATTTCCTGACTGCCCTGCAGTCCGCGCAATTCACCAACTGTCTGATTTATCTGTGTATTTCTGCTTGTGCTCTAAGTAGACTATCAGTCTCGAAACCTCAGCGTTTTGTGTATCCTCGTTGCCGCAAGTGTATAATTCTGTGTATGCCAATCAGTGTTTATACGTCAAAAAGATTTATCCTTAAGGATCTCAACTCCGCTATTCTCTAGTGGGCGCTACATCCCCCGTTACAATCAGGGTCATGAGGACTAGGCATGTACCTGCGGTGGTACTCGGACTCAGGGGGTGGTTGTGGCCTAGCACTAGGGGACATGGGTTGGTGTGGAGGCTACAGCTGGCTGTGCCGGTAATAACCACCGGCATATTGTGGTTGGGGCACAGCACTGCGAGCCACAGGTGGTTGTGGAGGCCGGGATAAAATGCGGAACTCCATATTCTGGGCCACGGGTATCTGGTGCAACATGGGCAGACAGGAATGGAAAAATGTCATGACATCATCGTCCCAAAAAGTGCAACAGTGCAAGGTGGTGATGGTGGTGGTGGATGGTGCGCATCCATGAATGTCACCATGGCCTGCTTGAACTCGGCTGCTGGTGGCCTCCTCCGTTTCAGTGCCAGTCTGGTGGTGTCTGAAGGTGCTGTACTTGACACCTGTGCATCGGTCTCCTCCTCCTCCAACTGCGACTCTATTCCACCCTGTTCCACATCCTCGGAGCAGCTGGCAGAACCACATGGCAGCATGTGTTATTCCTGTGACCTGGATGTTGATGGGAGATCCATGCTGCTCACTGTTGTTCTTGGCTCGAGGGTTCGTTGCAGGAATGAAAGCTGCCCTGCATAAAAATAGTTGCGACCCTTTTTCGCCGCTGATCCAGAGCGTGCTGCTTCCGCATCTTTGAGGACCGGTGTAGTTGTCCCTCACTGTCCTCCATTTCACAATGACTTCTTGTGCTGCAAAACAGAAGAATGATATTAGGTTTGGTTCATGGAATGTGATCATAACACTTTTTTAGTTTTTTCTAGGTATCTTGCTAGTGGATGCAGTCTGCAGGACCTGCATTCTAATTTCTGCTTTGGAAGATCAACAGCCGGCGAGATCATCCGCAAGGTGTGCCAGACAATATGGGACACGATGAGGGATCAATGTTTGCCAACACCCACAGACGAGGCATGATCACGAATTGCTGTGGGATTTCAGGACAGAGCGAACTTCCCAAACTGCCTGGGAGCCGTGGATGGCAAACACATCATAATTTTGTTCGTGGGATGGATGGTTAAAATTTTGATGAGTCCTTGTCAGTTTTTGGATTGGAGGAATTTGTAATTGATGATATTATGCCTGTGAATAGACACAGCAACAGGTATCGCGATGCTCTGGCAAATTATTTTTCTAGCGGAGCAGGTCAAGTGCCCTGGCAGCTGGGGAGCATTTGACATGTGACAACATTCTTTTTGTTTGCCATTTACATTTATTTTACATTACATATGCATTTGATTATGAATAAAATAATCATATACTCACTTTCTGTTCGTGCTCAGACCATGTGTCGTACCCGGGTACAACACCCTCGCCACTACAGCCCATGCACTCGCCTTCCTGGTCCTGTCCTTGTACTGCTCGCAGGCTGTGTCCCACAATTGAGGGTGCTCACTAGGGATGAGCTGTTCGGTTCGATCAGTTCGGAGTTCGACTCGAACATTGACAGTTCGAAAGTTCGCGAACTTCGAACTTTTTGGCGTGTTCGGTTCGAGTTCGAATTTTTTTTTTTAAAAAAGTATAAAAAATGCTTAAAAAATACAAAAAAATCTAGAAATAAAGAGACTCTTTACTGCAGAATATTATAAGCAACGGTTTATTAGATATTGAATTAAAAAACTACCTAATGTCGTCTACTATAGGTGCAAAGATTCTCACCTCTAAATGACCTGTGCTCTCAAACAGCGTAAACAACAGGTGTTTAATTAGTGTTTGGAAATAACATGTGCTTCTAATTAGCAATTAGAATTTGATACATTGCTTGCAGACTGGGTGTGGCCTGCACATGTATGAACAAACACTGTTTGTTTTGAATTCTAAGAAGTGTTCATTTCTACTATATGATCCTCTCTGATATGCTGTTTAACCCCTTAACCACTTCGCTGCGGCGGACGAGCTCAGCGCGTCCAACCGCATGTCACGTTCCATGCGGTGGACGCGCTGAGCGCGTCCAGCCTTTGGGGTCAGCGTTCGGCCGGGTTCCGGCCGATCGCTGGCCCCCCCGGTGCGGGCTGACATCCTCGATGTCAGCCCAGCATCCGGAACCGCCGCCGGGCTAATTAGGTGTCATCGCGGCGGCGCGATGACACCTAATTCAGGTGCCTCCCCCGCATGTGCGGAGGAGGCGCCTGAAAGGGAGGGGGGGAGGTCCTTCGGACCTCTCTCCCTCCCGATCGGCGGCGTTGCGGGGGTTATCCCAGGCACCATTTGGAAGGGCACAGCCTGCCCTTCCAAATGGTACCTGGCATTAACCCCTGGGGAGCCGGATCACGAATCGGCGCTGAAAAGCGCCGGTTCGTGATCCTTTCCCGGAGCTGGCCGACATCTTGGATGTTGGCCAAGCCTCTGGGAACTCCCCCTGAGGACTGGCGTCATCGTGCATAGCACGATGACGCCAGTCCTGGAGTTAACCCCTAGCTGCCACCAATGGTGGAGATAGGGGGTTCCAATGAACTCCCATCTCCCAATCCGTGGCAGCTAGGGGTTAAAGTTTGGTATTGTTGGATCGGCCTGAGCATGGCCGTTCCAACGATACCAAACACGAAAGTGAAAAAGTTTGTATATAAATTTTTTTTTTTTTTTTAAAAAAAATACGTTTTTTTTCTTTTTTTTGGTTTGTTAATGCAGCAATATTGTTCCCATTTCAATTATAATGTGAACAATGATGCTGCACTAACGATTTTTGTATGCGGTGCGTTTGTTAAAAATCGTGTAATTTTCCCCAAAAAAAAAGGTAACGAGACCCCATCTCTAATTTTTTTAACAAGTGCACCCCATACAAAATATAACCGCAATTGCTCGCATGTTAAAATGTGAAAAAAAAACACTTTACACATTGTAAATTATTGAAAAATCATATTTTATTGCATTTTTTGTTATAATATACAGACAGGTCATGACGTATACATATAATATTGACATATTCTGAATCTGCCGAGTCTGACGGAAAGAACGATATATAATATGTCTGGGTCATATACTAAAATAAGCCTTCAAAACACGTTTAAACATGATTAGCAAAACCAGTAAAAATGACCTCAGCACAGGGGCGGGAAAAGCCTCCGCAGCGAAAGGGTTAAGGACCAAGGCTCTGTAAAGCCAATCATTAATGATGTAGATGTTACGTCATTTGTCATCAAGGGCTTAATAATATCTTTATCACACTCCTTAGATTTAAACGTAATATTCCAGTATTTGTATGTCATGTACCGCTCCCGAAGGGCCTATGCGAGCATACAATTATTATTGTGTTAGAAATGTCTATCATAAAGCGTACAAGCTGAGTCCCTAGAGTCTCTGACTATCCATTGTCATATATACCTTGCTTTATACTTATAATGCCCTGTTCACACTGTGCGATTTAAAAGTCGCGTGATTTTCCACGCGATTTTCATATTCGCGATAATGTCGCACGATGTCACGGGACGTCGCGGTTTTGTGCGATTTTTGCAAAGCACCACCGATGCAAATCGCAAAATCGCAGATAGCAAATCTCAAAAAAAGGTCATGTACCAGCGACATGCTACCGCGATGCGTGTACAGCTCCATTGAAATGCATTGGAGAAGCTACACAGTGCGACGTCGCGCAGATTTTGCTGCGACGTCGTGGCAAAATCTGCGCGATAAATCGCACAGTGTGAACGGGGCCTAATACATTCCCTCATCTAATAGGATAGTAGCCAGTCCCTGTGCATTTTAACCCCTTAAGAGTGGCTAGGTATCGTGTGTGGGTCTCTGATGGCAATGTTTCTATACATCCTACAAATCCGCCACTTCACGGGCAGGTTATGGGGACCTGCTAGGCACGATATTTGAAGGAATTTTTTGTTTTTATTTTTCGGAAAACTCACTGTTCCTTTAAAAACATCTTTTTTTAAAACTTTTTGTCCTTGTTTCCTGTCCCCCAGGGCACTACCAGGACCCCCGTACACCTTTTATGGCAAATATCTTGCATATATGCCCTCTTGGAGGGCACTCTAAAAATTGAACTTTCGAGTCCCATTGACTTGCATTGAGTTCGGTTCGAACTCGAACTTTTGAAATTGTTCGAGTTCGAATGCGAACCGAACACGGGGGTGTTCGGCTCATCCCCAGTGCTCTCCCACTTTTGTTATCAGTCTCTCCACGTCCATGGCACCAGCAGCTTCCAGGATACACTCCAGCCACACCGGAAAGTTCTGGAGTCTGGACGTGATGTAGGCCGGAAAACAGGTGCATCTGACGTCTCCTCCTCACGCACAAAGGCCGCTACGTGGACGCAGCGCACTCTGTGCGCCCATTTTAGCGGATTCACATTCTTGCCTAACCTGAGGCCGTTTGCCGTGGCCGTTGTGCGTCCGCAGTACAGTGCGGACATACTTAGTGTGTGGGGCTCCATTTACCTTAATTGTATGCTATCACGGACGTACAGATGTGCGGCAACACGGACGTGATCAGTGCACTCGTCTGACACGAGCCTAAACGTTGACAACGCATAAATCACCGCTGGTAGTACAATCCTCGTGCATTTTTTCATCCGTTGAGCAGTAACGCGCGTAAAACAGACGTGTGTGCACTGTTTTTTTTCACGCGATTTAGCCAATCAGAGTTAGGATCCACAATTGTCTCACGTTAAGTCAATCTGCGCATATATGCTGCATCAATAAAAAAAACACACACAACTTCTAAAATGTATTGGTTTGGTACATGTAGAATGTGTAACTATACTTTGCAACGTATTTTTTTTGGGCTGGTGTGTTTGGTTTTGGCCAGGTTGATAGGATTTTCCGTTAACACGCAGCTTTTAGGAGTTGCTAAAATTATGCGGGCAAAGGCTGTGTGTTACAAACTGCGCATAGATTGTAATACCATCCGCGTACCACCGCACAAATGCATTTGCGCTCACAATGTTAAGTATAGGACGCGCGAAGTACAGTAAGCTCGCGCAGCGTTCACGCAGGTTCACCCGCGGTAGACGTATACACCCGTTTGTTGCGCTGATATTGTAATACGACGTTCTGCGCAAAGGGTCTTGCCCCTTGCGTTAATGCGTTTTTGCGAGCGCGCAAATGTATGCGCGAAGATTGTAATAGGGCCCCTAGAGTTTATATTGAAGATAAATTTCTTTTGGTTTGAGAAGCAATTTTTTTCTACAGGTCTGTGGTACAGCTATGGGGACCAGGTTTGCCCCAGTTATGCCAATTTATATGTGGCACAATGCGAAGAAGAGTCCATATGGAATAAAGATGGGGCAACCTGGTCCTCTGGCGCTGATTCATCAATGACATATTTTTAATATGGAAAGGAAATGTAGAAACATTACAGAACTTTATTGATGGATGTGGAGAAAATGAGTTCAATCTGAAAGAGATCAACTTTCTAGATATTACTATATACATTACCAACAATCGTTTGGAAACCAAGACCTTCTTCAAACCAACTGATGCTAATAATGTAATAGATATAAAGAGTTCCCATGCAAGATCTTGGCTACAGAATATCCCTAAAGGTCAGCTGACAAGATTAAGGAGAAATTGTTCAGAGGTTTATGTATTTAAGGACCAAACTAAAGGTATCTGTAATAAATATATACAAAAGGGTTATGATAAAATCCAAGATGATAAAAGACACAGAAGAACTGTTGATGCAAGAAAGAACTATTCTTATGAAGGGAAGAAGGAGGAAAGATAAAATAGATAGAAATATGGAATTTTCTTTTATCAAGAAATATAACCCCTTTGCTGACCAGATACAAAAAAATATGAAAAAGCATTGGGGTATACAGTACTACAAATTGATGAGATTTTGGGGAATATAATACCACTCAAACCAAAAGTAATATTTAAAAGAACGAACAACTTGAAGAGTATCTTGGCTCCCAGTATACTGAAAGAACCTAAAGAAAATAACCAATCCTTTTTAAGAGAAAACCCTGTTGGGTTCCATAGATGTGGACATTGTGATTTTCTTTGTGGCATGCAGTCAACAACCAGAGTTTAAATCAGATTTAGATGGAGGAACACACAGAATAACTCATTTTATAAACTGTACAAGCAGAAATGTAATTTACCTTCTCCAGTGCCCAGTATGTTGGACGGACTATCAGACCATTGAAAGTGAGATTGTTGGAACACAGAAATAATATTCTCAAGAAATGTACTGACCATTTGGTTCCACTACATTGCAATCAATGTCCGGCATTTAATTGGGAGGAGTTCTTGAATATAGGTATCGATATAGTATATCCAAATTGGAGAGGAGACAATAGGAAAAATAAAGCGATGAGAGAGACTAAGTGGATTCTAGAATTAGGGTGTCTGAAAGGAAGGGGCCTCAATATCGATATTGATATAGCGAATTGTTTGTGACTATCTGGTTATGATCATTTATATCCTTTGTAACAGGGCATCATGTAGAGAGCAAGGAAAGGTCTTGTCTGGGGTTTATGTGTCACCCAGATTCCTCTGTTACACCTTCTGGAACCTCTAGTAAGCCCCTGGTTTTGCACTTGGCCTGAGTGGCAATTTAGTGCAGGTGAGGCAAACAGACATCGCTCTGGAACCCGGGAAGCAGACAGTCTCGATCTGCTGGAGCACAAGGTTGGTTTGCTGAAGCCTGACAAACACTAGGGGCCATATTAGATACTTGGTGCTAACTTAACCAGAGCTGTTGTAAACTTAAAACCTCCATATGCTATAATGGCTCTGGTAAGTTTACAACAGCTCTGGTTAAGTTAGCACCAACTTTGTAACACTGCCCTAGGTTTGTAAAGGTTCATAGTCAGGACTATTGTATGTTTAGTTAACGCCGGGACACGGCTAGGGATTTTTTGTTGTTTGAAGTGTTTATTTTTGAGTACTGTACAGCACGGTATATAGCCTGTGTGTTGCTGCAATAAATGTACCACCGTTTGAAGGCAAGTCACTGGTCTGGTCTCTGAACCTTTCAAGAGTGCTCACCCCAGAGAGCAATTGCACCCGCTACCCATTGCTCACACCTTATATATACATGTATACATATATATTTACGTGCAGATCTTAAAACCCTGCCTTTTCTTGTTAGAGCAATCGATAAACCCTGCTGTGTCTCTAACTGCTTTATGAGAACATATGCTGTTTAAAGGTGGAATTAAGATGCAGTAAGAGACAGTGAATGAAGACACTTAGACAGTAAAGCAAAAGTGGAACAACAGTCAACGAATAGAATAAGACTACGCCACATGGAGAGGGAGTGGCTAAAAACAGAACTTGAGAACGCATAGAACAAGCGAGATCCACCAAGAAAGGGAAACCGGAAGTGGCGTAACCGCATGAAGCGAAACCGGAAGCCGCGTAGGACGAGGAGGACACGTCCAGGAAGTAAGAACGCACCGGAACATGTGGCAGCGGGGAAGGACGCCAACAGAAGGGGAGGATACAGGCAATTACTCCTAAGACTATAAGGGCCCTATTACATTCTTCACGCAATAACACACGCAACGCGTGAATTTGTGCACCAGGGGTCAAGTCCTGGGAAAAAAAGTGAGGGAACTCACCCACGAATTCCACAACCCCCATTACCTTAAGAAAATATATATATATATATCACGAGTATAGCCGGACGATTTGTGGCAACTGGACTAACGCATTATATATATATATATAATATATATATATATATATATATATATATATCCAGGCACAGACCCCCAGAATAATATACACAGCACTACTGAGCCCCCAGAATAACATACACAGCGCTGAGCCCCCAGAATAATATACACAGCGCTGAGCCCCCAGAATAATATACACAGCGCTGAGCCCCCAGAATAATATACACATCGCTGAGCCCCCAGAATAATATACACAGCGCTGAGCCCCCAGAATAACATACACAGCGCTGAGCCCCCAGAATAATATACACAGCGCTGAGCCCCCAGAATAATATACACAGCGCTGAGCCCCCAGAATAACATACACAGCGCTGAGCCCCCAGAATAATATACACAGCACTGAGCCTCCAGGATAATATACACAGCACTGAGCCTCCAGTATAATATACACACAGCACTGAGCCCCAACAATAACATAATAACATGCACAGCACAGAGCCCCCATAATAATATACACAGCACTGAACCCCAAGAATAATATGCACAGCACTGGTTATATGGATATATTTTCCCCAGTTCACATGGATATAATTGCCCCCAGCTCATATGGGTATATATTGCCCCCAGCTCTCATGGATATAATTGCCCCCAGCTCTCATGGATAATGCCCCCAGGTCTCATGGATAATGCCCCCAGGTCTCATGGATATGCCCCCAGGTCTCATGGATAATGCCCCAGGTCTCATGGATAATGCCCCCAGGTCTCATGGATAATGCCCCCAGGTCTCATGGATAATGCCCCAGGTCTCATGGATAATGCCCCCAGGTCTCATGGATAATGCCCCAACTCTCATGGATACTGCCCCCTGGTCTCATGGATATGCCCCTGGTCTCATGGATATGCCCCTGGTCTCATGGATACTGCCCCTGGTCTCATGGATAGTGCCCCTGGTCTCATGGATACTGCCCCTGGTCTCATGGATACTGCCCCTGGTCTCATGGATAGTGCCCCTGGTCTCATGGATAGTGCCCCTGGTCTCATGGATACTGCCCCTGGTCTCATGGATAGTGCCCCTGGTCTCATGGATAGTGCCCCTGGTCTCATGGATAGTGCCCCTGGTCACATGGATACTGCCCCCGGTCTCATGGATAGTGCCCCCGGTCTCATGGATAATGCCCCAGGTCTCATGGATAATGCCCCCAGGTCTCATGGATAATGCCCCCAGGTCTCATGGATAATGCCCCAACTCTCATGGATAATGCCCCAACTCTCATGGATATGTCCCTGGTCTCATGGATAATGCCCCTGGTCTCATGGATACTGCCCCTGGTCTCATGGATACTGCCCCTGGTCTCATGGATAGTGCCCCTGGTCTCATGGATAGTGCCCCTGGTCTCATGGATACTGCCCCTGGTCTCATGGATACTGCCCCTGGTCACATGGATACTGCCCCCGGTCTCATGGATAGCGCCCCCGGTCTCATGGATAGTGCCCCCGGTCTCATGGATACTGCCCCCGGTCTCATGGATACTGCCCCTGGTCTCATGGATACTGCCCCCAGCCCAACTCACCTCTGCTGCTGCTGCCGCCGCACACTGCGGCGGCAACGTGTTTCCTGCTTCAGCGGCCGCTGACAGGAAGTGCAGCCGCTCGCCTGGGATCTATGAAACAGCCAGGCGAGCGGCTCCACTTCCGGTCACCGGCCGTTATAATAGGAAGCACGCGGCCGCCGGCAATGTGCGGCGGCCGCCTGCTAAGCGTTCGGGCTCGGGCCACAGCGGGAACGCTGCGTTCCCGCAGCGTTCCCGTTGTGGGAGAAGTGCGGGAACGCCGTCCCCGTGCGTTCCCGCTCGACTCGAGCCCTGTAATGTGCACCCAGCATTAAACGTTAACGCACGTAAATCAACGCTGGAATTACAATCCTCACACATTTTTTCATCTGTCGAGCAATAACGCGCGTAAAACAGACGCGAAAAATGCGTGTGCAGCAACGTTGCACGCAGAAATCAGTGTGCGGACTGTTTTTTTCAAGCGATTCAGGCAATCAGAATTAAGAGCCACAATTGTCTCACGTTAAATTTTTGCGCCTGTCAAAGTCAATCTGCGCATATTTATTTATTTATAAAGGATTTTACCAGGAAGGATACATTGAGATTTCTCTCGTTTTCAAGTATGTCCTGGGTTCAAGAACAATGAAGTGTTACAGTTACAGAAATACAAAGTAATACAATGCAAGATATTAAAAAAAATATGCTGCATCAATTAAAAATGCACACACAACTTCTTAATTTTATTGGTTTGGTATGTTTAGAATGTGTAACTATACTTAGCAGCATATTTTTTTTTGGGCTGGTGTATTTGGTTTCGGACAGGTTGATAGAATTTACCATTAACACCAGCTTTTAGGAGTTGCTAAAATTATGAGCGCAAAGGCTGTTCGTTACAAACTGCCCATAGATTATAATACCATCCGCGTACCAGCGCACAAATGCATTTGCGCTCACAATGTTAAGTATAGGATGCGCAAAGTACAGTAAGCTCGCGCAGCGTTCGCGCAGGTTCACCCGCGGTAGACGTATACAGCCGTTTGTTGCGCTGACATTGTAATACGACGTTCAGCGCAAAGGGTTTTGCCCCTCGCGTTAATGCGTTTTTGCCCGAGTGCAAACATATGCGCAAGGATTGTAATAGGGCCCTATATGTACACTGTTTATCGGGGAAAGGCATAATCCTTGAGAAAGTTGTGAAAGACAAAACGCATTGGATTTATGTCTCAATCTAATTGATTTTATTATTTTAATAAATAGTTTTTTATATAACCCGGACAAGTAAGCATGGGATAGGCATAAGGCTATCCTAAACAAAAGATAAATCCAGGTAAAGTATCCATGTAATTGGGCAGACTAGATGGGCCGAAAGGTTCTTATCTGCCGACATTTTTCTATGTTTCTATGTTTCTATGTTTCTAAGTGTACTGGTATACTTTTCCAAAAACCACCAGTCGTGGACCATCCTGCTGGCATACCTTTCCAAAAACCACCAGGTGTGGGCCCTCATCATCCTGCTGGAAAGAATATATCAATCCTAGCCGGAAAGAGAAGAGTCTCAAATATTAAGATGCGCTCTATACACATCACATGTTTAAGAGTGCACCCATATGATTATATTGCATTGTTCCAAAGGTACCATCTGTCAATCCCATCTTGTGTGTCCCTGCACACTGGGCTCAGATCCCCAGAACTTGGGTCCCACCATGGCACATGCCAGGTGCGACCCTGACAGCTGCTCCCTTGCCGGAACCCCATTCTCCCACCAATAGTCTTTCGTGCCTTTCTCCAGCCTTTAGGAGAAGTTGGAAAATGCTACAGTGACCCAAAAAGTAATCAAATTATCAAATAGATAAACATAGACAATAACGATAATGACACAAACACCCTGCAGCACCTAGAATTGTAATTACAAGGTGCCTTCAACATAGGAGAGGGCAGGGAAACAATATAGAACATCAAGCCTGCACATCCCAAATGCATTTCTAGGTCCATGTTCCCCAAGTTCAAAGTGACTCTTGTCACATATCTCCCCTTTTATGGGAGACTAACCTGAGAGAAGACCCTGAACGGATTGCTCTCTAGGTTAGTCTGCATTTCAATGTTTCCAGTCTTATGGCCAAAGAAATCTCCATAAAGAAGAGTCACTGAAAAAAAGTCACTCACCCAGGCAACCCTGGTATCTCCTGCCTCTTGTATCTACCATTGGGAAGATGTGCCAACTTCACCATCTCCCGTTACTCCCATCAGCCGCTGGAGAGAATATGGGGTGACCGGTGTCTACTCAGAAAAGGGTTGGGGATCAGGGCCAACTGCACAGCAAACTGTGAGCAAACTTGTTGAAACCACAGTCCCATCCAAATCTGCAGTGTAAGCCTCCTCCCGTGTTTGGAGCTTAATCTGCCACTGTGGACAAGTATCACCTGTACTCTTTTCCTGGGGTACACACTACTGCAGGGGAGGAAGGCCAACTGCCTCTTCTCCCTGAAGGTCACTCTGTGGCTGGAGTAAAGATGGGTTGGGTGTAGGTTCCTTGGACTTCTCTGCAAACATGTGGCTCTCCTCCTTTCGCCTGACCTCTGGAGCAGCAGGTTGAGAACAGAGGTCAGTGACTCTAATGGTGTTGGGATAAGCTCCTCAGGCTCCTCCACAAACAAAATTAGGTCCTCATCCTCTGTGACTGGTGCCATTCGAGCTGGGGATATGGGCCAACTGACTCACATCTTACATGCACAGTAGGGAGGGCCACAGCCTAATCCAATGCGGGCCAGAACAAGTCCTCTTTCCAGCTACTCTAACCGTCCTCGGATGGGAGCTCTTTGCTGGGGTTCTGGTCCTATTGCCAAGCATTCCAGTAAAATTACCAGTGGGGACTTCAGTCTCGGCCACCAATGCCAGGCAATCCTCCTAGCTCCAACTGTCTTCTGGCTCAATCCAGCCTGTGACCTCATCCTTGTTACACTCTATGGGCTATATTACAAAGTTGGTGCTAACTTAACCAGAGCGGTTGTAAACTTATCAGAGCCATTATAGCCTATGGAGCTGTTAAGTTAACAACAGCTCTGGTTAAGTTAGCACCAACTTTGTAATACTGCCCTATATATCCTGAGTGTCAATATTTTCCTCGTCCAGCAGAGCTCCCTCTTGTTGCAACAAGCAGACCTCAGTCCACACACTTTGGAACAGGTCCATGATGGGACTCTTGAGGCATCTCTTTACGTCCTCAAGAATCTCCATCTCAGTCTGTGCTGCACCACATCTGTGCCCAACCACTTCAAATTCTATTACTGCTGTTCCATCCATGAAAAGGTCCCTGATAAAAATTATGCAAATTCGACCTCTGCCAACAATATAAATAGATCTCCGTACCCCAACTGGATCACATCTGTTAATGCTCCTCCATTGCCAGACCCCGTTGTCCCACCAGCAGTCTTTTGTGCCTTTCTCCAGCCCTTAGCTGAAGCTTAAGGACAGGTACACTGAAAGTGTGGTGATAGCATTCCCCAGAAATGAGTCATCACGCAAATTTTGAGGTTAGAACAGTCAGCGAGTGTCATGGTCCATGCTGCCCGTGCCGTAAAAAGGCCAAATAAGAAATAAGGTGCTGTTCCTGCATCATGGACACTCCAGACTGGGTTTTACCCTTTCCTCATGTCCAGAAGTCCACGCCAGGTTTTTCCTGATTCCTTGGAGTGTTTCTGCAATGACTGAAGTCCCTCAGTTCCCTGCTACCTCTGTGCTGTGCACATCTACGATCTGAACATCCTGTTCTGCCTCACCAAACCCTTTTGACTCTCATGTATGATCTATTGCTTTGTACTTTGACTACTTTTTTGCCTGCTGCATGCCTCGACCCATGCTTGATCTCTGCCAGGTCCACTTGGATTACCTCTTTTGGTGACCTTGCCAGATTCCTCATATTGCCTGGACTTTGCCCATCATGTTTCCTGGTCCTCAGCCCCCTCCTTTGTTCTGTCTCATTTTCAGTAACTGTTCTTGTGTTTCTCCAGTTGCCCTGTGTGTCTTTCTGTTGCAGTCATCCCTCTTCATGTCCTGCCCCTCTGTTTCTTTTTAAAGAAATATGTTTATGCTCAGTCCAGTTCCTGTCCTGTCCACCTTGCGTATCCTGTGTCTTGTGACTTGTATGTCAGTCCCATTCCTGCCTCGCCCAGTCACATGTTATGAGTTATACATTATTCAGTGCTCCCCTTTTGGTTTATTCCCGCTGTGATCCCCTCGTGTAATAAACCTTTACCTTTTTACCCCGTAATTCTGCCTCTACTCCACTTTGTCACTGCATCCTGGGCTTGACCCTGCAATCCCAGTAAGACAGCTTCTGAAAGCGAGAAACTAAAAGAAACCAAGAAGAAATGTGCAACATTCCAACAAACTAGAACAATAGTAGATTGTGAGGATAACATGGAGATTCAGATTATACAGTATCACGCCTCACCTATGGCTGTGTCCATCCTCGCTTGACTCTGGCTCCCTCCCTGAGGCCCGCAGACCATCATGGCTCTCCTTCCTGAGGTGGCGGCTAATGGTTGGCCACAGCCTGCCACCATTCAGGATGCTGCCCGGGGGGAATATGGCCAAGGTGGCGCCCGGGGGTTGGCCCGACCTCTGATAGGTTTGTTGGTGGGAACAGAGCAGGCTGGGAGTCTGCATGGTCCAGGGAGGAGCTACCAGTCCAGTGCCCAGTAGGAGAAGGAGGGGTGGATACTGATCCGGGGGCATTATAAGACCAGAGACTTCTCTCTGGCATTGCTTCAGTATTGTTTCCACAGTGTTGTAGAAAAGTACCGACCTCCTGGTCTCTTCCATTACTCCTGGTTATTGACCCCTTGCTTTCCATGCCGTGCATGAACCTTTGCTGCCAGCCTTGACCCTTTGCTAGATTTTTGACCACTGCATATGGATTGTCCTACTGTACAACATTTATACCTCCTCTGTGGCCTACTGTCCATTTGGTTCCAGCCACCCCTCTGCTGGGCATGTCATACAGTATCAGATAATGAGGCAATGTTTGCCACACAAGACAAACAAAGACCACTCCAACCTTTAACAGATCTAAACATATTCTAGATAGGGGGAGTTGGAAAAGGCTACAGTGACCCACACAGTAACAAATAAACATCAACAATACCGATAATAACACTAACAGTATTCATGCGATGCACAGACAACACAGACACTCTGCACACAGAATTTTAGGTACAGGGTGTCTTCAACATAGGAGAGGGCAGGGAAACAATATATAACATCAGGGCTGCACCTCCCGAATGCGTCTATAGGTCCATGTACCCCAAGTTTAAAGTGACTCTTGTCACAAGAAGGAACAGAAAGCAAGGGCAAGAGGGAAGCAAATAAACAGAACTAATGCTCAAGCAAATCAGAGGAGCTGCTAGCCAGCAGAGAAACACACATAAAATTACCCAAATGAAAGATCATAGCACTATTGGAGAAATGCCTTAAATAGGGAGTATGTTAAGTGCTATGACAAGCGGATAATGAGGAGAGCTGATGGTTACAAGAAAACTCTAGACTGGGTGCAGGAATGGTAGAGCAAGAACTAAGAGCCGGATCGGATCATACATAGAGCTCGAATCGTCACAGGACAGGTGCACTGAAAGTGTCTGGGGTGTTCAAGGTAAGGTCTGGGGTGTTCAAATTTGTGTATCTGAGGTCTGAAATGTGTGTCTGAGGTGTTCGAGTGTGTGGGGTATATGAGGTCTGTGGTGCTTGTTTATGAGATAAGAACAAAGAAATTTAGTGACCACTCCCAATAATTACAATAAAACTATACGTATCTGCTGGCTTCGTACAACAGCACTGCCCCCTCGATGCCGACAGGATATGTAAAAAGGGAATTGAGAAGCATAATCTGCAAAACAAATCAATACACACATAGGGCAGATCGCAGATACATCATTTAATATATTATGCACCCGCTGGATTGGCACTCACAAGATAAAATAATTAATCAGGCACATAGCAGGTACTTGGTTACCCTCTCCTGATAAGTTGGGTTGCCTCCTGAACTCCAGACCATCCGAATATCGCCAAGGAACTCCTTCAGGCTTGTTTAATCAATCAGTGGAACAGGAATCAGGCTTATTTGAAAGAAAATCAAACCAGCAGTGGCTCCAATAAAAAAACTGGTTTTAATTAAAATAACATAAATAAAATAAAAGTTGGAACACCATCCAACGCGTTTTGTCTCTGCTACATGCAAGACTTCATCAGGGATAATGCTTGTTTATGAGATCTGAGCTGTTCAAATGTGTGCGTGTATATGAGGTCTGTGGTGCGTGTTTATGAGATCTGAGCTGTTCAAATGTGTGTGTGTTTGAGATCTGTGGTGTGTGTTTATGAGATCTGAGCTGTTCAAATCTGTGCGTGTTTATGAGGTCTGGTGTGTGTGTGTTTATGAGGTCTGGTGTGTGCCTGTGTTTATGAGGTCTGGTGTGTGCCTGTGTTTATGAGGTCTGGCGTGCCTGTGTTTATGAGGTCTGGTGTGTCTGTGTTTATGAGGTCTGGTGTGTCTGTGTTTATGAGGTCTGGTGTGTCTGTGTGTCTGTGTGTGGTCTGGGTATGTGTAGGTCTGTGCAGTGGATGAATGGGGTGTCTGGTCATTCCTTTCCATAGTTCCATAAATTGGAGAGGTGTTTAGTAAAATCATACAATTTAATGAAAAACTGTCACACGAGTATCTGAAAAAAGTATCGATACTCATACTCAATTTAAAAAAAAGGTATCTGTTTCCCTAGTTTAAACATATGGATATGCAATTTTTTTTCCCTCCAGTGTTACAGCTTAGTTACAGTTTTAGGCAGAAAGCTATGCATATCCTATTCTTGACCATTAGGGATGAGCCGAACACTCCCCGAGTTCGGTTCGAGCCCGAACCCGAACTTCTCATTTGTTCGGGACCGAACCCGAACCCGAACCCCCATGCAAGTCAATGGGGCTGAAAATTCGGTTTTTTAGAGTGCCCTCCAAGAGGGCATATATGCTACATATTTGCCATAAAAGGTGTATGGGGGTCCGGGTAGTGCCCTGGGGGACAGGAAACAAGGACAAAAAGTTAAAAAAAAAACGTTTTTAAAGGGACAGTGAGTTTTCCATGAAATAAGGGTTAAAAATAAAAACCAAAAATTCCTTCAAATATCGTGCCTAGGAGGTCCCCATAATCTGCCCGTGAAGTGGCGGATTTCTAGGATGTATAGAAACACTTAAAAACAAATAAATGACGTTTCATATGACGGTAAATGCTTTTCCTTTTAATCTATCCATAAACAACTGCTTGGGGCGGCAGCCTGTATGAAAAGACATTTTAGGACGCGCAGAAAAAAATGTAGTGTTTTTTTTGTGCTAAATTATTGTGAAACTTATGCAGGCTTTGGATGAAAGTAACAATAGGTGCTTTAAAATTGGGCTTTTAGCGTCGGCAACAGTGCCGTCACACCGTAAGAGGATATGAATCTGATACAGGCGTCAATGGCAGTGCACCCAGATATTGTGCCTTTAGTGCCAGGCATGCAAGTACTATCATACAGTAACCCCTCTGTGGTATTGTGGAAGAATGCAGGGGTGGACCATGCGGTCCTATATTGAAAAGTGTTTTTTTTTTATCTGTTAATGGGCGTCAGTGCACTCAGATATTGTGCCTTTAATGCCAGGCCATCAAGTATCATCATACAGTAACCCCTCTGTGGAATTGTGGAAGAGTGCAGGGGTGGACCATGTGGTCCTATATTGAAAAGATATGCATCTGGTTAAGGCGTCAGTGCACCCAGATATTGTGCCTTTAATGCCAGGCCATCAAGTATCATCATACAGTAACGCCTCTGTGGTATTGTGGAAGAATGCAGGGGTGGACCATGTGGTCCTATATTGAAAAGTTTTTGATCTGGTAATGGGCGTCAGTGCACCCAGATATTCTGCCTTTGCTGCAAGACTGTGAGGCCAGCAAGTATCAACATACAGTAACCCCTCTGTGGTATGGTGGAAGAGTGCAGGGGTGGACCATGTGGTCCTATATTGAAAAGTTTTTGATCTGGTAATGGGCGTCAGTGCACCCAGATATTGTGCCTTTAATGCCAGGCCATCAAGTATCATCATACAGTAACCCCTCTGTGGTATTGTGGAAGAGTGCAGGGGTGGACCATGTGGTCCTTTATTGAATTTTTTTGATCTGGTAATGGGCGTCAGTGCACCCAGATATTCTGCCTTTGGTGCCAGGCCAGCAAGTATCATCATACAGTAACCCCTCTGTGGTATTGTGGAAGAGTGCAGGGGTGGACCATGTGGTCCTATATTGAAAAGTTGTTTTTTTTTTTTAATGGGCGTCAGTGCAGCCAGATATTGTGCCTTTCAAGGCAGCAAGTGCCTTCACACCGTAACCCTTTTGTGGTATTGTGGAAGAGTTCAGTGCTGGAGGTTTTGTGAATGCAGAAGAGGACATCCCCTATCTATTCCATTACTTCAGCATCAGGGGATTGATAGCTGCTGATCCAGGACTGATTCATTTTTATAAATGTCAGCCGGTCTACAGAGTCGGTGGACAGACGCACTCTTTTGTCTGTGACAAAACCTCCAGCGGCACTGAACGTCCTTTCGGAAAGCACGCTAGATGAAGGGCAACCTAGTATCTGCATAGCATATTGGCTAAGTTCTGGCCAGTGATCCAATCTCAACACCCAGTAAGCCAGTGGATCATCTGCTGGAAAGGTATCCAGGTCTGCCCTTGCCCCTAGGTAGTATACATTTGACGTCCCTGGGCGTCGAGGACTAAAAAAATTTAAAAATGCATCAGTCAAGCGGCCCTGGCCTTCACCGCTATTCCTCTGATCACCTGCAGCCTCAGAAGCACGTGTGTCAGCACTTGGTAATCTAACAGTGCCTGGAAAGGAGTTACACAAGTTTCGCTTTAGAGCGTCCTCAAGTTTTGTCATCCTGTGCTCCCTCTGTGCGGGCAGGATGAGCTCTGCAACTTTCCCCTTGTATTGTGGATCAAGAAGGGTTGCCAACCAGTAATGATCCCTCTCCTTGATAGCACAAATCCTGGGGTCCTTTAGCAGGCTTTGCATCATTAGGGAGCCCATGCAGCGTAGTTTGGAGGTGGCGTTTGCTGCCGAGTCTTCCTGGTCAATGAGGATGACCGTATCGTGCACTTCCTCCTCCCAGCCACGCACAAGCCCTTCTGTTTCTGGGCACACAAAACCCTGCCTTGAGGAATCCCCACCTTCAATGCCCCCCCTACTTAAATAGTCCTCCTCCTCCTCATCCTCCTCCTGTCTGATCTGAGTAGGACCCGCTGGAATGCTGTCTGCGGAAAGACTGGGGACTTGAGAGCTAGGGAAGGCCTCCTCTTCCTCCCGCTGCTCTGCCTCTAGAGCCACATCTATAATTCCCCGCAGAGTGTGCTCCAGCAGGAACACTAAAGGATTTGTGTCACTGATGCATGCACTTTCCCTGCTCACCATCCTTGTTGCCTCCTCAAATGGTGACAGTACAGTGCATGCATCCTTGATCATCAGCCACTGCGGGGGGGGGGGGAAACTAAGTTGACCTGAACCTGTCCTTGTGCCATACTCACACAGGTACTCGTTGATGGCCCTCTGCTGCTTGTGCAGACGCTGCAGCATTGCTAATGTCGAATTCCACCTGGTGGGCATGTCACAGATCAGACGGTTTGTGGGAAGGTGGAATTCTCTTTGAATTTCTGCCAGGCGAATGCTTGCTGGGAATGACCGTCTGAAGTGGCTGCAGACTTTTCTGGCCTGGATGAGAAGCTCTGGCAGCCCTGGGGACTTGGTTAGGAAACGCTGTACCACCAGATTTAGGACGTCTGCTAGGCATGGTACATGCGTCAATTTACCCTTGCGTAGGGCGGAGAGAAGGTTGCTGCCATTATCGCAGACGATCATTCCCAGCTCAAGCTGGCGTGGTGTTAACCATCTCTGCACCTGCCCCTGCAGAGCTGACAAAATTTCTGACCCGGTGTGGCTCCTGTCCCCTAAACAAACCAGCTCAAGCACAGTATGGCATCTGTTTGCTTGAGCCATTGCGTAGACCCTGTGTTTTGGAAATTAATCTACTATCAATTCCCTAATGTAGTTTGATCCGCTGCACTTACAAGCAGCTCTCTGCTATCCATGGCATACGTACCTGAACGCCCGCAGCAAAGAGATCCAGAGACTCTGCTGTGGTCTATTGCATCCTCACCCAAATAAAGCCACACACACGTTGTTTCTAGCTAGAGTTCCTCTGACCACGTGAGCCAAGTGCCCAGTGTCCCAAGTGCCCCAAGTGAGCTCATGTGACTCATGGTCAGTTTAATTTAATACACAAAATGGACAACGCCCAGTGGCCACTGACTATATAACAGAAAACAAGTTTGTCCAGTAAATACATTTACATATCAAAAAGGACAGAGGTGTGGACTAGAATGACGGACCGGCCCCCTGTACACACCTTATCCCTAGAGTATAATGTCCGCCGCTGGCTTGGATTTAAAACCACATTCAAATCTAACACAGGGAGACAGATGACAACTTATAAAAACACACACATCCTAGACTATAATGTCCACATAATAAAATTTCCACAACACCTGTCAGGCGTTTAACTGCCACTTCGCCAGAGACAGAGAAGGAGGAGGAGGAAGAGGTGGTGGTGGTGGAGCAGACAGACCTCATACAAGCAGCTTTCTGGAGGCGTGGTGGATGAACAAGCTCCAGCACAGAGCCCCGTCTTGGATCCCTCCCAGCTGCAATCAGAGTTACCCAGTGTGCCATGAAGGAAATGTAACGACCCTGTCCATGCTTGCTGGACCACGTGTCTAAAGTGACATGCACCTTGCTGCTGACTGCCTTTCCCAATGACTGGATAACATTGTCTTCCACGTGCTGGTATAGTGCTGGAATGGCCTTGCGTGAAAAGTAATGGCGTTTTGGAACCTGCCACTGTGGTACAGCGCATTCAGCAAATTCACGGTAGGGAGCAGAGTCCACCAGCTGGAAAGGCAGCAGCTGCAATGCGAGTAATTTTGCTAAGCTGGCATTTAGACGCTGTGCTTGGGGATGCTTGGGACTATATTTTTTCTTTCGCTGCAGCAGCTGCGGCAACGTAATCTGACTGCGTAAATCTTCAGCTACTGGGATGATGTCACATTGTGAGGAAGGACCTGCTGGTACATCCATTACTGTAGCATCATCCCTGTCGGTGGAGGTTGTAGGCAATGACATGGCAGGACATACAGTGTGGGTAGAGACAGATGAGGAGGAGGAGGACCTACGCAAAGTTTTGCCCCAACGGGATTGTTCATATGTCGCCTCAAGCACGTGGTACCCAAGTGTCCGGTGTTTATCCCACGCTTCAGCCTCCTCTGACATAGATTACAAATAGCAACGGTGGGGTCTGCTGCACAGTTCTTAAAGAACTCCCAGACAGCAGTGTTCCTGCATGTGTTCTTTGAGACAACAGCGCTCTGCACCGGAGCAGCTCTGACATGTGATGCCTTGGACTGGCTAGTGCTACGGTTGGTCACAGAGGATGTTGTGCCTCGTGTTTGCTGTGCCTCCTCCTCCTCCTCCTCCCCCTCCTCCTCACTTGATTCCTCAGTTTGATCTGGCACCCAGGTGGAGTCAGTGACCTCATCATCATCAATGTCATCTTCACCCCCTATCTCCTCGTCACTGGAGCCAACTTGGCAGTATGCTGCAGCTGCTGGGGCAACATGAGTGCCAGTTATATGTGTGTCATCACTGGCACCCCCTTCCTCTAGGTTGATTATACTCCCTTCCTCAACCTCAGAGATTGAATCAGAGCACTGTACTTGCTGCGCATCCTCAAGCAGCATGTCACTCTCATTGTAGTCAAACAATTCAGCTGACTCCTCCGTGTGTGATAGCGAAGCTACGGCAGGAGTAGCTGTGGACATGGAGGCTGCATTAGATGCTTTGGCAGCTGAGGTGGACTGTAAAGCACTAGAAGCCTGGCTGGCAGAGGACTCGGAGGATGAGGATGGCCTGGTTAGCCAATCCACCAAGTCCTCTGTATGTTGCTGCTGCTTAAGACGGCCAGCACCAGTTAGAACGGACAAGCGTGCCCCTGCAGAGGATGCACCACGTCCACCACGACCAGAGACACAGCCTCCCGACACAGGGGCTGCTTGCCCTCTTATCTGTGGCTGGGAGCGTCTGCCTGTCCTTTTTGTTCTTTCAGACATGGTGAGTGATATATAGATTAATATATACAGAACTCTGATTCAACTCTGGTATAAAGATTTAAAGAACTCTGGTATAACTCAGTGAGACACACTGATAGCTGGCAGCCAGTGACAAGAGACAGATCACCTTAATTCACAAATGTTTTAAATAAATTAGTGTGCCCCAAAATACAGCGTGGTACTTTTTGTATGACGAGACACAGATCACCTTAATTCCCAAGTGTTTTAAAGAAATTAGTGAGCCCCAAAATACAGCGTGGTACTGTATGTATGACGAGACACAGATCACCTTAATTCCCAAGTGTTTTAAAGAAATTAGTGAGCTCCAAAATACAGCGTGGTACTGTATGTATGACGAGACACAGATCACCTTAATTCCCAAGTGTTTTAAAGAAATTAGTGAGCCCCAAAATACAGCATGGTACTGTTTGTATGACGAGACACAGATCACCTTAATTCCCAAGTGTTTTAAAGAAATTAGTGAGCCCCAAAATACAGCGTGGTACTGTTTGTATGACGAGACACAGATCACCTTAATTCCCAAGTGTTTTAAAGAAATTAGTGAGCCCCAAAATACAGCGTGGTACTGTTTGTATGACGAGACACGGATCACCTTAATTCACAAGTGTTTTAAAGAAATTAGTGAGCCCCAAAAATAATTGCTGGCTGTGTGACGAGACCCAGAAGATCACCTCAATTCACAAATGTTTTAAAGAAAGTTGTAAACCCCCAAAAAACTTGCTGTCACAGTGACAAGACACACATCACCTAAATTCCCTGATATTTGGTATAAATGAGACCCAAAAAGACTTGCTGGCACAGTGTGACAAGACCCAGAAAATCACCTCAATTCACAAATGTTTTAAATAAAGTTGTAAACCCCAAAAAAACTTGCTGGCACAGTGAAAAAGACACACATCACCTAAATTCCCTGATATTTGGTCGAAATGAGACCCCCCCCAGACCCCCCCCAGTAGCGTGGCAGACCGGCAGTAACAACACACACAACTATCTTCTTTGAAATCTCCTCTGAAATGCGTGCAGAAGCGCTGCGTTGAAACCTTATATAGTGTGCTGCGTGACTTAGCTCTGTGAGCCCATGATTGGGAAAATTTTGTCCAATCAGGACTCTGAGCGGTGATTGGCATAGTGTTCAACCAGTCTTGCACCAGACCTGTGGTCAGGTGCAAGGCTGTAGCCAATTACGAGCTTCAGGCAGTGGGAAAATGCATTGTGGTCCATTGTGGTCGAGCATGCGGCAAATACCCGGAAATGTTCGGGGTTCGCGATCTGCTCGAACAGGCTAAGTTCGGGTCGAACCCCGAACCGTCCGAACCCGAACAGCTCATCCCTATTGACCATCTCTCTTTCTCATAATCATGTACATCTTTCCGTGGTAGTGCACAAACTACTACCCACTTATCATTGATAGTACAATTGACTATCAGTATAATTCTTTATCCTTTGTGGTCCAGTCTCCAGTTCCAGAGGAACATAGTGTCCATTCTCTCTTACTATTCTTGAATCAGGTCTCAATTCTTCTGACAGAATGAAAGTCACGTGCACAAGAAAATGATATCCCCTTCCACAATCCCCAACTGACACAGCCATGGGACAGAAATTGGAGGGAGACCTGGATCAAAGAGATTATGATCCTGGTGAGGGGAGAAGGTTAGACCCTTGAGATTTGTTCCTCAAGTCTTTATGAAAGCCAAGGATTGCCCTCTGAGCACAGCTCAACTTTAATGTAGGCTGGATTACCACAGAAAATACTTTATATTGCCCTGCATGGGCTCCAGTCATAGGTATCTCTAAAGGGAAGCCAAGAGGGGCAATTGCCCCCCTAGGTTATTCCTTGCCCCCCATGTGCCCCCCCACCAGTAATAAGCATCCAGCTTCCCCCACTTGTTCAGATTGGCCTTTCCAATGGTATCCAACATAACCATATTCAGTGTAAAATTAAAATCATAAATAATAAAATAAAAACGTAACATTTTTTCATAGGGCTGAAATGGCTCTACAGTGAAAGGGTTAATGGTCACATTATATATTACATTGTGTAGTACTTTCGTGTTTGCCTTTGTTTAATTGTATGTTAAGGGTTAACAGGCAGGCTTCATCCCTCACAGTATACATTTTATTTTCCCCTTGATTAATGGCATTTTAAGAGTTAATGGGTAGGCTACATGCCTCACAATATATTCATCTAATGTTTTCCATTGATTACTGGCATTTAAGGGGTTAATGGGTAGGCTACATGCCTCAGTTTATTATTTAATGTTTTTCCTTGATTAATGGCATATTAGGGGTTAATGGGTAGGCTACATGCCTCACAGTGTATATATTTCACATTTTCTTTTGATAACTGGCATTTTAGGAGTTAATAGATAGGCTACATGCCACAATGTTTAATATTTAATTGTATTTGCTTGCTTTATTGGCTTTTTAGGGGTTATTATGGAAGTTAGAATCTAAAGGGTCTATTCATCGTTAGATCCTTTGCTTTTTTGTCACATTTTGGGGAACAATTTAGCCAAAAATATGGTGAATTCCTTATTTAGCGAGTGGTCACTGTAATTTGCGAAAATTGGAGACGCTGAAGCAGTTATCGGATGTTGGCGAAAACCACCGAATTACGGCAAATAAAATATTGAATTTTTGTATCAGGTTAGTACAACAAAAAGGTATCATTGCACCACATTACTCTGGGATTATGGAATCTTATTTATATGTACTTCTTTAGTTTTTTTCAGTATTATGATTTAGTGGCGAAAATTATAAGTGCCCCCCCTCTAACTGTGGTATCTTATGTGTCCTCCCTATCAGTGGCTGACTGATGGGGCCGCGGGCAAAAGGAGAGCATGGGGCCCCCTTGTGCTCCTATCATACACAAGTCAGACCCACATAAAGCACCGGTAACATACATACAACAGACCCACATGTATATCCTTGTGTTAATGATAGAATTTGCTAAGAAACTCCAGGTAGTATGTAGCGCTCACTCCCGGAGGAGCCGCTGAAAATGAACCACGGGTCAGTCTCCCCGCACTAGGGAATAAATATACTCCAACACGCTGAACAGTTTTATATTTTAAAAGGTTTACTAAAAGGTTTGCAGCTCTTAAGACACGGTATATATGCAGGAAAATTTACAGTACTTTCGTAACACGATACACGCGTAGCGGTAAAAGAAACGAAAACACGAGGGCTTCGTATTTTCGGAAAAAACCCCGACCGAGCAGAAAATTAAAAGATACGAAATTCGAGAAAAACCGCGTAGCGGGACACAATAAAATACACAGTTCTCGTATCACGGTAAACGCGCAGCGGGAACAAAAAAAGGAAAATTGTTCAGAATGTAACTTTAACTTTGCCCCCTTGTATGGATAGGAAAAAAGAAACTGAGTCCTGCACAGGTTAAGTCCCAGAACGTGAAGTGGTATGTGTTTGTGTGTGTAGGGTACCCGGGTACTTTTCAACTGGCCAGTGAGTTTACTTTAACGATGTCTTCGACTAGTCAGTTGGGGCCCTGTGGGTTTTAGAAGGAAAACAGCAGCGTACGTTCTTATTTACACACGGCCTTGGGGGCCTCTCACCCATCCAGCGCAAGCTTGAGGTTCCGCTGACCCAGGACGTCTCTCCGCTCGATATTGACTGGGGACGCCGACCACCGGATCTGTTGTCTGGCCTTCTGTCTGTCAGCCACGACTCAGCCAGCTTACCGCCTGCTCCCCGCTTCAATCGACCGCGGTACTCCTTACTCGAGGGGTCTTCTCTCCTTAGCACTGCACTCGGATAATAGATGGTGATGTCTATCTCCCGCAAGGCTGGGTGACCCAATCCTAAGGTCCGATCCACTTTGTCTGCGCTCCGGCCTATCTGTTGGTCTCTCCTTCTCTGTACGTGCATCCACTCTCCTCTGCTCCCTGGCGCGCTCTGCCTGTTCTCCACGAGGTGCAGGATGTACAGCTCTCCACAAACCCACCACTTCCTGTTTCTTCGCAAAGCATGCATGGACATGTAGTTCAAGTGTCCAGGGTCTTTAATCGTGATAGTCTCCATCTTGTGGCCAAAAATGGGTACTGCCACAGTAAACTTTAACACATCGCTACACTCTCCCCCTCCTAGAACTCTTGGGTCTCTCCAAGGAGGTACAACAGTTACATTATCCTTTTACAATATGCACACAGTTTATACAGCATATACAGGTTCAGCAGCATACATGCAGTGGGTTAGAAACACTTTCTCAAGCTGACTCATGTTCTGGGCTACCTCAGCTAACATAGCAGACACTTCGGGCAATCTCTGCACAGTGGTGATGGCCTCTTCAGTGCTATGTCCGGGTGAGTCATAGGTAAGTCGCTGGGGCGGTCGAATAGAGCGTTTCTGTTCAGGCTCCTTCCGTTCCTCTTCAGGTGGAAGTACTATAGGTATAGGCTCAGTCCTTATGTCGGCCACTGGAGCAGACACTTCCTCCGAGTACGATCCCTCCAGGGAAGGCATAGAACTATAATCGTAAGGCTCGTCTTCAGGAGCTACAGGGTCTCTAACAGTATCCGGGACCCTTAACGGGAGTTCAAGGGTTTCAGGGAGTTCCATATTTTCGGGGAATTCCCACTGAAATTCAGGAGCTTCAGCCTCAAGTTACTTTCCACTGACAAGGAACTGGGACGACCTCTTCAGGTTCTGGTGAGCGTATCCAATCTAAACAGAAACTCTCTTCGTCGCTGTCTCTTTCGCTCTCTCCAACAACCCGAGTCTGTTGAGACCGAGTAACAGGAGGAACACGTGGAGCATGTGGATTCGCCGGAGGAAGTTCGTTTTCCACTGGTATCCTCACAGCCTCTCTCAAAGGTAACAAGTGATTTCGGTGCCAATTCTTGAGGGGACCAGCCTTTCCATCAGGGCGAATCTGATACACCGGCAGACCTGGCAGTTGTTTGCAAACAATGTAAACTTGAGAACTCCATCTGTCCGCCAGCTTGTGTCTCGCAGCAGCACCCAAATTCTTCAACAGAACCCTATCACCGGGTTGTAGATCCTGTATTCGAACCTTCAAATCATAGTTCTTCTTGTTCCTTTGCTCCCTGTTACCTGAAGTCAAACGGGCCTGTTCAAACGCAGAAGCCAGATTCTTCCGAAGTCTATCCACGTAGTTTCTATGAGAAGCTACTGACGTCTGGTCTAGAGATAACCCAAATGCCAAATCAACCGGCAGTCGAGCTTCTCTTCCGAACATAAGACGGTACGGTGAATATCTCCGTTGCATCACTCTCCGTACTGTTATATGCATGCACCAGAGTAGCTATATGACGACTCCAACTCTGCTTCTCTACATTAGACAAAGTCCCCAGCATATTTAGCAGCGTGCGATTAAACCTTTCAGGCTGAGCATCACCTTGAGGGTGGTATGGCGTAGTTCGAGTCTTTTGAATTCCCAACAACTCCAGCAATTGCCCGATCAATCTACTTTCAAAGTCTCTTCCCTGATCAGAGTGTATTCTTCTTGGCAGGCCGTAATGAACAAAGAACTTTTCCATCAGCACCTTCGCCACTGTCGGAGCGCGTTGGTCTTTTGTAGAAAAAGCTTGGGCATAACGGGTGAAATGATCAGTCACTATCAAATATTCCCTTGCCCACTAGCATCCGGCTCTAAGCACAGGAAGTCAATGCACACCAAATCCATGGGTCCCTGACTCTGTAGATGGCTCATTGGAGCAGCTCGGGTTGGTAGAGTTTTCCTCTGAATGCACCTCAGACAGGAATGGCAGTAACTCTCAACTTCAGCCCTCATGCAAGGCCAATAAAACCTATCTCGCACCAACTTAAAAGTTCTCTCAGCACCCAAATGTCCATGTTCATCATGTAATGATCGCAACACACTCTCCCTATGTTTAGTGGGGAGAAATAACTGTTGAATCTCTTCGGAATTGGTCGAGGGGCCCCTTCGGTAGACCACCCCATCCAACATCTTCAACCGCTCCCACTCTTTGTAAACCAATCTGGCTCCATCCGGGGAATTGGTTAACAGAATCTCTCGCTGGTTTGCAGTCAGGGCCTTTATGGTCAATGCAATCAAAGGGTCTCTAGCTTGATCCGCTTTCAGGTCCTGCTTGGAAAAGGTAGGTAGACTTTCATCCCTCAATTGCGTAGGGTTACAGTAGAACTCAGGAACAGCCGCGGCCATGACTCCTATGGCCTCCGCTTCAACTCCTCCCTTGACCCGGCGTTCTGTTCCTTGACACAAAGCTTGCACCCCGTCTGGAGTCACCTGAGTCCATTCTGTAGTGTAGGGTCTTCGTGATAAAGCATCAGCATCTCGATTGTTCACCCCAGGGCGATACTTCAGGCTGAACCGAAACCCTGACAGAGCGGCCAACCACCGATGTCCCGTTGCGTCCAGTTTCGCAGTAGTAAGGATATAGGTGAGAGGATTATTATCCGTCTTGATCACGAACTCAGCTCCATACAGATAGTCTTTCAACTTGTCCACCACTGCCCACTTCAAGGCTAGGAACTCCAGTTTGTGAGTAGGATAGTTCTTCTCAGAAGGCGCAAGGCTCCGGCTCACGTACGCCACAGGCCTCAGCAATCCATCATACTCCTGATATAGGACTCCTCTCCAGACCTTCTCGGCTGGCATCCACATGTAGTTCATACGGCTTGTGAGGGTCCGCGTAGGCCAGAACAGGAGCTCGAGTTAGATTCTCTTTCAGCTTCACAAACGCACCTTCACATTGACTAGTCCATTCACCTTGTATGGACTCTTTAGCTTTCCTTGGTCCTGGAGCGGAGGGGTTTCGGTCAGAGACCTTACAGCCTTCTTCGGTGGTTTCTTTCTGTAGGAGTTTGTTCAGCGGCTGAGCTATCTTTGCGAATCCTCCCACAAATCTTCGATAGTATGAGCAGAATCCCAAGAAAGATCTAAGTTCAGTGACGTTTCGAGGTCTAGGCCAAGAAGCTACGGCCTCCAACTTTCGAGGATCTGTCGAAACACCTTCTGCCGAGACCACGTGTCCCAGATATGTGACTGATGGTAAACAGAACTGGCATTTCTCCAGAGACAATTTCAACCCTTCTTCATGGAGCCTCTTCAAGACTTTCTCCAATCGTTGCTCATGCTCTTCCAGAGTCTTCCCGAACACAATTATGTCATCCAGGTACACTAACACTTCGATCAGATTCATATCCCCGACTGTCTTCTCCATCAACCGTTGGAACGTGGCTGGAGCTCCCGTCAGACCTTGAGGCATTCTATTGAACTCAAAGAACCCCAATGGACAAATGAACGCAGTTTTCTCTTTGTCTTCAGGATGCATCGGTATCTGATGATATCCGCTTCGCAGGTCTAGTACACTGAACCACTTTGCTCCAGACAAACACTGTAAGGCATCTTCAATCCGAGGAGTGGCATATTGGTCGGGGATGGTTCTTCGGTTCAAGGTGCGATAGTCTATGCACAAGCGGACAGAACCATTCTTCTTCCTAACCAGCACTATTGGAGATGCATATGGGCTCCTGGACTCTTGAATCACATTGGTTCTCTGCAACTCATTTAGCTGTTCTCGCAGATCATCCAAGTCTCCCAGTGGAACTCGCCTTGACCTTTCACGAAACGGCTTGTCTTCTTGCAACCGAATGCGGTGTTCCGTACTCTTAGCCAGGCCCACATCGAACTCATCTTTCGAGAATAATTCTTTCCACTTTAGAACTTGAGACTGAAGACGTTTCTTCCACTCAGGTGAAATGGGGGCGTCCTTAGGGTAGAATCTTTCATCTGGAATCTCTTTATCCACTCCCCTTCCTAAATCAGTAGCGAGGGGTGTGGCAGACTCTACTTGCCCGATAGGCATTCGTGCTTTAAGGACTACTGGAGAATCCGTCACATTGCACACACTGACCGAGACTCTTCCTCGTGTTCTCTTCAGAGCTTTGGTGGAGATTATTTCAGGAATTACTTTGACTCCGGTTTCACTCCCATAATTAACATCGGTTCCCAGCACCACATAGGGACCCGGTTGCGATCCGTTCAACTTGACTGAAACCCGGAAGCTCGCCACTTCTCCTGCTTGCAGAACCTTCTCTGTTCCCCCCAGTCTCCACAGGCGCCCCACCTCGGCAGGTGCCTTTCGTTCTTCAACCATCCTCTGATAGACCGGACGTAACAGTGGGTGTACTCCTCGAGTCGAGCCTTCTTCCAATACAATAGGTGTCAGGAGACGCCGCACTAGGTCAGTGTTCGTCCCCACTATCAGGGAGCTTCTGTTCGCGCCTGGGGGTCGAGGACACACAATGGCCAATGCATCACAACCCCCAGACTGCCCGATGACTTCAGATCCGATCTCCAACTTCACTCGCAGGTACCCGTCATAAGGGAGTTTCTCGGTGCCGATACCCCATACAGTTGTGTTCAAAATTATTCAACCCCCAATGCTGTAAAGGGTTTTAGGGAATTTAGTGTACATTTGTAATTGTATTCAGAATGAAATCCTACAAGGACTTTTTAAAGAACCATATGCAACTAAAATGACATCAATTGGTTATTAATACAGTAGTAAATGTTTCTTTTGTGAATTCTTCATTGACACAATTATTCAACCCCTTAAAGACTACCACTCTGAAGAACAGAGGTTCATTCAAGGGTTTTCAATCAGGTATTGAAAACACCTGTGGATGTCACGGAGCAGCAATAAAGCATAATAAGCAACAATTAGGCAGCTTTAAAATGACTGTGATACTCAGCTCCTTCTAGACATTTACTGGTGTGGTTACAAACATGGTGAAGTCAAGAGCATGGTCCAGGAAGAAAAGAGAAGAGGTGATTACTCTTCACAGGAAGGGCAATGGCTATAAGAAGATTGCTAAGATGTTAAACATACCAAGAGAGACCATAGGAAGCATCATTCGCAAATTCAAGGCAAAGGGCACTGTTGAAACGCTACCTGGTCGTGGCAGAAAGAAGATGCTGACTTCGACTGCTGTGCGCTACCTGAAGCGTAGAGTGGAGAAAAGTCCCCGTGTGACTGCTGAGGAACTGAGAAAAGATTTGTCAGATGTGGGTACTGAAGTTTCAGCTCAGACAATACGGCGCACACTGCGTAATGAAGGCCTCCATGCCAGAACTCCCAGGCGCACCCCCTTGCTGTCTACAAAGAATAAGAAGAGTCGACTGCAGTATGCCAAAAGTCATGTGGACAAACCACAGAAGTTTTGGGATAGTGTTCTGTGGACTGATGAAACAAAATTAGAACTGTTTGGGCCCATGGATCAACGCTATGTTTGGAGGAGGAAGAACAAGGCCTATGAAGAAAAGAAACCCTTGCCTACTGTGAAGCATGGCGGGGGGTCAATCATGCTTTGGGGCTGTTTTGCTTCTGCAGGTACAGGGAAGCTTCAGCGTGTGCAAGGTACCATGAATTCTCTTCAGTACCAGGAGATATTGGATGACAATGTGATGCAGTCCGTCACAAACCTGAGGCTTGGGAGACGTTGGACCTTTCAACAGGACAATAATCCCAAGCATACCTCCAAGTCCACTAGAGCATGGTTGCAGATTAAAGGCTAGAACATTTTGGAGTGGCCATCGCAGTCACCTGACTTAAATCCGATTGAGAACCTCTGGTGGGACTTAAAGAAAGCAGTTGCAGTGCGCAAGCCTAAGAATGTGACTGAACTGGAGGCTTTTGCCCATGACGAATGGGCGAAGATACCCGTAGATCGCTGCAAGACACTTGTGTCAAGCTATGCTTCACGTTTAAAAGCTGTTATAACTGTAAAAGGATGTTGTACTAAGTACTAAGATTGAATGTCACTTGGGGGTTGAATAAAACTGATAATGATGTGAGCACAGAAAAGACATTTGTGGTTATTTCATTATAAATGTTATGTTATATTTGTCTGACCTACACGTGCCTCTTTGATTTAATTGTAAGCAAGATGACTGAATGATCAAAATCAATGTCAAACTGGCCAAAACACTCAATTTCAGTGGGGGTTGAATAATTTTGAACACAACTGTATTTCCAAATCCTTCAATTCTTGCAGAGGAATGTGCTTTAAGTGTTTCTCATAGAAGTCTTTGTAGATCAATGTCACTTGAGCCCCTGAATCTAACAGAGCTTTAGTGTAGACTCCCTCCACTCGGATTGGCACAATAGGAGAAGGACCTATCAGTTGGTCAGGAAACTTGGTGGCGGTATCTGGACGCTTAGACCCAGTTTGCTGTACCCTGGCCCTTTTCTTGGCCCGTGTAGGCTTTGGGTGTGCATTGCCTCCCCATGACGTAGGCCCGGACGCTAAAGGAATGACTCTTTCAGTCCTGGCAGGCTCAGCAGTTGGTCGGACTTTGGGCCCTCTCGCCCTCTTAGTCCTGGCTTGATTTTTGGAGCGGTTTCAATCTTCGGGCCCCTGGTTTGCTCCCTTACCAGGACCCTCTGGAGTTTCCCGCCTGCAGGGCGGACAACAGTTTCTCCACAGCTTTTAGAAGTTCTTCGACCGGTTTCTTTTCAACCCTCCCTTGTGGGCACTGAGCCCTGAAATGGCCAATTTCCCCGCAGCCAAAACATTTCTTCCTCGGGAGTGTGGGCATATTTCCTTCTTGCAGTTCCCTTGGAGACCCCCTGTTCGAGGCTACAGCAACCAACAGTTCTGGGGTCCTCAACCAACCGTGACGTCATTAACTCCATCATTTGCAACATCTGAGTTTTTAAGGCCAGCACTTCAGTCTGTATGTTTGCTGCATCGGCTACCGAGAGAGTTCCTACTTCTGCGGTGAAAACTGTGTGCGAAGCATTTGCAACCTTTTTGGCCTGAATCAAGGCCTCTTCTTCTCGGATAGCTTTGATTAGTTTGGAATAGGTCAGCCTTGTGTTCTGGTATCTAGTCTGAAACTTCAACATTAAGGGATCCAGTGGGAGTGCACCTTTGAAAACTTGATCCAGCAACGCTTTGCTTGCACGACTCGGCTCCATGCCTCTTTTAAGAATGACCTGATGGATGATTTTATCCAGCCGCCAGACATATGTGGACAATTCTTCTCCTTCCTTTTGATAGGTGTGAGAGAACTTGTGAATAAGCTCGGCACAATCCTCCACTCCCCCGAAATTTTCCTGTAAAGCTTCTAGATACTCCGCAGCAGTGCAGCCGGGCTTGTCCCTTTTCAGATTTCGAATGACCTCTGAAGCAGGACCTCTTAGGCTCTCGATCAGCCTTTGTCTCTTCACGGTGTCAGCCACTTCCCATTCTTCCACTGCCTGCACTGCCTGATCTATCCAGGTCTCAAAGTCCTCTTCTCCAGTTGGCACGGGGACCTTACCAGAATAAAACCGTAACTTGCGATATCCGTAATTTGGAGACGCAGTAGAGTTTTTCGCTAGTGTTTCACCAGTTTCCCCATAGTGGTGAAAAATGTAGCAGGAGGGAACCCTGTAGTTGGGGTAACATCGGGAACATTCTCGTGATCACCACGTGGCGTACTTGGCTGTATCAGTTGGACTTCCACCTCACCGGTCAGCTTCACGCTCGCGCCCTGAAAACATGCTGGAATACCTTTTCTCCATTCAAGAAGAACATGCGTGTGAGAGGTATCTGGGTTTTTCTTAATGTCCAGGATTAACCCCCGATGATCTGGTGCTAGCGTGGCCACGGCCTGGCGAATCTGATCTTCGGCCCAAGTGTCTGCGGGAATATCCATGACTATGCAACATGCTAACTGACTACTGTGCTCCCCACACCATTCGGCAGCAGTGTCTGGATCCATATTTAACCCTTTAGATGCGGTTTTTCCAGAGACTGAATCCCGGAAACGAGCCCCCACGTGTAGCGCTCACTCCCGGAGGAGCCGCTGAAAATGAACCACGGGTCAGTCTCCCCGCACTAGGGAATAAATATACTCCAACACGCTGAACAGTTTTATATTTTAAAAGGTTTACTAAAAGGTTTGCAGCTCTTAAGACACGGTATATGCAGGAAAATTTACAGTACTTTCGTAACACGATACACGCGTAGCGGTAAAAGAAACGAAAACACGAGGGCTTCGTATTTTCGGAAAAACCCCGACCGAGCAGAAAATTAAAAGATACGAAATTCGAGGAAAAACCGCGTAGCGGGACACAATAAAATACACAGTTCTCGTATCACGGTAAACGCGCAGCGGGAACAAAAAAAGGAAAATTGTTCAGAATGTAACTTTAACTTTGCCCCCTTGTATGGATAGGAAAAAAGAAACTGAGTCCTGCACAGGTTAAGTCCCAGAACGTGAAGTGGTATGTGTTTGTGTGTGTAGGGTACCCGGGTACTTTTCAACTGGCCAGTGAGTTTACTTTAACGATGTCTTCGACTAGTCAGTTGGGGCCCTGTGGGTTTTAGAAGGAAAACAGCAGCGTACGTTCTTATTTACACACGGCCTTGGGGGCCTCTCACCCATCCAGCGCAAGCTTGAGGTTCCGCTGACCCAGGACGTCTCTCCGCTCGATATTGACTGGGGACGCCGACCACCGGATCTGTTGTCTGGCCTTCTGTCTGTCAGCCACGACTCAGCCAGCTTACCGCCTGCTCCCCGCTTCAATCGACCGCGGTACTCCTTACTCGAGGGGTCTTCTCTCCTTAGCACTGCACTCGGATAATAGATGGTGATGTCTATCTCCCGCAAGGCTGGGTGACCCAATCCTAAGGTCCGATCCACTTTGTCTGCGCTCCGGCCTATCTGTTGGTCTCTCCTTCCTGTACGTGCATCCACTCTCCTCTGCTCCCTGGCGCGCTCTGCCTGTTCTCCACGAGGTGCAGGATGTACAGCTCTCCACAAACCCACCCACTTCCTGTTTCTTCGCAAAGCATACATGGACATGTAGTTCAAGTGTCCAGGGTCTTTAATCGTGATAGTCTCCATCTTGTGGCCAAAAATGGGTACTGCCACAGTAAACTTTAACACATCGCTACAAGTACATCTCAGCGGTACACTGCGACGCGCATGTAAACTGGGGAAGCCGTCGGCTATACTGCAGCAGTCCTCACCCATTCTGCAGCTCAGCATCAGCACAGAATGGTCCGTGCGGCACTTGGGAAGCAGCCTGGCACTTTCTGGGTTTAAAGTTGGCTGCCTCTATGCTACAGTGGTCATAATCCATTTACTGGCCAATCTTAAGAAAGGACCCGATGTTGAAAGATATACTACCAGAGAACCCTAGGCTAATATGTTGTGGTGTAAATAATCTTAAAATGAAACTTACACACAGGCATACACAGAAGAACACTACACTGTCACAGTCCATACCCCCAGACCCTCTGGCGCCCCCTCTGGTTGATATTGGACATTCTTGTCTAGACTTTTAGTATTTCTGGCGCCACCTCTGGCCTCTATTGACATTTCTTGGATTCCAAGCCTGATCAGTACCTGGACTCCATTGGTTCACCCTGGACCATTTTGTATAAATGGAGACCACTCCCTTAGTAGGGTGCGGTCTCATTCATCCTGAATCTGTCTTCAAGCTCATGTCTGGTTTGCCTTGGTCTAGATTCATCCTGTATCAGTCATTCAGTTCAGTCTGTCTGTCTTCAAGCTCAGGGTCTGGTTTGCCTTGGTCTAGATTAATCCTGTTCAGTCTGTCTTCAAGCTCATGTCCGGTTTGCCCTGGTCTAGATTAATCCTGTTAAGTCTGTCTACCTGTTCATTCTGTTTATAGGTTCATGTCTGGTTTGTCCTGGTTTAGATTTATCCTGCTCAGTTCAGTTCTATCTACTAGTCCATTGTCTGGTTTGCCCTGGTCTAGGTCAGTCCTGTTTTTCTTGCCTTCTTGTAGAATATGTTTAGTTCTGCTTCCCATGTTTAGTTCTGCTTCCCATGTTTAGTTTTGTTTCCCATGTTTAGTTCTGCTTCCAATGTTCAGTTGCCTATTTTGTTTGTTTATGTTCATGATTTTCTGGACCTTCATTGTTATATCTGGTTTTCTTTATATTTCTTGCCTTGAGGTTAAAGGCTCTGTTTATCCAATTTATGTTCTGTATTCCCTGCTCTTGGTTTAAGTTCTTGGTTCCTAGAATAAATAATATATATTTATTTTCTAGTTCAGGCTCATGGTCTATAGACATGTGCACAGCACAAAATTTCGTTTTGAACTAATGAATTAGTCCTAAAATGCAATTTATTTAGTTGCTAAAGAATTTCGTTTTCAGTATTTTCGTTTTCAGTATTTTTCGTTTTCAGTAGTTTTCGTTTTTAGTATGAAAACTAATTTCATTCATCCAAAAAACAGTGGATACAATTACTATTGTAGTGGCTCCTCAGAGGGCTGAGATCGCTGCTTGTTACAGTATCTCTCACTCTCAGCACAATGTGTCAGTCAAAGCTGTTACAGTAACTGACTGCTGCTCATCACAGCGCTCAGAGTTTCAGTAAAACTAGTAAATAATATTTTTATAGATAAGAGGTTAGAACAATATTATTTCCTTGTTTTACTGAAACTCTGAGCGCTGTTAGTCAGTTACTGTAACAGCTGCGCCTGATGCATTGTCTGAGAGATAATATAACAAGCAGCAGATCGCTCACAGCCACTGGATTTAAAGGGCTATAAAAAAGAGGCTCCTCTCTGTATAATGTATAGAACATCCTCCTGCATTAATTAATACCACTCTCTGTATACTGTATACAACATCCACCTGCATTATTTAATACCCGTCTCTGTATAATGTATAGAACATCCTCCTGAATTAATTAATGCCCTCTCTGTATACTGTATACAACATCCACCTGCATTATTTAATACCCGTCTCTGTATAATGTATAGAACATCCTCCTCAATTTATACCTTTCTCTGTATAATATATATAACATCCTCCTGCATTAATACCCCTCTCTGTATAATGTATAGAACATCCTCCTGCATTAATTAATGCCCTCTCTGTATAGAACATCCTACTGCTTTGGCATGTGGAGGGTGCAGAACTTCGGAATGCAATGCTTATCCAGCACAGGAGAGGGAACTTTTTCTTAAACTTTCTATCTCTGTGGGGGAGACACAGGATTATAAAAGCCGGGGAGAGGGAAAATATTAACGTAAATCGGTCTGAAAGCTCAGAGAAGAGATGACTGGCGTAAATTTATTTTTATAATAAAATAAAGCAGGGAAAGCATTCAAATAAATCACACTGAAGGTTCATAATGACAGAGTAACTGTAAGAGCTGGATACTAAATGTATCAGATGTAAAAAAAAAACTTTATAACAAGCAGCACTGGGAGAGGAGAGGAGAGGGACTTTATATAAAATGTGTATTATAGATGAGGAAAGGGGGATAGTGCTCCTGGATAATATAAAATGTATCAGACCTAAGCCCCTATTATGCAGAGCGGGAGGGGATATAACACACATTTTATAAAGTCCCTCTCTTCTTCCAGCGCTGCTTGTTATAAAGGGTTTTTTACTATCCAGCCCTCCTCTGTCATTAGCTTTCAGTGTGATTTATTTGAATGTTTTCCATCTCCAGCTGCTTTTATCATCTTGTCTGCCTCATAGACATACAAGGCTTAAGTAAAGGTTTCCTCTCCTGTGCTGGCTGTCTGTGCTGCGAGTGATTATTCTGGAGCTTTATCACTGTCAGATTTTCGGGTAGGGGTCAGGAAGGATTACACATACAAACCTTTTCTGTAGCTTTGCGATGTTGCGCTCTTCATTTCTGGTCTCCTTCACTCATCAATGTAATATCATAAAAAGGATTGAAACTAAAATGTAGTGCATTTTATTTTAGTTTCTTTCGTTTTCTGTACTGAGCAGTTTCGTATCTCTTGAGTCATACGAAAACTAAATTTTCCCAAAATTCGGACTAAATCGTTTTAGTACTAAAACTAATGCACATGTCTAATGGTCTATATTCATTGCTCATTAGGCTCACACCCCTCTGTCAGGTCAGGTCCCCGACCCCCACCGTTACATACACGACCTAATCACTTCAACAACAAAAAGGGCTTTCATCAGTGTGGCAACTGCTTAAACTGTCGTAATACACGAGGTAAGAAGCAGATCATCACAAAAATAGATGGCATTACGGGACCCATAGCAATAAAAGAAGTGATCACTTGCTTCACGAAAAACGTAATTTATCTGCTAATATGCCCATGTGGTTTAAAATATGTGGGAAGGACTACCAGACCCCTCAACATCCATGTACAAGAACACATTAAAAATATCAGAAATGGTTGCGAAAATTACAGTGTCCCATTGCACTTTAAATTGAAAAAGCTCTGAAAATTGAAAAGAGAATCTGGAGGGACTCATTTTTGTTGGCATTATTATTATTATTATTATTATTCTTTATTTATAAAGCGCCAGCATATTCCGCAGCGCTGTACAATAAGCACAGTATAGACAGGGTTACAATACATTGAACAACATTTGACAAACAGTACAGAAGGAGATGAGGGCCCTATTCCCGTAGGAACTCACAATCTGGGAGGGTTGGGGTTGGATACAGGAGGAGAGGACTGTAAGGTGAGAGTGATTGATGGTTGCGTCAGTGAGTTGGGTGGTAGGCTTCCCTAAATAGGAATGTTTTAAGGGAGCGTTTGAAGGAAGAGAAGTTAGGGGAAAGTCTGACAGTACGAGGGAGAGCGTTCCAGAGAGTGGGGGCTGCGCGTGAGAAATCCTGCAGTCTATCATGGGAAGAGGTGATGCGGGGAGAAGCTAGGCGCAGGTCACTGTTTGACCTTAGGGAGCGGGCTGGGGTGTATTTGGTGATTAGTGAGGACAGGTAGTGGGGAGCTGAGTTAGTGAGGCTTTTGTAGGTAAGGATAAGGATTTTGAACTTAATTCTGCAGTGGATGGGGAGCCAGTGAAGGGACTCGCAGAGGGGAGCGGCAGAGACAGAGCGGCGGGTGAGGTGAATTAGCCTGGCGGAGGCGTTCAGGATGGATTGTAGGGGGGAGAGGTGGGACAGAGGGAGGCCAGATAAGAGATTATTGCAATAGTCGAGTCGGGAGATTACCAGGGCGTGTATGAGTTGTTTTGTGGCGACAGCGGTAAGAAATGGCCGAATTCTGTAAATATTACGCAGTTGGTATCGGCAGGAGGAGGAAAGAGACTTGATGTGGGGGATGAAGGAAAGAGCAGAGTCAAGTGTAACTCCAAGACAGCGAACTTGGTTTGATGGGGAGATGGTGATACCCTCCACCGTGATCGAGAAGTCAGGAGGTGGGGCGGCATTAGAGGGAGGAATAAGTAGGAGCTCAGTCTTTGACATGTTGATCTTTAGGTGGTGGGAGGCCATCCAGGAGGAGATGCCAGATAAACAGTCACTGACTTTGGAAAGGACAGGGGGAGAGAGATCAGGGGTAGAGAGGTAGATCTGAGTGTCATCAGCGTAGAGGTGGTAATTAAAGCCAAAGCTGTTGATGATTTTGCCCAGGGAGGAGGTGTAGATGGAAAAGAGCAGAGGACCAAGGACAGAGCCTTGAGGTACACCAACAGATAGAGGCAATGAGGAGGAGGAGTTACCAGCAAAGGACACACAGAAGGACCTGTTGGATAAATAGGAGTCAATCCAAGCAAGTGCAGTGTCACCGAGACCCAGAGAGTTGAGGGTCAGTAGAAGGAGGGGGTGGTCAACAGTGTCAAAAGCAGCCGAGAGGTCAAGCAGGATGAGAATAGAATAGTGGCCGTGTTTTTTAGCAGTTAGGAGGTCGTTGGTGACTTTGGTGAGGGCAGTTTCAGTTGAGTGTAGGGGACGGAAGCCAGATTGCAGGGGGTCAAGTAGGGAATTGGAGGACAGGAAGATGGAGAGGCGGTTGAAGACTAGTTTTTCTAAGAGCTTAGAGGTAAAGGGAAGCAGGGATACAGGACGGTAGTTGGATGGAGAGTTGGGATCTAGGGATGGTTTCTTTAGTAAAGGGGTAACTAGCGCGTGTTTGAAGGCGGATGGAAAGGAGCCAGTGGAGAGAGATAGGTTGAAGATGTGT
The DNA here is from genome assembly GCA_009667805.1 of Leptobrachium leishanense. Lineage (NCBI taxonomy): Eukaryota > Metazoa > Chordata > Amphibia > Anura > Megophryidae > Leptobrachium > Leptobrachium leishanense. The sequence goes on from CM019068.1 coordinate 124,444,988, forward strand.
GTGAGAGCAGGGGTGAGGGAGGAGGAGAGGGAGGAATTAGATGTGAGGGAATGGGGTCGAGCGGGCAGCGTGGTGAGATGTGAGGAGGACAATAAGGAATTGACTTCCTCCTCAGTGGTTGGGAGGAAGCGGCAGAGGGTGGCAGATGGGACCTGTGGGAGTGGAGGTGGCAGATAACCATCTTGTGTTGGGATGTTGCTTCTGATAGTTAAAGTTTTACTGAGGAAGTAGTCTGCCAGTAGGAAGTAGTTGGCATAGAAAAAGTTGAAACACCCTGGAGAGGGGGTAATTTTGAAAAACTGATTAGACAAATAGAAATGAGCTGGATTTATGAGTTAGGCACTATGCAACTGCAAGGTCTCAATGCTGACTTTGAATTATGCCATTTTCTCAATTGAACTATTTTTTATATAAAATTTTTTTTATAATTTTTTAATTGAACTATGCTCTTAACTTTTAAGTTATCATTGTATGTATCCCTCATTCAGAGTAAATATATTCCAGTTAAAAGCAACTCCCTTCGCCCTCCCTTTTTTTCTCTATTAAATATACTCCCAATATTTTAGAGTATCACAATTCATTGCGGTGGTGTCATTCAATTTAATGTATTTTATAGACAAGTGTTCGTAGATTACCAAAAACAATGTAACTTCTATAATTTTTATATTTAAATATGCATGTATATATATGTCATGCCTCTAACATATGGCCGAAGAACAAATGCCTTTTAATTAAAATTGTCCCCTATGATAGTGAATCGGAGTGTGAAATGCCTGACATCCCCCACGCACTTTAAAAAGTGAATATAAAACCGGTAATGATATAGTGGCAGCCGATATTGCGATCCACCGAATGGAACACAAACAAACGGTGGAACGCAAATCCAAAATGGCCGCGACGCGGCTGAATGACGCAACTAGCACCACGTGACCGCGACAAAGAACGAACCCGGATGTAGACCACGCGAGAAACATGAAATGCCAGGAATGATAATGAACACACTTCAAATAAAAGGAGATCCCTAGCGCTTCAGATCCCCTCGTTTTCACCCGCTTACCGACTGAGGAAGGTGCCAGTATAGCGCCGAAACGCGTCTCGATCACCCCCCCCCTTTATTTTATCATTATATTAACTGTATTGTATTTTATGTATGGTAGATATCACTAATAAATACATTTTTATAACCCAATGAGTACCCAATTCTGTAATTAAGCCCTTGCCAAGCCCATACAGCAGGTCACAGATGAGCAGGCGACTATCACCCAGATATCGAGGCAACAGCAGAACAGCAGACCACAGATGAGCAGGCGACCACCACCCAGGCATTGAGGAAGCAGACAAAGAGGTCAAGGTGCTCACCATTGAGAAGTACCATATGCCCAAAAGTTGAGCCTGGAACGCTAAGGCTCCTTAATTGGTGAGTGTAAACAAATCCTTTCATTGCACTATAAAATTACCAGCTAATGCTGTGCTATGAGAGCGCTGTCTCTCTTCTGTTTCTCTGTCTGAGGTAACGAGGTTGGTGTAAAGAAGGGTATTGGCCACTCTATATTTGGCCCGAGGCGTTCCAATCCAGAGCCTGGACATTATGAGGCTCTGGAATTTGTAAGTGTGATATTATCAGAATTTAGTGTGCACAGACAATATTGCACTATTTTTCCTCTTCTTTGTCTCCCATCTATTTCGGAGCCTATCAGGACCACAGGAAGAACTGTCATATTGAGGAATAACCCCCAATTCATGTGGAAAGGGTAACATTGATCAATTTTTGAGCATATTGGATGCACAACCCTTCCACTTAGGAACTCCAGAAGTGGAAAGTAAGGACACTAGGACTATAGTACGCATTGGACTTTGCCGCATGGCATAATTCATCTATATTTGTCACCAGGATCTGGTCTTTGGACACATTAATTTTAGTAGTATTGATGAATTTGCACTATATCGCACTATATGCACTTTATTGCTGCATTTGCACTTTGTGTCACCACACATAAAGGCTGTTACAAGAGCACTTTATATTTATTGAGAAGTTACAGCTGCACCTTTTAAGAAGCACTTTACTGTATATGGTATATATATATCCGAAAATTGGCATGTGTCAGTTTGTGAAATAATATCAGCAAATAAGACTGGATAATTAATATCCATTGCGCCATTAGGAACCCCCCCCCTTTTCTGGTCATAATCCATTTAGTGCAGCTCAGCCAACAAGCTTAGAAAGCGTTTGGGCCCCTCCAGATATACAGATAACTGCTGCATTACACATAATACACAAAGAGGACACAATACAGAGCGCCTGAGATTCACTGATATATCTGCGTTACGCATAATACACAGAGAGGACACAATACAGAGAGTGTGGGATTCACCGATATGGCTGCGTTACACATAATACAGAGGGTCTGGGATTCACTGATATGTCTGTGTTACATAATACAGAAAGTCTGGCAGTCACCGATATGTCTGCGTTACACATAATACAGAGAGTCTGCCTGGGATTCACTGATATGTCTGCGTTACACATAATACAGAGCGTCTGCCTGGGATTCACTGATATGTCTGCGTTAGGGATGAGCTGTTCGGTTCGATCAGTTCGGAGTTCGATTCGAACATCGGCAGTTCAAAAGTTCGCAAACTTAGAACTTTTTGGCGTGTTCGGTTCGAGTTCTAAAAAAAAAATTTGAAAAAGTATAAAAAATGTTTAAAAAATCTAGAAATAAAGAGACTCTTTACTGCAGAATAGTATAAGCAACGGTTTATTATATATTGTAATGCCCCACGCCGCGGTCGGACCGCGGCCGCCATGTTGGGACGCCTGGCAGACTCACCTGAGGTCCCTCGTGGCGCGTCGCTCCCTGGTTCCGGTCTTCAGCTCGAGGGAGGAGAGCCAGGATGTGTCCCACGCCGTCTCCGGGATCCAACTGAACAGAAGGCAAGCGCGCATGCGCGATCGTCCATCCTAGAGCATGAAGACCTAGGTACTCTGGTGCCCTCTGCTGGTCAAGTAAATGTACTGCATTCCACCTGCACTGGAGATCCTCGTATACCACCAATTAATCCATCAAGTACTCAGGTATCCCAATTCCACCTGCGAGCTCCAGGTGAGCGGTGTTCTTATGATTCTCTGAACCCTATTTAAACCTGCCGCCTTCTCCAGTTCATTAACCAGGTTATACTGTGGTTCATCACCACGTTATCCAGTGGTTCCCCTTCGTATCACTCCACGAGAATCCTGACTTCCAGTCCTGCTTCCACGGTACCAGCTCTGCTTCCAGTCCTGCTTCCATGGTACCAGCTCCGCTTCCAGTCCTGCTTCCACGGTACCAGCTCCGCTTCCAGTCCTGCTTCCACGGTACCAGCTCCGCTTCCAGTCCTGCTTCCACGGTACCAGCTCCGCTTCCAGTCCTGCTTCCACGGTACCAGCTCCGCTTCCAGTCCTGTTTCCACGGTACCAGCTCCGCTTCCAGTCCTGCTTCCACGGTACCAGCTCCACTTCCAGTCCTGCTTCCACGGTACCAGCTCCGCTTCCAGTCCTGCTTCCACGTTGCCAGTTCCGCTTCCAGTTCTGCTTCCACGGTACCAGCTCCGCTTCCAGTCCTGCTTCCACGGTACCAGCTCCGCTTCCAGTCCTGCTTCCACGGTACCAGCTCCGCTTCCAGTCCTGCTTCCACGGTGCCAGTTCCGCTTCCAGTTCTGCTTCCACGGTACCAGCTCCGCTTCCAGACCTGCTTCCACGGTGCCAGCTCCGCTTCCAGGCCTGCTACCACAGTGCCAGCTCCATCTGCAAGCTTGCTACCACAGCGCCAACTTCATCTCCAGGCTCGCTTCCGCAACACCAGTTCCATCTCCAGGCTTGCTTCTATGGCACCAGTTCCATCTCCAGGCTTGCTTCCACGGCACCAGTTCCATCTCCAGGCTTGCTTCCACGGCACCAGTTCCATCTCCAGGCTTGCCTCCACGGCACCAGTCCCATCTTCAATTCTAATTCCTCTACCCCTGGACTATTTTCAAAGATCACAACTTGTGTTGTTTATCCCTACAACCCTTTGTTCTGGACTTTACTTTCGTCAAAGACATCTTGCACTACTTTTGTTCTGGACTTATATTTTGTTCCATCCAGTAAAAGTTCAACTGATCATATCCTTTCTGGTCTCCTCCTTCGGCTTGCCACCGGGTTCCATACACACAACACTACACAGGGGTCATAGCCTCTGCCCTTACAGATATTGAATTAAACACTAATGTCTAGGTGCAAAGATTCTCACCTCTAATTGACCTGTGCTCTCAAACGGCGTAAACAACAGGTGTTTAATTAGTGTTTGGAAATAACATGTGCTTCTAATTAGTCCGGTCTCATGAATTTGATACATTGTATGCAGACTGGGAGTGCTAGGTGTCATGTGTGGGTCTGTGATGGCGATGATATCATACATCCTACAAATCCGCCACTTCACGGGCAGGTTATGGGGACCTCCTAGGCATGATATTTGAAGGAATTTTTCGTTTTTATTTTTAACCCTTATTTTATGGAAAACTCACTGTTCCTTTAACCCTTTCACTGCTGAGGCATCTCATCGCAATGTGCTGAGCTAATTTTTACCGCTTTTGCTCATCATGTTTAAATGCGATTTGAAGCCACATTTTATTATATGACCCAGACATATTATATATCGTTCTTTCCGGCAGACTCGGCAGATTCATAATATATCATTTTTATATGTATACGTCATGTTCTGCCTGTATATTATAACAAAAAATGCAATAAAACTTGAATTTTTAATCATCTGCAGCGTGTAAAGTGTTTTTTTTCACCTTTTATGACAAGAACATTTGCGGTTATATTTTCTATGGGGTGCGCTTGTACAAAAATTAGAAATGGGGACTTATTAAATTTTTGGCGGGGAATTATGTGATTTTTAGCAAACGCACACCATAGAAAAAAATCATTAATGCAGCATCATTGTTCACATTATAATTGAAATGTGAACAAAATTGCTGCATTAATAAAAATAACACACAAAAATAAATACATGTTTTTTTTATTTTTATTTTTTTACTTTATACCTGGTCATGTTGGGTATCATTCGAAAGGCCATACTCAGGCCTTTCGAGTGACACCCTCCATGATCCCCGGTTCTGGAGATATCTGGGTTCAAATGAACCCACTATCTACACCAGGGGATTCCGGGCAGCTAGGGGTTCCCCGGCTATCTGACGTCATCACACTATGCGTGAGGACATCAGGCAGTGAGGGGGGACCCGGGGGTGGAGCCGCAATCCAAGATGGCGGCCCCCACCGGAGCTAGGCCGCACTTCGGCGCCGCAAGGTGCCGAAGTGCGACCCGGTGCCTAAGGGGTTAAAGCCAGGCACCGCTTAAAAGGGGAGACTCTCCCCTTTTAAGCGGTGCCTGGCTTTTTTTGTGGGACCTCCCGATCGGGAGGGAGAGGCATTGCCGGGGGTCGCCTGGAAATGACGTCATCTCGCATGGCGCGATGACGTCATTTACATCGGAAGGAGCTTACATCGGAAGCCGCGGGACCCCGGACAGAGAGGTGAGTATCTCCGCCGGGGGTCCCGCAAATCTGATGACGTGTGGGTCACGTCCTCCTCAGTATACAGCGGGAGTAACTGAGGACGTGTCCCACACGTCGTCAGCAGTGAAGGGGTTAAAAATGTATTTTTTTTTAAACTTTTTGTCTCTGTTTCCTGTCCCCCAGGGCACTACCCGGACCCGAACATTGTTTTTAAATGTTTCTATACATCCTACAAATCCGCCACTTCACGGGCAGGTTATGGGGACCTTTTAGGCACGATATTTGAAGGAATTTTTTGTTTTTATTTTTAACCCTTATTTCATGGAAAACTCACTGTCCCTTTAAAAACTTTTTTTTTTACTTTTTGTCCTTGTTTCCAGTCCCCCAGGGCACTACCCAGACCCGCATACACCTTTTATGGCAAATATCTAGCATATATGCCCTCTTGGAGGGCACTCTAAAAATCGAACTTTGAGTCCCATTGACTTGTATTGAGTTCGTGTTCGAGATTGAATTCGAACTTTTGAAAAGTTCGAGTTCGAATGCGAACCGAACTCGGGGGTGTTCAGCTCATCCCTAGTCTGCGTTACACATAATACAGAGAGTCTGGGATTCACTGATATGTCTGCGTTACACATAATACAGAGCGTCTGGGATTCACTGATATGTCTGCGTTACACATAATACACTCCACTTCTCAGTAAAATGGAGACGGTAGGCAGGATAATGTGCGCTTGCAGATTTTCCTGCCCGTCTCCATTTTACAGAGTACGTTCCAGGGTAGATGCATTACTAGCACCGAGCTCCAGAATGAAGTGCAAGGCTGCCAGAAACCATCAGCGGTGCAGCACGCCACTGCTTTATCAGCTCATAAAGACCAAAGGACTCCATGGAGCTCTGTGCATCCCAGCCATGATATATTGCAGCGCTACTGAGGAATCACAGAGGGAGACTTGAAATTTGTTCCCAGTCTCACCCTTCTCCAGTGTGTGTGCGTGTAATAGCTGAGGCATAGTGTGCGTGTGTGTAATGACTGAGGCATAGTGTGCGTGTGTGAAATGACTGAGGCATAGTGTGTGTGTAATGACTGAGGCATAGTGTGTGTGTAATGACTGAGGCATAGTGTGCGTGTGATTACTGAGGGGGTATGTGTGTGATTATTGAGGGGAGGTGTGTGCGTGTGATTACTGAGGGGTGTGTGTGTGTGATTACTGAGGGGTGTGTGTGATTACTGACGGGGGTATGTATGTGTGATTACTGAGGGGGGTATGTGTGTGATTACTGAGCGGCGCCCGAGTGCCCGATGGGTCAGTCCGCCCCTGCTAGAGTCCTAGAGTCACCACTGGCTACAGTTGCTGATAAGGGGAGCCAGAATCTTGAAGAGGAGACTTCAACGGTTTCTTAAAATCTCATACATGTCAGATTGGCATTTAGTTTTTATTTATTTAACCATTTAGTAGCAATTGTGCAAACAGAATATAACGATGTTTTATATTTTTAAACTTAGAATACATTGCATGAACCTTATTACGCCAACTTACAAGCAAAAACACTGTACAGCCATCTGTGAATATCAATAGAATTTTTATATTCAGCAAATCCAATTTTTCTAATAATATTCCCATCACGGCCATCAATACCCACTCAAAGTAAATTCCCATTGCACATCAGGTGTACTTTGATAAAACTATTCATACTTTTTTATGCTCACATAAACAAAATCAGTCTTCTCCACACATAGGCCCCTTTCACACAGAGCAAACACTAACTGATTTTCTGTGACAGTTCGATTAGCTCCATCTCAGTAGGCATGTAACCCATGGTCCTCATGCATTCGCCCAGCTCCTTGTACCCAATGAATCCATCCTTATCTCTGTCAAACTCTTTAAATGCCTCTCTTAGCTCTGTGGAAAGAACATAAAAATTGCAAGAATTTTAGTGCTACATTTGACGTTTGACAAACAATGCCAATAACATAGAATGCACAGCTGGAGCAAGACAGATTATAATTTCTCATTCACCACATTGGTCAACCGTACAGGAGAGTACATGAAAAATCAAAACACATGGTAGAAAAGTATTACATAAGATACAAAATATAAAACAACAATGTGATAAAAAAACAAGGGGACCTATTCCACTGTTACTGGTTACAGTGAGGAGGTAAGGGGAAAAAATTGTTGCAAGTGGATATCTCTTACTAGATTCTTTTAACCACACCTACTTCAACCCTGCCACTGTGTTGGCGGCTCGAGTCAGAATAATAGGGAATCACAGACTGATACTAGCAGTGGCACCTTGCGCCACCATTGGTATTGGCTCCTGTAGTCCATAGGACTCAATGGAGCCAAGCACATCTCTTTCATGAGCTCTGCACGAGCTCCCACTTATGGGATCACAAAGAGTCACGGAGGAAGTGTGAAAGGACACTAGGAACTAGTCGTTCTCAATTTTCCAATGCATATGGTAAGAGGAAGTGAGATCAGCGTGGGATCAGATTTGTGTGGTTTATGTTACGGTGTTCAGTGATTTGCAAAAGCAAAATGACATAACACCTGGTTCTGGAAGTTGGTATATCTTTCAGTAGGGATGCACCGATACCACATTTTTAGGTACAAGTACCGATACTTTTTTAAAGTACTCACCGATACTTTTATTTAAGGTCATGTGACGCTTTCCAATAAATAATTTAGGATTTTGCCGAAAGCCTGTCCAGTTTATGTTTATATGGAAATGTATGGCCTGTCGGAGATATTAACAGGTAAGAAACTTATACGAGATATAAACAACAACAATTTTATCTCGCTTGTATTTCTCCGAAGCTCTCCTAAATTCTTTTCATTGTATGTGTTTTAGTTTTAAAAAAATAGAACCAACCAGCTTAGATAAAAATATATATATTTATTACGTATGCAAAATTTTTTTAATCTCACCGCATGATCAAAGATTTATAAAATACAATATCCATCCATCAGCACACAGATCTCTAGCGTTTAACATAGTATTTCTGTTAGTAACGGTATATATATATGGTTAATACCATTTACTTTCATCAGTTAGTAACTAATACACAGATGGTTAGTTTACTTCCTGCTTAAAGAAAACAATTTACATGTATTCCCAGCAAACCAATATTTGAAACAAGCTAGTATCTTTTAGATATATAAGTATTTATCTCCTTGTACTCCCTGGATCAACAAAAGATGAGCTATCACTTATTCTATTTCTAGAATGATAAGTAATAAAAACTTATTTAGTGAATCCTCCCCTAATAACAAGAATTTAGTTTCTAATCTTCTGCTTTTTATATTGTAGGTTATATAACTTCTTTGCTTAATTACTCAATCACAGTAGCTCTTCCAAATTCAATATATATATTTGTATTTCATTGCAACAAATACTTAAGGACAATTTATCCTTATATCAGATTCTTCTTTATAATATTTCTATACTGCAGTGTTAGAAATATTTTTGAGATTCTGATCTAGCGGTAATCTGAGATAAATCTCAGTCTATATCCATTGCAAGATACACACCCATATATATATTTACATTAATGCCACTATTTGTTTTCCATACATTACCTGTCCAAAATCTGGAAACGTTTCTGCAGCCTTCTTCCAGCAGCAATAAATTCTTTGTATATAATGTATTTTGGAGTATGTGAGAGTATCTTAAAAATATTATATCTTAGTTTCTATATTTCTTCTAGCATCCTTGAGTATGCTCTTGTGAGAAGTGATAGAGATGAGTCAATGCATAAATGAAGTCCCGAGAGGGAGAGTGAAGTGTAATCTGAGTTGGAATGAAGAGAGTGATCTCAATGAAGTGGTGGAATGAAGTGCTGAATGCCTGAATGCTGTCCTTAAGGCATCGTTTAATGTCCTGTCCTAACGTCCTGGAATGAACTGTGCATAGCCAGTTATAGGGGATTTTTCACGTCACTTATTACCCACCTCCTACTTTACATATAGTGTTATATCTATATGAGGGCTTCAAAACTGTTAACCTTTACTACACCACAAGATGGCAGTGTTGATTCAATTTTAATTATGATGGAGAAGATACAGAAGTGACCGAAGTTGAACGGGCAGAAAATTTCGCCTCACGTTTTGACAACCTAACAGCCAACCCTCATAATAATTTGAGGATTACACGAATACTGCTAAGTTTGGGAGAATTGGGAGCAGAAGAATATCAAGCCCCGTTGGTGAGGTTCTTTCTCAAAGAGACCCTTATCAAAAACAAACTGCCAAGAATGAAGAAAAGTATGATGAACTTTTTTTGTACCAGCAGTGAGAGATACGCAGAAGAGACAAGATCTGCTGTTCTTTGCCTGGCGATACTATTTTCCAAAAGAGGAATTTATCTGTGGAAACCAGGAAGAATTGGCAAGATACAAAGCAACACCGGTGGTGGCTGCACTCCTACCGGCGCCACTGAGTGAATGGACACCTGTGTATTCAGACAAAGAGAAGAAATGGCTATCAGAAGAACAAGGTGGATATGGAGAAGACGGATGGTTCCAGTTGAAGAACAGACAAATAGTCCTACCAGCAATATTGGTGCCTGAGATTGTGAGAGCACTTCATGCAAGTACTCATGGAGGGAGGGAAATGATGGAGCAACAGCTGGAGCCACATTTCTATGTGCCAGGACTGTCAGTAATCTGCAAAGCAATAGCCGAGCAGTGTGTGACATGTGCCAAGAATAATCCAAGAACAGGCCCATCTCAACCTCCAGGGAAGCAGCCAATCGGGCTGTCCCCAATGGCATCATTACAGATAGACTTCACAGTGCTGCCGCCCTGCAAAGGATATAAATATCTACTGGTAATGGTGTGTACCCTCACAGGATGGGTAGAAGCTTTCCCGACGAGGACGGAGAAAACAGTGGAAGTGGTGAGAAGTCTAATGAAAGAAATAATACCACGCTATGGACTTCCCCTCGAAATAGGGTCGGACAATGGCCCAGCTTTCATACAGAACTGTTTACAGCAGCTTGCCCGTCTGTTGGGCATCACCTGGAAGCTACACACAGCTTACAGGCCCCAAAGCTCGGGAAAAGTTGAAAGAATGAACCGCACACTAAAAACGTTGATGTCCAAACTGTGCCAAGAGACGTCACTAGGCTAGTTGGATGTGCTGCCAATAGTCCTATTGCACATTAGGTGCAGGCCAACCCCCCAATTGAAGCTAAATCCATACGAGCTTATGTTCGGACGGCCTACTCCTCTGATTAATGGACTAAGGGAGGACCTTTGGGCATTGGGGGAAACTAAACTAAATGATCAGGTTGTACTGTTAGGTAAATCCATGCAGAAATTGAATACTTGGGTGGAAGATAATATACCTCACTTTTTGTATTCCCCATTGCATAAGTATTGTCCAAGTGACTCGATTTGGGTGAAGGAGTGGAAAAATGACCCACTAGGCCCAAAATGGAGAGGTCCTTACCTTGTCCTGTTATCAACCCCCACAGCAGTGAAGGTTGCCGAGGTGGTCCCATGGATACATCACTCCAGACTGAAGGTAGCTGCAGCCAGTCCTGAACCAGAGTGGAAGGTCGTCACCAACGAGACCAATCCATTGAGGCTAAAGCTGACAAAGGCCACAGTTGTGAGCACCTAAAAGACTCAACAAGTGGGTGTTTTGATGGACACAATAATGCCTGACCACCCACCAACGGAGGAGCAAAGGGATCCCCCGGGGGATACCCCAAGGGCTATTTTTAGGGGATCAGCCCCTGACCCTTGATCAACCAGAAATGTCTTTTGTTTTTGAAATTCCGGTGGGGAGGGATTGGGTTTATGTGACTGTGAAAAGAATTGCCCAAGGGATTTTGACATTTGGGGCATTTGTGGTACTGATCTTGTATCTTGCAAATTTGATTTATGGACTATCACAAGGAGCATGCCCCAGGTGCCCAAGCACCACCGAGAAAGTGGATATCTCCCATATCTGGAATGGTACGCACCCAGTGATGGAGAATTGTACCATGTGGAGACAAAAGCGAGAGGCAATATCCGAGATTATGCCAAGAGGACATTTACTTGTGCAATTCAAATATGACTATGCTAAAAAATCTGGCCAGACCGCATGCTGGGTGTGTAGTAGACTGCACCCAGAGACAATTCATATACCATTTGCTTCTGTTCCAATGAATTTAAGTATGTTTGCGTCAGGAAATGTCACAATACATGCTTTTGATGCACCACGAGAAAAACCTGAGGCTTGAGCCAAGGGGGGAATGAAGGAGATTCAGGCCAGGAGATGGTCGCCATTCTGAGCCAGGCGGCCATCTTGTTCAGAATATTGGTTGATTTGAATATAACTAGATAGATATTAGTTGGAGATTAGAATGAAGTTTACATAGAGTCTTAGGAATGTGTTAGATCAGCAGTAAAAGCAATTAAAATAGGGAAGATAGAAACATAGAAAAATGTCGGCAGATAAGAACCTTTCGGCCCATCTAGTCTGCCCAATTACATGTATACTTTACCTGGATTTATCTTTTGTTTAGGATAGCCTTATGCCTATCCCATGCTTGCTTAAATTCAATTACTGTTTTGGCCTCTACCACTTCTACTGGAAGACTGTTCCATGTATCCACCACCCTCTCAGTAAAATAATGCTTCCTGATGTTACTTTTAAACCTTTGCCCCTCTAATCTAAGACTATGTCCTCTTGTTTTGCTATTTTGTTTCCTTTTAAATATACTCCCTCCTCTACCTTGTGGATTCCCTTTACGTATTTAAATGTTTCTATCATATCTCCTCTGTCTCGTCTTTTTTCCAAGCTGTTCATGTTAAGATCATTAAGCCTTTCCTGGTAACATTTCTCCTTCAAGCCGTACACCATTTTAGTAGCCCTTCTCTGAACTCTCTCTAAGAGGTCTATATCCTTCTGGAGATACGGTCTCCAGTACTGCACACAGTACTCCAAGTGAGGTCTCACCAGTGCTCTGTACAGTGGCATGAGCACTTCCCTTTTCCTACTGCTAATACCTCTCCCTACACAACCAAGATCCGGGCTGTTGCTGGCACGGAGAGACAGGATGAGGGATGGATACATCAAGGTCACAGAGGCCTGTAGTAGAGACAAAGAAGAGCGTAAAAGCAGACCAGGCCTTATCTAAAGCAAACAATAAACAAGCCCAGGGGAGGTGGGCACAGGCAGGATCCAGCGTAGTAGCAAATCATTTTCCGTCAAACTAACATGAAGCTTGCCAATTTATGACCAATGAATGGAATGTCTTTGTATTAGATAAAGGGAGGCACGGACCCACGTGGGGTGGGATAGTATCACCGGGAGGTGGGCTAATTTGGATGTACCTAATTATGTATTTGGGGTATAAAACCTCATGTCACGGGGAAATCGGGGCTCAGTCTTTGCGATTCAATCCTGTCTGAGCATCTGTGATATCACAATAAAGTTTGCCTTTCCTGAAGAGACTCGTGTTCAGACAATCCTTGTTCGTGTCTGCCCGGCCTCGTCCCGAGTGAACCAAGTTGATTCCGGTTACAAATGAAGTGGTGGAATGAAGTGCTGAATGCCTGAATGCTGTCCTCAAGGCATCGTGTAATGTCCTGTCCTAACGTCCTGGAATGAACTGTGCATAGCCAGTTATAGGGGATTTTTCACGTCACTTATTACCCACCTCCTACTTTACATATAGTGTTATATCTATATGAGGGCTTCAAAACTGTTAACCTTTAGTACACCACAAGATGGCAGTGTTGATTAAATTTTAATTATTACAAATTAATTTTAAATCCCTTATCATAGATCAAAGGTCAATTCTCTTAGCTTATTTTGAACAAAAGACCTCATATTCAATTCTAGACTTTGGGTATATTTAATTTTATATTTTTCTCTCCTAGCCACTTCAAGGTTTTACTAAAGTACTTCTTTATCAATTAAAACATTCCTTTACAGTTAAGTCATACTTCTACCCTTCATTTAAAACAACTTAATTCTATTCTTCAATAACCACTGTTATAATATACTCTTCAAAATATTTCTTAATACACCATTTTACTGTACTCCTAATATAGAATATATATATTGATTATAAGAATATATTTGTTTATAGCATAGATATACTTGCATATATTTTAAACCTTAATATTTCTATACCAGAAAAAATATCTTTAATTCAAGGACTTGTTAAAACAAACCTATAAATTTAAATATGACATGTCTGGCACTTAGTCTCGGCATATATCATATATAGCATCATAGTCTAGCAATTAGACATACATAACTCTTCTAGTTTACCTTCAAATGAACTTATGTAAAAAAAAAACTGAGTTCATTCTAAAACTAGGCGAAAGTTGAGAAAGGCTTTACATATACAGTTGTGTTCAAAATTATTCAACCCCCAATGCTGTAAAGGGTTTTAGGGAATTTAGTGTACATTTGTAATTGTATTCAGAATGAAATCCTACAAGGACTTTTTAAAGAACCATATGCAACTAAAATGACATCAATTGGTTTTGTAATACAGTAGTAAATGTTTCTTTTGTGAATTCTTCATTGACACAATTATTCAACCCCTTAAAGACTACCACTCTGAAGAACAGAGGTTCATTCAAGTGTTTTCAATCAGGTATTGAAAACACCTGTGGATGTCACGGAGCAGCAATAAAGCATAATAAGCACCAATTAGGCAGCTTTAAAATTACTGTGATACTCAGCTCCTTCTAGACATTTACTGGTGTGGTTACAAACATGGTGAAGTCAAGAGAATGGTCCAGGAAGACAAGAGAAGAGGTGATTACTCTTCACAGGAAGGGCAATGGCTATAAGAAGATTGCAAAGATGTTAAACATACCAAGAGAGACCATAGGAAGCATCATTCGCAAATTCAAGGCAAAGGGCACTGTTGAAACGCTACCTGGTCGTGGCAGAAAGAATATGCTGAAGCGTAGAGTGGAGAAAAGTCCCCGTGTGACTGCTGAGGAACTGAGAAAAGATTTGTCAGATGTGGGTACTGAAGTTTCAGCTCAGACAATACGGCGCACACTGCGTAATGAAGGCCTCCATGCCAGAACTCCCAGGCGCACCCCCTTGCTGTCTCCAAAGAATAAGAAGAGTCGACTGCAGTATGCCAAAAGTCATGTGGACAAACCACAGAAGTTTTGGGATAGTGTTCTGTGGACTGATGAAACAAAATTAGAACTGTTTGGGCCCATGGATCAACGCTATGTTTGGAGGAGGAAGAACAAGGCCTATGAAGAAAAGAACACCTTGCCTACTGTGAAGCATGGCGGGGAGTCAATCATGCTTTGGGGCTGTTTTGCTTCTGCAGGTACAGGGAAGCTTCAGCGTGTGCAAGGTACCATGAATTCTCTTCAGTACCAGGAGATATTGGATGACAATGTGATGCAGTCCATCACAAACTTGAGGCTTGGGAGACGTTGGACCTTTCAACAGGACATTTGTGGTTATTTCATTATAAATGTTATGTTATATTTGTCTGACCTACACGTGCCTCTTTGATTTAATTGTAAGCAAGATGAAAGCAAGATGACTGAATGATCAAAATCAATGTCAAACTGGCCAAAACACTCAATTTCAGTGGGGGTTGAATAATTTTGAACGCAACTGTAAAACTAAAGATATACAATTAAAACAAGATGGGTACAGGCATCCATTTTGTGTGTCTCTGAAAATACCTGACAGGCCAGAAACCCCATTTACCCCTTGCACACACCTCCACTCAGATAAAAGTACCCACTCAGATACATGTACATACATCACACAGACCTCAGACCAGACATACATATATATATATATATACATACACACACATATATATTACACAGACCTCAGACCAGACATACCCGTATATATATATACATGTGTGTATGTATATACATACACACATATATATTACACAGACCTCAGACCAGACATATGGACCTCAGACCAGAGATATATATATACTGTATATATCTATGTATCTATCTGACATACCAGACCTCAGACCAGACATACCCATATATATATATATACATGTGTGTATGTATATACATACACACATATATATTACACAGACATCTTGCTTACAATTAAATCAAAGAGGCACGTGTAGGTCAGACAAATATAACATAACATTTATAATGAAATAACCACAAATGTCTTTTCTGTGCTCACATCATTATCAGTTTTATTCAACCCCCAAGTGACATTCAATCTTAGTACTTAGTACAACATCCTTTTACAGTTATAACAGCTTTTAAACGTGAAGCATAGCTTGACACAAGTGTCTTGCAGCGATCTACGGGTATCTTCGCCCATTCGTCATGGGCAAAAGCCTCCAGTTCAGTCACAGTCTTAGGCTTGCGCACTGCAACTGCTTTCTTTAAGTCCCACCAGAGGTTCTCAATCGGA
This sequence comes from Leptobrachium leishanense, assembly GCA_009667805.1. Taxonomy (NCBI): domain Eukaryota; kingdom Metazoa; phylum Chordata; class Amphibia; order Anura; family Megophryidae; genus Leptobrachium; species Leptobrachium leishanense. Next base: position 124,460,923 of record CM019068.1, read on the forward strand.
TTTAAGTCTGGTGACTGCGATGGCCACTCCAAAATGTTCCAGCCTTTAATCTGCAACCATGCTCTAATGGACTTGGAGGTATGCTTGGGATCATTGTCCTGTTGAAAGGTCCAACGTCTCCCAAGCCTCAGGTTTGTGACAGACTGCATCACATTGTCATCCAATATCTCCTGGTACTGAAGAGAATTCATGGTACCTTGCACACGCTGAAGCTTGCCTGTACCTGCAGAAGCAAAACAGCCCCAAAGCATGATTGACCCCCCGCCATGCTTCACAGTAGGCAAGGTGTTCTTTTTTTCATAGGCCTTGTTCTTCCTCCTCCAAACATAGCGTTGATCCATGGGCCCAAACAGTTCTAATTTTGTTTCATCAGTCCACAGAACACTATCCCAAAACTTCTGTGGTTTGTCCACATGACTTTTGGCATACTGCAGTCGACTCTTCTTATTCTTTGGAGACAGCAAGGGGGTGCGCCTGGGAGTTCTGGCATGGAGGCCTTCATTACACAGTGTGCGCCGTATTGTCTGAGCTGAAACTTCAGTACCCACATCTGACAAATCTTTTCTCAGTTCCTCAGCAGTCACACGGGGACTTTTCTCCACTCTACGCTTCAGGTAGCGCACAGCAGTCGAAGTCAGCATCTTCTTTCTGCCACGACCAGGTAGTGTTTCAACAGTGCCCTTTGCCTTGAATTTGCGAATGATGCTTGCTTCCTCTCTCTCTTGGTATGTTTAACATCTTTGCAATCTTCTTATAGCCATTGCCCTTCCTGTGAAGAGTAATCACCTCTTCTCTTGTCTTCCTGGACCATTCTCTTGACTTCACCATGTTTGTAACCACACCAGTAAATGTCTAGAAGGAGCTGAGTATCACAGTCATTTTAAAGCTGCCTAATTGGTGCTTATTATGCTTTATTGCTGCTCCGTGACATCCACAGGTGTTTTCAATACCTGATTGAAAACACTTGAATGAACCTCTGTTCTTCAGAGTGGTAGTCTTTAAGGGGTTGAATAATTGTGTCAATGAAGAATTCACAAAAGAAACATTTACTACTGTATTACAAAACCAATTGATGTCATTTTAGTTGCATATGGTTCTTTAAAAAGTCCTTGTAGGATTTCATTCTGAATACAATTACAAATGTACTCTAAATTCCCTAAAACCCTTTACAGCATTGGGGGTTGAATAATTTTGAACACAACTGCATATATATACAAAAAACATGGGGGGGTAGCACTCAGCCTTAACTAAGCGTTTCAGTGCGGGTGCGTCTCAAAATAAAATTTATTTTGAGCCGCACCCGCACAGAAACGCTTAGTTAAGGCTGAGTGCTACCCCCCCCCCATTGTTTTTTGTATGTATTTCCTGGGTATGCACCCCTCCCTGCCACAGGTACTCCTCCTCCAGGTTCTATTTAGCCTTGATCTTTGGGAGCTCCATGAAGGGACCTGTTCCTCAGTAAGTGAGTTTATCCCATTATGGGCAGTCATTAGGTTTGCAGAGTAGGACCTGCCAGAGGGTGGATTACATTGACGCTGTTGGCAGGCTTAAGCAATTCACGGCTGTTCATTGCGAACCAAATTTCCACCATTTTATTCAGCAAAGCTCAGAGTTATGAAATTTTCACCATGTGGTAAAAGATGGTATTATGTACCCATGCATGGAGCTGTTGTTGCAGGTTTTTGAATGTGTTTGTCTGGAGTGCTCTCTCCATGTTTTTGTTTTATATATATACATATACCTGTGTGTATGTATATACATACACACACATATATATTACACAGATCTCAGACCAGACATATATATATATATATATATGTGTGTGTATGTATATACAGTGGCAAGAAAAGTTTGTGAACTCTTTGGGATTACGTGGAGTTTTGCATGAATTGGTCATAAAATGTGCTCTGATCTTCATCATACAGGGTAATTCAAAGAGATTCGAAAAGTCACCGCACGTTTGGTGACTTTTCGTTCTCTTCAATTCGGTTCCTTTTGCCGATCCCATTTCGGTGACCCTGCGGTGTATTCAGCAAGCACCACAGGGTCCCCGAATTGCAGGGAAAAGCTGCCGCAAACCTGACGAAAACCCAGCAAATGCACGCCGAAAACACGCAAAAACATCTGATTTAACCTGCCGAAAACCACAGAAAAACCCGAACAGGAGCCGATCGCAGCCTCCGCCAGCGCAGGAAGAGGCAGTGAATAAATTAGGAAAACAGTTTGCATGAATGATTGTTACATAGTTACATAGTTACATAGTTATATAGGCTGAAAAAAGACATGCGTCCATCGGGTTCAGCCTCTCCCACATAACCTACTGCTGTTGATCCAAAAGAAGGCAAAAAACCTTGAAAAGTGAAACACTGTTTGCAAAGAAACTACTGAGTGAAAATGTCTGAAATTTGCATATGAGGTCCAGGGAATGATAATAAAAAGGGCTGTTACAGAAAAAATAAGTAAACTTAAAAAAAAATCTGACTTTTTAAAAAAAAAAAGAATCAGAAAAATGCTTAAAATATCCTAAAAAAATCGATAAATAAAGAGACTTTTTACTGCAGAATTTTATAATGAACGGTTTTTTAGATATTGAATTAAAACGGGAACATTTTTAAAATTGAAGCCTATGGGATTCTCCTGAATAAACTTGCCGAATTAAACCACCGAATGACAGGGCATTTCGGGAACCTTTCACTGCTGGTTTTTGTTCTCTGAATAGCCGAAGCAGTGGTTTTTCATGGGGTTTTCACTGCCCTCGAACAGGCATTGTATGTGTAAAAAGTCTCTTTATTTATCGATTTTGTAGGATATTTTAAGCACTTTTCTGATTCTTTTTTTTTTTTAAAAAGTCAGATTTTTTTTTTAAGTTTACTTATTTTTTCTGTAACAGCCCTCTTTATTATCATTCCCTGGACCTCATATGTAAATTTCAGACATTTTCACTCAGTAGTTTCTTTGCAAACAGTGTTTCACTTTTCAATCATTCATGCAAACTGTTTTCCTAATTTATTCACTGCCTCTTCTGCTGTGTCGAAGGCTGCGATCGGCTCCTGTTCGGGTTTTTCTGTGGTTTTCGGCAGGTTAATCCAGATGTTTTTGAGGGTTTTCGGCGTGCATTCGCTGGGTTTTGCGGTTAGTTTTCGTCAGGTTTGCGGCAGCTTTTCCCTGCAATTCGGGGGCCCTGTGGTGCTTGCTGAATACACTGCAGGGTTGCCAAAATGGGATCGGCAAAACAAACCGAATTGAAGAGAAACAAAAGTCACCGAACGTGCGGTGACTTTTCGAATCTCTTTGAATAACCCTGACAGTCTGCTTAAAATAATACAACACAAACATTATATGATTGATAACCCACTACAAGAGTAGTGGTAATGACACACCTGAAATACACGAGATGAAAACAATCTAATTGTGTCACAAGATGCTGAAGGTATTGAAACCCATTGAGTATGAAGAAAAAGCTGATCCACTGGACAAGTCAGTGGAAACACAATGCATCAGTGAAAACAAAATAAGAAACAAATTTTATTATGGCCAAGAGACGAAATCTAAAAACCAACGTATGGTGATCACTAGGGATGAGCCGAACACCCCTGAGTTCGGTTCGTATTCGAACCCGAACTTTCCAAATGTTCGAATCCGAACTCGAACTCAATACAAGTCAATAAGGCTGAAAATTCGATTTTTAGAGTGCCCTCCAAGAGGGCATATATGCTAGATATTTGCCATAAAAGGTGTATGGGGGTCCGGGTAGTGCCCTGGGGGGAAAGGAAACAAGGACAAAAAGTTTAAAAAAAAGATTTTAAAGGGACAGTGAGTTTTCCATGAAATAAGAGTTAATAATAAAAACGACAATTCCTTCAAATATCGTGCCTAGGAGGTCCCCATAACCTGCCCATGAAGTGGCGGATTTCTAGGATGTATAGAAACACTTAAAAACAAAAAAATTACGTTTCAAAAGACGGCAAATGCTTTTCCTTTAATCTATCCATAAACAACTGCTTGGGGCGGCAGTCTGTATGAAAAGAGGAGACATTTTCGTACACGGAGAAAAAGTTTACTGATTTTTTGGGCTAAATTATTGTGAAAGTTATGCAGACTTTGGATGAAAGTAACAACAGGTGCTTTAAAATTGGGCCTTTAGCGTCGGCAAAAGTGCCGTCACACCGTAACCCCTCTGAAGATATGAATCTGATACCGGCGTCAGTAGCAGTGCACCCAAATATTGTGCTTTTGGTGCCAGGCCAGCATGTACTATCATACAGTAACATCTCTGTAGTATTGTGGAAGAATGCAGGGGTGGACCTTGCGGTCCTATATTAAAAAGATATGCATCTGTTAAAGTCGTCAGTGCACCCAGATATTGTGCTTTTGGTGCCAGGCCAGCAAGTGCATTCATACAGTAACCCATCTGTAGTATAGTGGAAGAATGCAGGGGTGGACCTTGCGGTCCTATATTAAAAATATATGAATCTGGTAATGGGCGTCAGTGCACCCAGATATTGTGCTTTTGGTGCCAGACTGTCAGGCCAGCAAGTACTATCATACAGTAACCCCTCTGTAGTATTGTGGAAGAGTGCAGGGTTGGACCCTGCGGTTCAAAAAATTGAAATGATATAAATGTAGCACAGGCGTCAGTGCAGCCAAATATTGTGCCTTTCATGGCAGCAAGTGCCTTCACACCATAACCCTTTTGTGGTATTGTGGAAGAGTTCAGTGCTGGAGGTTTTGTGAATGCAGAAGACATCCCCGATCTATTCCGTTACTTCAGCATCAGGGGATTGATACCTGCTGATCCAGGACTGATTCATTTTTATAAATGTCAACCGGTCTACAGAGTCGGTGGACAGATGCACCTTTTTTGTCTGTGACAAAACCTCCAGCGGCACTGAACGTCCTTTCAGAAAGCACGCTAGATGAAGGGCAACCTAGTAGCTGCATAACATATTGGCTAAGTTCTGGCCAGTGATCCAATCTCAACACCCAGTAAGCCAGTGGATCATCTGCTGGAAACGTATCCAGGTCTGCCCTTGCCCCTAGGTAGTCCTGCACCATATGGTGAAGACGCTGGCAATGGGTGCCTATATTTGACGTCCTTGGGCGTCGTGGACTAAAAAAATTCCAGCGTTACACAAGTGTCGCTTTAGAGCGTCCTCAAGTTTTTTCATCCTGTGCTCCCTCTGTGCTGGCAGGATGAGCTCTGCAACTTTACCCTTGTATCGTGGATCAAGAAGGGTTGCCAACCAGTAATGATCTCTCTCCTTGATAGCACGAATCCTGGGGTCCTTTAGCAGGCTTTGCATTATAAGGGAGCCCATGCAGCGTAGGTTGGAGGTGGCATTAGCTTCCGAGTCTTCCTGGTCAATGAGGATGACCCCATCGTGCACTTCCTCCTCCCTGCCACGCACTAGCCCTTGTGTTTCTGGGCACACGAAACCCTCCCTTGAGCAATCCCCACCTTCAATGCTGTCTGCAGAAAGACTGGGGCCTTCAGAGCTAGGGAAGGCCTCCTCTTCCTCCAGCTGCTCTGCCTCTAGAGCCACATCTATAATTCCCCACAGAGAGTGCTCCAGCAGGAACAATAAAGGAATTGTGTCACTGATGCATGCACTGTCCCTGCTCACCATCCTCGTTGCCTCCTCAAATGGTGACAGTACAGTGCATGCATCCTTGATCATCAACCACTGCGGGGGGGGAACCAAGTTGACCTGAACCTGTCCTTTTGCCATACTCACACAGGTACTCGTTGATGGCCCTCTGCTGCTTGTGCAGACGCTGCAGCATTGCTAATGTTGTGTTCCACCTGGTGGGCATGTCACAGATCAGACGGTTTGTGGGAAGGTAGAATTCTCTTTGAATTTCTGCCAGGCGAACGCTTGCTGGGAATGACCGTCTGAAGTGGCTGCAGACTTTTCTGGCCTGGATCAGAAGCTCTGGCAGCCCTGGGTACTTGGTTAGGAAACACTGTACCACTAGATTTAGGACGTGTGCTAGGCATGGTACATGCGTCAATTTACCCTTGCGTAGGGTGGAGAGAAGGTTGCTGCCATTATCACAGACGATCATTCCCAGCTGAAGCTGGCGTGGTGTTAACCATCTCTGCACCTGGCACTGCAGAGCTGACAGAATTTCAGGCCCGGTGTGGCTCCTGTCCCCTAAACAAACCAGCTCAAGCACAGTATGGCTTCTTTTTGCTTGAGCCATTGCGTAGACTGTGTGCAGTACTGGAGACCGTATCTCCAGAAGGATATTGACATCTTAGAGAGAGTTCAGAGAAGGGCTACTAAAATGGTGTACGGCTTGAAGCAGAAAAGTTACCAGGAAAGGCTTAATGATCTTAACATGTACAGCTTGGAAAAAAGACGAGACAGAGGAGATATGATAGAAACATTTAAATATGTAAAGGGAATCCACAAGGTAGAGGAAGGGAGTATATTTAAAAGGAAACAAAGTAGCAAAACAAGAGGACATAGTCTTAGATTAGAGGGGCAAAGGTTTAAAAGTAACATCAGGAAGCATTATTTTACTGAGAGGGTGGTGGATACATGGAACAGCCTTCCAGTTGAAGTGGTAGAGGCCAAAACAGTAATTGAATTTAAGCAGGCATGGGATAGGCATAAATACAGAAAAAATGGCGTCGCGCCCATACTCACTTATTTTTGGAGCGGCGGCAACTGCCAGGAGTAACAGCCCAGTCAATGTATAAAACATAACAAGGAAGAAGAGTGTCATCTGCGCTCATTCCTATGTGTTCCATGTACAACAAAAATGAGGTTTTGTTTGTTTCAATGGCCATTGCAACGTAAGCCCACTCGCCACTTCAAGGCACCTCTTTAGAGTGGGTACCTAACAATTGTAACCAAAAGGCCGCTCTACTGAGCAGCTCCAAGCCCCTCCAGCTGCTTTTCAGCAAGGAGAGACAAAGATGGTGGGTTTCATTTATACACGCACCAAGCACCTCCCATTTGGGATCCAAAACAAAAACATGGAAAGAGGAGCTGGAGGGGCTTGGAGCTGCTCAGTAGAGCGGCCTTTTGGTTACAATTGTTAGGTACCCACTCTAAAGAGGTGCCTTGAAGTGGCGAGTGGGCTTACGTTGCAATGGCCATTGAAACAAACAAAACCTAATTTTTGTTGTACATGGAACACATAGGAATGAGCGCAGATGACACTCTTCTTCCTTGTTATGTTTTATACATTGACTGGGCTGTTACTCCTGGCAGTTGCCGCCGCTCCAAAAATAAGTGAGTATGGGCGCGACGCCATTTTTTCTGTATTTATGTATATCATGCTTGTAACACCAGTCCGTCGTTCTGCAGCTGTTCCTCTTTCCATGTTTTTGTTTTGGATCCCAAATGGGAGGTGCTTGGTGCGTGTATAAATGAAACCCACCATCTTTGTCTCTCCTTGCTGAAAAGCAGCTGGAGAGGCTTGGAGCTGCTCAGTAGAGCGGCCTTTTGGTTACAATTGTTAGGTACCCACTCTAAAGAGGTGCCTTGAAGTGGCGAGTGGGCTTACGTTGCAATGGCCATTGAAACAAACAAAACCTCATTTTTGTTGTACATGGAACACATAGGAATGAGCGCAGATGACACTCTTCTTCCTTGTTATGTTTTATACATTGACTGGGCTGTTACTCCTGGCAGTTGCCGCCGCTCCAAAAATAAGTGAGTATGGGCGCGACGCCATTTTTTCTGTATTTATGTATATCATGCTTGTAACACCAGTCCGTCGTTCTGCAGCTGTTTCTCTTTCCATGTTTTTGTTTTGGATCCAAATGGGAGGTGCTTGGTGCGTGTATAAATGAACCCACCATCTTTGTCTCTCCTTGCTGAAAAGCAGCTGGAGGGGCTTGGAGCTGCTCAGTAGAGCGGCCTTTTGGTTACAATTGTTAGGTACCCACTCCAAAGAGGTGCCTTGAAGTGGCGAGTGGGCTTACGTTGCAATGGCCATTGAAACAAACAAAACCTCATTTTTGTTGTACATGGAACACATAGGAATGAGCGCAGATGACACTCTTCTTCCTTGTTATGTTTTATACATTGACTGGGCTGTTACTCCTGGCAGTTGCCGCCGCTCCAAAAATAAGTGAGTATGGGCGCGACGCCATTTTTTCTGTATTTATGTATATCATGCTTGTAACACCAGTCCGTCGTTCTGCAGCTGTTCCTCTTTCCATGTTTTTGTTTTGGATCCCAAATGGGAGGTGCTTGGTGCGTGTATAAATGAAACCCACCATCTTTGTCTCTCCTTGCTGAAAAGCAGCTGGAGGGGCTTGGAGCTGCTCAGTAGAGCGGCCTTTTGGTTACAATTGTTAGGTACCCACTCTAAAGAGGTGCCTTGAAGTGGCGAGTGGGCTTACGTTGCAATGGCCATTGAAACAAACAAAACCTCATTTTTGTTGTACATGGAACACATAGGAATGAGCGCAGATGACACTCTTCTTCCTTGTTATGTTTTATACATTGACTGGGCTGTTACTCCTGGCAGTTGCCGCCGCTCCAAAAATAAGTGAGTATGGGCGCGACGCCATTTTTTCTGTATTTATGTATATCATGCTTGTAACACCAGTCCGTCGTTCTGCAGCTGTTCCTCTTTCCATGTTTTTTTTTTGGATCCCAAATGGGAGGTGCTTGGTGCGTGTATAAATGAAACCCACCATCTTTGTCTCTCCTTGCTGAAAAGCAGCTGGAGGGGCTTGGAGCTGCTCAGTAGAGCGGCCTTTTGGTTACAATTGTTAGGTACCCACTCTAAAGAGGTGCCTTGAAGTGGCGAGTGGGCTTACGTTGCAATGGCCATTGAAACAAACAAAACCTCATTTTTGTTGTACATGGAACACATAGGAATGAGCGCAGATGACACTCTTCTTCCTTGTTATGTTTTATACATTGACTGGGCTGTTACTCCTGGCAGTTGCCGCCGCTCCAAAAATAAGTGAGTATGGGCGCGACGCCATTTTTTCTGTATTTATGTATATCAGGCTTGTAACACCAGTCCGTCGTTCTGCAGCTGTTCCTCTTTCCATGTTTTTGTTTTGGATCCCAAATGGGAGGTGCTTGGTGCATGTATAAATGAAACCCACCATCTTTGTCTCTCCTTGCTGAAAAGCAGCTGGAGGGGCTTGGAGCTGCTCAGTAGAGCGGCCTTTTGGTTACAATTGTTAGGTACCCACTCTAAAGAGGTGCCTTGAAGTGGCGAGTGGGCTTACGTTGCAATGGCCATTGAAACAAACAAAACCTCATTTTTGTTGTACATGGAACACATAGGAATGAGCGCAGATGACACTCTTCTTCCTTGTTATGGGATAGGCATAAGGCTATCCTAAACAAAGGATAAATCCAGGTAAAGTATCCATGTAATTGGGCAGACTAGATGGACCGAAAGACTCTTATCTGCCGACATTTTTCTATGTTTATAGACCCTGTCAGGCGTCGGTTCAACTGCCACTTCGCCAGAGACAGAGAAGGAGGAGGAGGAAGAGGGAGAGATGGTGGTGGTGGAGCAGACAGACCTCATACAAGCAGCTTTCTGGAGGCGTGGTGGATGAACAAGCTCCAGCACAGAGCCCCGTCTTGGATCCCTCCCAGCTGCAATCAGAGTTACCCAGTGTGCCGTGAAGGAAATGTAACGACCCTGTCCATGCTTGCTGGACCACGTGTCTAAAGTCACATGCACCTTGCTGCTGACTGCCTTTCCCAATGACTGGATAACATTGTCTTCCACGTGCTGGTATAGTGCTGGAATGGCCTTGCTTGAAAAGTAATGGCGTTTTGGAACCTGCCACTGTGGTACAGCACATACAGCAAATTCACGGAAGGGAGCAGAGTTCACCAGCTGGAAAGGCAGCAGCTGCAATGCGAGTAATTTTGCTAAACTGGCATTTAGACGCTGTGCTTGGGGATGGTTGGGACTATATTTTTTCTTACGCTGCAGCAGCTGCGGCAACGTAATCTGACTGCGTAAATCTTCAGCTGATGGGATGCTGTCACATTGTGAGGCAGGACCTGGTACATCCAATACTGTAGCATCATCCCTGTCAGTGGAGGTTGTAGGCAATGACATGGCAGGACATACAGTGGGGGTAGAGACAGATGAGGAGGAGGAGTAGGACCTACGCAAAGTTTTGTGCCAACGGGATGTGTGGCAGGAGGTCATATGTTGCCTCAAGCACGTGGTACCCAAGTGTCCGGTGTCTTTCACACGCTTAAGCCTCATCTGACATAGATTACAAATAGCAACGGTGGGGTCTGCAGCACATTTCTTAAAGAACTCCCAGCAGACAGCAGAGTTCCTGTGTGTGTGCTTTGAGACAACAGCGTTCTGCACCGGAGCAGCTCTGACATCTGATGCCTTGGACTGGCTAGTGCTACGGTTGGTCATAGAGGATGTTGTGCCTCGTGTTTGCTTTGCCTCCTCCTCCTCCCCCTCCTCCTCACTTGATTCCTCTGTTTGATCTGGCACCCAGGTGGAGTCAGTGACCTCATCAATGTCATCTTCACCCCCTATCTCCTCGTCACTGGAGCCAACTTGGCAGTATGCTGCAGCTGCTGGGGCAACATGAGTGCCAGTTATTTGTGTGTCATCACTGGCACCCCCTTCCTCTAGGTTGTTTATACTCCCTTCCTCAACCTCAGAGATTGAATCAGAGCACTGTACTTGCTGCGCATCCTCAAGCATAGTTTGTAGTCAAACAATTCAGCTGACTCCTCCGTGTGTGATAGTGAGGCTACGGCAGGAGTAGCTGTGGACATGGAGGCTGCATTAGATGCTTTGGCAGCTGAGGTGGATTGTAAAGCACTACAAGCCTGGCTGGCAGAGGACTCGGAGGATGAGGATGGCCTGGTTAGCTAATCCACCAAGTCCTCTGTATGTTGCTGCTGCTTAAGACGGCCAGCACCAGTTAGAAAGGACAAGCGTGCCCCTGCAGAGGATGCACCACGTCCACCATGACCAGTGGCACAGCCTCCCAACACAGGGGCTGCTTGCCCTCTTATCTGTGTCTGGGAGCATCTGCCTGTCCTTTTTGTTCTTTCAGACATGGTGAGTGATATTATATATATACAGAACTCTGATTCAACTCTGGTATAAAGATTAAAGATTTACAGAACTCTGGTATAACTCAGTGAGACATCCTGATAGCTGGAAGCCAGTGACAAGACACAGATTACAATTCCCTCCTATAAATCAGTGTGACCCCCTGATGGGTGGCAGTGAGAAGCCACAGATTACAAATCTCAGAAACCTCCTTTAAATCAGTGTGACCCCCTGATGGGTGGCAGTGAGAAACCACAGATTACAAGTCTCAGAAACCTCCTTTAAATCAGTGTGACCCCCCTGATGGGTGGCACTGAGAAGCCACAGATTACAAGTCTCAGAAACCTCCTATAAATCAGTGGAGACCCCCTGATGGGTGGCAGCCAGTGAGAACACATGGATTATAACAATTCCCAAATATTTTGTGACCCCCAAAATACTTGCTGGCAGTGACAAGACACAGATCACCTCAATTCCCAAATGTTTTGTAGAAATTTGTGACCCCCAAAATACTGCGTGGTACTGGCTGTGTGACAAGAGACAGATCACCTCAATTCCCAAATGTTTTGTAGAAATTAGTGACCCCCCAAAATACTGCGTGGTACTGGCTGTGTGACAAGACACAGATCACCTCAATTCCCAAATGTTTTGCAGAAATTTGTGACCCCCAAAATACTTGCTGGCAGTGACCAGACACACATCACCTCAATTCCCAGATATTTGGTAGAAATGAGACCCCCCAGTAGCGTGGCAGACCGGCAGTAAGAACACACAACAACTATCTCCTATGAAATCTCCTCTCAAATGCGTGGAAACCTTATATAGTGTGCTGCGGGACTTAGCTCTGTGAGCCCATGATTGGGCAAAATTTGCCCAATCAGGACTCTGAGCCATGATTGGCATAGTGTTGAACCTGTCTTGCACCAGACCTGTGGTCAGGTGCAAGGCTGTAGCCAATTACGAGCTTCAGGCCAGTGGGAAAGTGCATTGTGGTCCATTGTGGTGCATTATGGTCGAACATGCGGCGAACACCCGGAAATGTTCGGAGTTCGAACAGAACGAACAGGCTAAGTTCGGTCCGAACTCCGAAAAGAACAGCTCATCCCTAGTGGTCACCAGAGCACATACACACAACATGAAAGAGAATTAGAAACAACAAGTATTCTTATTGATATGAAAATTGACGTGTGTGTACAGTATATAGTTCACTCACACATGCGAAGATATAGAATACTTGGCACTGGGGTAGCAATGTGAGCTAGGGCATAAATTGTGCACAGATGGTCTGCAATTAATCATGTATATTAGACATGTGCACAGCACAAAATTTCGTTTTGAACTAATGGATTAGTCCTAAAATGCAATTTATTTAGTTGCTAAAGAAATTCGTTTTCAGTTCTTTAGTATGAAAACTAATTTCATTCATCCAAAAACCAGTGGATACAATTACTATTGTAGTGGCTCCTCAGAGGGCTGAAATCGCTGCTTGTTACAGTATCTCTCACTCTCAGCACAATGTGGGCCATATTACATAGCTGGTGCTAACTTAACCAGAGCTGTTGTAAACTTCCCAGAGCCATTATAGCCTATGGAGGTTTTCAGTTTACAACAGCTCTGGTTAAGTTAGCACCAACATTGTAATACTGCCCTGTGTCAGGCAAAGCTGTTGCAGTAACTGACTGCTGCTCATCACAGCGCTCAGAGTTTCAGTAAAACTAGTAAATAACATTCTTCTAATCTCTTATATATAAAAATATTATTTCCTTGTTTTACTGAAACTCTGAGTGCTGTTACAGTCAGTTACTGTAACAGCTGAGCCTGATACATTGTACTAAGAGATAATGTAACAAGCAGCCGATCTCAGCGCTCACAGCCACTGGATTTAAAGGGGTGAAAAAAAAGGCTCCTCTCTGTATAATGTTTAGAACATCCTCCTGCATTAATTAATACCCCTCTCTGTATAATGTATACAACATCCACCTGCATTAATTAATACCCCTCTCTGTATAATATATACAACATCCTCCTGAATTAATTAATGTCCCGCTCTGTATAGAACATCCTCCTCAATTTATACCTTTCTCTGTATAATGTATATAACATCGTCCTGCATTAATACCCCTATCTGTATAATGTATAGAACATCCTCCTGCATTAATTAATGCCCCTCTCTGTATAGAACATCCTACTGCATTGGCATGTGGAGGGTGCAGAACTTCGGATGTTGCGATGTTGCGATCTTCATTGCTGGTCTCCTTCACTCATCAATGTAATATCACAAAAAGGACTGAAACTAAAATGTAGTGCATTTTATTTTAGTTTCTTTCGTTTTTTGTACTGAGCAATTTCGTTTCTCTTGAGTCATCCGAAAACTAAATTATCCCAAAATTCGGACTAAATCGTTTTAGTACTAAAACGAATGCACATGTCTAATGTATATTGAAAATAAGAGCCCCAAAGAAAACCTCCACAAAATCCCTTTACTAATACCGGGCTATAAATTGGTAAATGGTGAGGCTGAATGGTAAAACAGTGTGCCCACAATGAGATACAAAGTAAACAGCCGCAAGCAGTCAATGACACAATAATAATAGGCCAAACACTGGCAAAGAATTGAAAGAAGGGAGATTTGGGGGATAGGGTAAATAGCTCACAGCTACTGAACGCACCCAACGTGCGTTTCGCCTTGCACCGGCTCGTCAGGAATGCCAGGGCGGCTGATTACTTTGTACCTCATTGTGGGCACACTGTTTTGCCATTCAGCCTCACCATTTACCAATTTATAGTCCGGTATTAGTGAAGGGATTTTGTGGAGGTTTTCTTTGGGGCTCTTATTTTCAATATACATGATTAATTGCGGACCATCTGCGCACAATTTATGCCCTAGCTCACATTGCTACCCCAGTACCAAGTATTCTATATCTTCGCATGTGTGAGTGAACTATATACTGTACACACACGTCGATTTTCATATCAATAAGAATACTTGTTGTTTTTAATTCTATTTCATGTTGTGTGTATGTGCTCTGGTGATCACCATACGTTGGTTTTTAGATTTCGGCTCTTGGCCATAATAAAATTTGTTTCTTATTTTATTTTCACAAACATTATCAGGGTTATTCAGAGAGCGTGAAAAGCAGGAGAATGACTGGAGAATGAAAAATTCTAGGTCAAAATAGCCGATTTGGAAAGTGAGATGAAAGGGAGAATTTTTCTGGTTTGGCTATTTTGACCTAGAATTTTTCATTCTCCAGTCATTCTTCTGCTTTTCACGCTCTCTGAATAAATGTTATGTTCAATAAAAACATGAAAACATTCACAGTGCAGGGTGGAAAAAGTATGTGAACCCCTAGCCTAATGACTTCTCCAAGAGCTAATTGGAGCCAGGAGTGAGCCAACCTTGAGTCCAATCAGTGTGATATTATTGGATGTGTTGCTGAAAGCTGTCCTGCCCTTTAAAAACACACACCAGTTTTGGGTTTACTGGTTTCAAGAAGCACTGCCTGATGTGAACCATGCCTCACAGAAAAGAGCTCTCAGAAGACCTACGATCAAGAATTGTTGACTTGCATGAAGCTGGAAAGGGTTACAAAAGTATCTCCAAAAGCCTTGATGTTCATGTGTCCACAGTAAGACAGACGGTCTACAAATGGAGAAAGTTCAGCACTGTTGCTACTCTCCCTAGGCATGGTCGTCCTGTAAAGATGACAGCAAGAGCACAGCGCAGAATGCATAATGAGGGAAAGAAGAATCCTAGAGTGTCAGCTAAAGACTTACAGAAATCTCTGGCACATGCTAACATTCTTGTTGACACATCTACAATAAGGAAAACAATAAACAAGAATGGAGTACATGGGAGGACACCACAGAGGAAGCCATTGCTGTCCAAAAAGAATATTGCAGCACGTTTGAAGTTTGCAAAAGAGAACCTGGATGTTCCACAGCACTACTGGCAAAATATTCTGTGGACAGATGAAACCAAAATTTAGTTGCTTGGAAAAAACACAACACTATGCGTGGAGAAAAAAAAAGGCACAGCGCACCAACATCAAAACATCATCCCCACTGTAAAACAAGGCAGAGGGAGCATCATGGTTTGGGGCTGCTTTGCTGCCTCAGGGCCTGGACGGATTGCTGTCATTGATGGAAAAATGAATTCCAGAGTTTATCAAGACATTTTGCAGGAAAACATAAGACCATCTGTCCGCCAACTGAAGCTCCGCAGAGGATGGGTGATGCAACAGGACAATGACCCAAAACATACAAGTAATTCAACAAACGAATGGCTTCAACAAAACAAAATACGCCTTCTGGAGTGGCCCAGTCAGAGTCCTGACCTCAACCCGATTGAAATGCTGTGGCATGACCTTAAGAGAGCGATTCACACCAGACATCCCAAGAATATTGCTACACTGAAACAGTTTTGTGAAGAGGAGTGGTCCAAAATTACTCCAGATCGTTGTGCAGGTCTGATCTGCAACTACACGAAACATTTGGTTGAGGTTATTGCTGCCAAAGGAGGGTCAACCAGTTAAGTCCAAAGGTTCACATACTTTTTCCACCCTGCACTGTGAATGTTTACATGTTCTGTTCAATAAAAACATGAAAACATATAATGTTTGTGTTGTATTATTTTAAATATGCAAAGAAAAAAAACCACACACTTAACTTAGGATCTTCCCTCTGCGGGCTCCCGGTAACCCGTAGGTAGTATACAATAAGAAGGTAGAGGGTGATCCTACAACGAATTAAAATCACTTAGAGGTGCATGTTAAATGAACAAATAGTATTTGAATCAATTCACACACATCAAAAAACAACATCGTTATCACCGTTCCATGGATGCCTGGGACCTGGGGTATGATTTCCTCCACAGCCGGTGCACTTCAGGAACAATCAGCCAAAACCAAAGATTCTCCAGTCAAAGGATTTTATTAATAAAAATAAAAATAAAGATAAGACTGCTCACGCTCAACGCGTTTCGTCAAAAGACTTCATCAGGAGAAATATGTGCAGTCATAAGTATATGGTTAAAAAATAAAAGTGTATAGAAATCAATTCTGAACATCGCCATTTTATAATCACATTCATTAACATAATTGGTCAATTAAACCCCAAACAGCCCTCCCTTATTCATCACAGTCACATCAGCCTCGTTCCCATGGTGTCTTCTTCCTCCACCGAAAACATGGCGCCCAGAATCCCACTTCCTCCACGGTGTCTGCCCGCCTATTTCCTTGATGACGTATTTCTCATGCGACGCCTTTAATTTAACAGCGCATCCATGTCACGGCATTTTTCTCTAGAAGACCCGGCGTGTGTTTTCTCCGTATTCTTCTTGTGCTTGCACAGGTGTCCATGTTTTCATACCAGACTGGGAAGACTGAATAGTCATCTTTTATTCCATTTTAATTCTAAAATCTCCTAATAAAAACAAAAACATATATTTCCCCGATATACGGGTTTTATGTCAATAATAACTCTTTTGACATTTAAACATTGATCAGGCACAGAAGTATTAAAAATATATTTTTTTATTTTATTATTTTCTTTTGTGTTTTTTTTGTAACAACCAGCAAACATATAGCAGGGTCAATTAATTATTCATATAAAAACAGCAAATATCCATATCCTCATTTAACCCTTCAGGAGCCATACACCTACAGTTGTGTTCAAAAATTATTCAACCCCCACTGAAATTGAGTGTTTTGGCCAGTTTGACATTGATTTTGATCAATTTTTCTTCCACAGCCCGGCCACACACTCACATCACCCTCTGCCACCGCGCTTGTTCCTGGACTCTGAATTTGAAGCCCAGCCCCACACTCACATCACCCTCTGCCACCGCGCTGTAATGGCGAGCCCCCAAATAGGGTGATGGGGAGCCCCCAATCTGCGGAGATTAAAGCCTTTAGGGCAGGTATGTGGTAAATAGACAGTAACAGGATCAAGCACAACACCTTCAGACTATTACTTAGAATCCAGGGAGTAAAACAGGAGAACAGGCTACTAAGCTCCAAAGGTTTCGAGACCAATGGATAACTTAGAGCACCCAACAATATAGAGGAAAAGCAAAACCTGAGCTCTAGAACTAGAAGGTATTTGGCAAGACAGAATGAATTGTGTAAGCTGCAGGGCAGCACTCAATACTGATACAATAATACAGACTGATGAACCAGACACTCCCAGCCAGGGAGCACAGACAAGGCCCTGAGTGCCACTCAACAGCAAGCTGGCTTCGTGGCCAGATGTCTGCTGAGCGAAAACAGCTACAACTTGCACAAACACAATAATACATAAAACAGACAAGGTTATAACTAGAGAGGTCCAAAATTCCAAGCAAAAGGTCATACACAGGATATCAGAAATACAACAGGGGTCAGGCAAGAGAGGAATCAAACACAAGAGCCAGAGGTCATACACGGGTAGTCAAAACAAGAGGAACAATGATATAGCGCACAGGAACTACAGTTGTGTTCAAAATTATTCAACCCCCAATGCTGTAAAGGGTTTTAGGGAATTTAGTGTACATTTGTAATTGTATTCAGAATGAAATCCTACAAGGACTTTTTAAAGAACCATATGCAACTAAAATGACATCAATTGGTTTTGTAATACAGTAGTAAATGTTTCTTTTGTGAATTCTTCATTGACACAATTATTCAACCCCTTAAAGACTACCACTCTGAAGAACAGAGGTTCATTCAAGTGTTCTCGATCAGGTATTGAAAACACCTGCGGATGTCACGGAGCAGCAATAAAGCATAATAAGCACCAATTAGGCAGCTTTAAAATGACTGTGATACTCAGCTCCTTCTAGACATTTACTGGTGTGGTTACAAACATGGTGAAGTCAAGAGAATGGTCCAGGAAGACAAGAGAAGAGGTGATTACTCTTCACAGGAAGGGCAGTGGCTATAAGAAGATTGCAAAGATGTTAAACATACCAAGAGAGACCATAGGAAGCATCATTCGCAAATTCAAGGCAAGGGCACTGTTGAAACGCTACCTGGTCGTGGCAGAAAGAAGATGCTGACTTCGACTGCTGTGCGCTACCTGAAGCGTAGAGTGGAGAAAAGTCCCCGTGTGACTGCTGAGGAACTGAGAAAAGATTTGTCAGATGTGGGTACTGAAGTTTCAGCTCAGACAATACGGCGCACAATGCGTAATGAAGGCCTCCATGCCAGAACTCCCAGGGGCACCCTTTGCTGTATCCAAAGAATAAGAAGAGTCGACTGCAGTATGCCAAAAGTCATGTGGACAAACCACAGAAGTTTTGGGATAGTGTTCTGTGGACTGATGAAACAAAATTAGAACTGTTTGGGCCCATGGATCAACGCTATGTTTGGAGGAGGAAGAACAAGGCCTATGAAGAAAAGAACACCTTGCCTACTGTGAAGCATGGCGGGGGGTCAATCATGCTTTGGGGCTGTTTTGCTTCTGCAGGTACAGGGAAGCTTCAGTGTGTGCAAGGTACCATGAATTCTCTTCAGTACCAAGAGATATTGGATGACAATGTGATGCAGTCCGTCACAAACCTGAGGCTTGGGAGACGTTGGACCTTTCAACAGGACAATGATCCAAGCATACCTCCACGTCCACTAGAGCATGGTTGCAGATTAAAGGCTGGAACATTTTGGAGTGGCCATCGCAGTCACCTGACTTAAATCCGATTGAGAACCTCTTGTGGGGCTTAAAGAAAGCAGTTGCAGTGCGCAAGCCTAAGAATGTGACTGAACTGGAGGCTTTTGCCCATGACGAATGGGCGAAGATACCTGTAGATCGCTGCAAGACACTTGTGTCAAGCTATGCTTCACGTTTAAAAGCTGTTATAACTGTAAAAGGATGTTGTACTAAGTACTAAGATTGAATGTCACTTGGGGGTTGAATAAAACTGATAATGATGTGAGCACAGAAAAGACATTTGTGGTTATTTCATTATAAATGTTATGTTATATTTGTCTGACCTACACGTGCCTCATTGATTTAATTGTAAGCAAGATGACTGAATGATCAAAATCAATGTCAAACTGGCCAAAACACTCAATTTCAGTGGGGGTTGAATAATTTTGAACACAACTGTAGGTAGAATAAGGTCTATCCTGGTCCAAGGATCAAGGGGAATCCTGGGCCTACATATAGGGCAGAACAGGTCATGTGACCACAGACCAATAAGGCCAACAGATGGCCTGCAGCCTGAAAACAAAAAAAAACAGGAATCCCTGCTACCACCAGCAGGGGACAGGGCCGAGACGTGACACGCGCTTGCTCCTGGACTCTGAATTTGAAGCCCGGCCACACACTCACATCACCCTCTGCCACCGCGCTTGCTCCTGGACTCTGAATTTGAAGGTACCGGCGATTCAACATGTCTTCTGCAATTCTACGCCACAATTTTGACTTTAATTGTACTGTTAATATTTTATGCTTGCATCTATCTATTATTATTATTATTATTCTTTATTTATAAAGCGCCAGCATATTCCGCAGCGCTGTACAATAAGCACAGTATAGACAGGGTTACAATACATTGAACAACATTTGACAAACAGTACAGGAGGAGAGGAGGGCCCTATTCCCGTAGGAACTCACAATCTGGGAGATTAATATTAATATTTTGGCTGTTTGTTTTTTCTTGCTAAATGTATTTCCTGCTTTGTTAAAGCCATGCTGCCATATGGCTGCCCCTCCCCCCTCCCCCCTCCCAGGTCGTCAACAAATTGACTCTATACAGCCCACACGATCTGACTCTGCAAATTCTTTCTTCCACAGCCCGGCCACACACTCACATCACCCTCTGCCACCGCACTTGCTCCTGGACTCTGAATTTGAAGGTACCGGCGATTCAACATGTCTTCTTCAATTCTACGCCACAATTTTGACTTTAATCATACTGTTAATATTTTATGCTTGCATCTATCTATTAATATTTTGGCTGTTTGTTTTTTCTTGCTAAATGTATTTCCTGCTTTGTTAAAGCCATGCTGCCATATGGCTGCCCATCCCCTTCCCCCCTCCCAGGTCGTCAACAAATTTACTCTATACAGCCCACACGATCTGACTCTGCAAATTCTTTCTTCCACAGCCCGGCCACACACTCACATCACCCTCTGCCACCGCACTTGCTCCTGGACTCTGAATTTGAAGGTACCGGCGATTCAACATGTCTTCTGCAATTCTACGCCACAATTTTGACTTTAATCGTACTGATAATATTTTATGCTTGCTTCTATCTATTAATATTTTGGCTGTTTGTTTTTTCTTGCTAAATGTATTTCCTGCTTTGTTAAAGCCATGCTGCCATATGGCTGCCCCTCCCCTTCCCCCATCCCAGGTCATCAACAAATTTACTCTATACAGCCCACACGATCTGACTCTGCAAATTCTATCTTCCACAGCCCGGCCACACACTCACATCACCCTCTGCCACCGCACTTGCTCCTGGACTCTGAATTTGAAGGTACCGGCGATTCAACATGTCTTCTGCAATTCTACGCCACAATTTTGACTTTAATCGTACTGATAATATTTTATGCTTGCATCTATCTATTAATATTTTGGCTGTTTGTTTTTTATTGCTAAATGTATTTCCTGCTTTGTTAAAGCCATGCTGCCATATGGCTGCCCCTCCCCTTCCCCCCTCCCAGGTCATCAACAAATTTACTCTATACAGCCCACACGATCTGACTCTGCAAATTCTATCTTCCACAGCCCGGCCACACACTCACATCACCCTCTGCCACCGCACTTGCTCCTGGACTCTGAATTTGAAGGTACCGGCGATTCAACATGTCTTCTGCAATTCTACGCCACAATTTTGACTTTAATCGTACTAATAATATTTTATGCTTGCATCTATCTATTAATATTTTGGCTGTTTGTTTTTTCTTGCTAAATGTATTTCCTGCTTTGTTACAGCCATGCTGCCATATGGCTGCCCCTCCCCTTCCCCCCTCCCAGGTCATCAACAAATTTACTCTATACAGCCCACACGATCTGACTCAGCAAATTCTATCTTCCACAGCCCGGCCACACACTCACATCACCTTCTGCCACCGCACTTGCTCCTGGACTCTGAATTTGAAGGTACCGGCGATTCAACATGTCTTCTGCAATTCTACGCCACAATTTTGACTTTAATCTTACTGATAATATTTTATGCTTGCATCTATCTATTAATATTTTGGCTGTTTGTTTTTTATTGCTAAATGTATTTCCTGCTTTGTTAAAGCCATGCTGCCATATGGCTGCCCCTCCCCTTCCCCCCTCCCAGGTCGTCAACAAATTTACTCTATACAGCCCACACGATCTGACTCTGCAAATTCTATCTTCCACAGCCCGGCCACACACTCACATCACCCTCTGCCACCGCACTTGCTCCTGGACTCTGAATTTGAAGGTACCGGCGATTCAACATGTCTTCTGCAATTCTACGCCACAATTTTGACTTTAATCGTACTGATAATATTTTATGCTTGCATCTATCTATTAATATTTTGGCTGTTTGTTTTTTCTTGCTAAATGTATTTCCTGCTTTGTTAAAGCCATGCTGTGTCAGGATCCCTGGCTGTAGCCATCCTGAAACCCCCCCTGGTGGTTCGCTTCCATCCTGTTCCTGCCCTGCAGCCAGCAACCAGCATCCAGCAGTGTAAGAGTTAACAACAAACACACGTGACTCACAAAATAAAGGGCTCTGCCCCTCAATGACACATTGCTGGTTCATTACAGCTTTTGCTCACAAAGAGTAAACACCGTTGCTGATCTGCTACCTGATATTCCTGTTCAGTATTCCTGCTACTACAACCATCATTTCCATCATCCTTCTGCAATCAACCTGGTCAGTTCTCATATTCATCCACCCTCCTCTACCCTTATCCTATGTTTATTTTGTGCAAACCACTGCACGCTGGGCTCATACTCTCCTCACCCCTGGTGCCACCCCGGTACCATCCCTAACCCTGACATGCTGCCATATGGCTGCCCCTCCCCTTCCCCCCTCCCAGGTCGTCAACAAATTTAGTCTATACAGCCCACACGATCTGACTCTGCAAATTCTATCTTCCACAGCCCGGCCACACACTCACATCACCCTCTGCCACCGCACTTGCTCCTGGACTCTGAATTTGAAGGTACCGGCGATTCAACATGTCTTCTGCAATTCTACACCACAATTTTGACTTTAATCGTACTGATAATATTTTATGCTTGCATCTATCTATTAATATTTTGGCTGTTTGTTTTTTCTTGCTAAATGTATTTCCTGCTTTGTTAAAGCCATGCTGCCATATGGCTGCCCCTCCCCTTCCCCCTCCCAGGTCGTCAACAAATTTACTCTATACAGCCCACATGATCTGACTCTGTAAATTCTATCTTCCACAGCCCGGCCACACACTCACATCACCCTCTGCCACCGCACTTGCTCCTGGACTCTGAATTTGAAGGTACCGGCGATTCAACATGTCTTCTGCAATTCTACGCCACAATTTTGACTTTAATCGTACTGATAATATTTTATGCTTGCATCTATCTATTAATATTTTGGCTGTTTGTTTTTTCTTGCTAAATGTATTTCCTGCTTTGTTAAAGCCATGCTGCCATATGGCTGCCCCTCCCCTTCCCCCTCCCAGGTCGTCTACAAATTTACTCTATAAAGCCCACACGATCTGACTCTGTAAATTCTATCTTCCACAGCCCGGCCACACACTCACATCACCCTCTGCCACCGCACTTGCTCCTAGACTCTGAATTTGAAGGTACCGGCGATTCAACATGTCTTCTGCAATTCTACGCCACAATTTTGACTTTAATCGTACTGATAATATTTTATGCTTGCATCTATCTATTAATATTTTGGCTGTTTGTTTTTTCTTGCTAAATGTATTTCCTGCTTTGTTAAAGCCATGCTGCCATATGGCTGCCCCTCCCCTTCCCCCTCCCAGGTCGTCAACAAATTTACTCTATACAGCCCACACGATCTGACTCTGTAAATTCTATCTTCCACAGCCCGGCCACACACTCACATCACCCTCTGCCACCGCACTTGCTCCTAGACTCTGCTGTCCCACCCTCCCTCCCCATCCACCCACCCACCCAGTGCTGGTCTGAAATTTGTAGCTTACTTTCCAGCTGCTTCCACTTTGCAAATCACCCTAATTAACCCAAGGTTCTAGCCCTTCCCATAATATGTTATTCTGTATATTTGTGTTTTGTTTTTAATAGTTTGCATTTTATTACTTTGTATTTCTGTAACCACTCAATGTTCTCGAACCCAGGACATACTTGAAAACGAGTGAAATCTCAATGTATCCTTCCTGGTAAAATCCTTTTCAAATAAATAAATAAATAAATTCAGTCATCTTGCTTACAATTAAATCAAAGAGGCACGTGTAGGTCAGACAAATATAACATAACATTTATAATGAAATAACCACAAATGTCTTTTCTGTGCTCACATCATTATCAGTTTTATTCAACCCCAAGTGACATTCAATCTTAGTACTTAGTACAACATCCTTTTACAGTTATAACAGCTTTTAAACGTGAAGCATAGCTTGACACAAGTGTCTTGCAGCGATCTACGGGTATCTTCGCCCATTCGTCATGGGCAAAAGCCTCCAGTTCAGTCACATTCTTAGGCTTGCGCACTGCAACTGCTTTCTTTAAGTCCCACCAGAGGTTCTCAATTGGATTTAAGTCAGGTGACTGCGATGGCCACTCCAAAATGTTCCAGCCTTTAATCTGCAACCATGCTCTAGTGAACTTGGAGGTATGCTTGGGATCATTGTCCTGTTGAAAGGTCCAACGTCTCCCAAGCCTCAGGTTTGTGACGGACTGCATCACATTGTCATCCAATATCTCCTGGTACTGAAGAGAATTCATGGTACCTTGCACACGCTGAAGCTTACCTGTACCTGCAGAAGCAAAACGGCCTCAAAGCATGATTGACCCCCCGCCATGCTTCACAGTAGGCAAGGTGTTCTTTTCTTCATAGGCTTTGTTCGTCCTCCTCCAAACATAGCGTTGATCCATGGGCCCAAACAGTTCTAATTTTGTTTCATCAGTCCACAGAACACTATCCCAAAACTTCTGTGGTTTGTCCACATGACTTTTGGCATACTGCAGTCGACTCTTCTTATTCATTGTAGAGAGCAAGGGGGTGCGCCTGGGAGTTCTGACATGGAGGCCTTCATTACGCAGTGTGCGCCGTATTGTCTGAGCTGAATCTTCAGTACCCACATCTGACAAATCTTTTCTCAGTTCCTCAGCAGTCAGACGGGGACTTTTCTCCACTCTACGCTTCAGTTAGCACACAGCAGTCGAAGTCAGCATCTTCTTTCTGCCACGACCAGGTAGCGTTTCAACAGTGCCCTTTGCCTTGAATTTGCGAATGATGCTTCCTATGGTCTCTCTTGGTATGTTTAACATCTTTGCAATCTTCTTATAGCCATTGCCCTTCCTGTGAAGAGTAATCACCTCTTCTCTTGTCTTCCTGGACCATTCTCTTGACTTCACCATGTTTGTAACCACACCAGTAAATGTCTAGAAGGAGCTGAGTATCACAGTCATTTTAAAGGTGCCTAATTGGTGCTTATTATGCTTTTATGCTGCTCTGTGACATCCACAGGTGTTTTCAATACCTGATTGAAAACACTTGAATGAACCTCTGTTCTTCAGAGTGGTAGTCCTTTAAGGGGTTGAATAATTGTGTCAATGAAGAATTCACAAAAGAAACATTTACTACTGTATTACAAAACCAATTGATGTCATTTTAGTTGCATATGGTTCTTTAGAAAGTCCTTGTAGGATTTCATTCTGAATACAATCACAAATGTACACTAAATTCCCTAAAACCCTTTACAGCATTGGGGGTTGAATAATTTTGAACACAACTGTAATTGTATGGATCCAATAAGATTCTCTTTGAGCCAAGCTTTTGCTTCTATCCCCTCCTCTCCAATATGGTTCAATTTTCTCTAGTCCCATAAATTTTAGGTCTCTAAATTTAAAATGTGGACAGCTATTGCAGTGTACGGGTACCGAATGATTATCTTTTTTATTCTTAATATTATTATAATGTTCTAGCACATGTGTTTTTAATTTTCTTATGGTTCACCCCACATATTGCTTGCCACACGGGCAAGTCAGCATGTAAATTACATACTCAGTCTCACAATCTATAAATGAATTTATCTCATATTCTTTGTTGCTATGCTTCTAAACTTCTTTTTCTGATCTCCCTTCATTTCCCTACATGCCTTACATTTTGAGCAAAATTTTAAAACCTTTAGTTGTTATCAAATTTCTGCGTTCTATCGGATGTGTAGCACTAGGGGGCCAATGAATTTTTAAGGGACCTTGTTTTCGTATATATCATTTGCGGCCTCTCTGGTAAAACTTTCTTTAATATAGGGTCTGCTAATAAAACATTCCAATGCCTATTCAGAACTTTCTTTACTTCTAAAAAAATCGCGATTATATTCAATGATAAAAGCACATTGTGCATTACTAGCTTCCACTTTATTTCTTTCTCTTGGTCTTAATAAAGACTGTCTATCCATATCCATAACTTGATCGATAACACTATCTATGTTATCTTCTTCATATTTCTTGCCCAATAACTTATTCTTAATTAATCCCATTTGGTCACTGAAATCCTCTATTTTAGTACAGTTACGTCTCATTCTTATTGCTTGGCTTTTAGGAATTCCTCTAAGCCAAGGCCGATGATGACAACTGCTCCAATGAACAAATCCATTCCCATCGGTTGGCTTGAAAAAGCATTTTCTCTTGACCTTCCGATCTTCATTAATCTCAAGAGTGAGATCCAAAAAAATCAATGGTCTTGTTGTTAAACACCGGAGTGAGCTTAAGTCCAAAATCATTTTCATTTAAATATGGTAAAAAAGAAGAAAAAAAGAATTCCTCCCCACCTTTCCAAACAACTAAAACATCATCAATGTACCGACGCCAGAGCACCAGGCTCGCCCCCGATACTGGGATCCCCAAATATATTGGTTCTCCCAGTAACACATGTAGATGTTCGCATAGCTGGGGGCGAACCTGGTGCCTATGGCTGTACCATTGGTCTGTAAAAAATTGTCTTTATCAAACAGAAAAAAATTATGCTTTAAAATAAAGAAAATTGAGTCAAGTAAAAATGATTTCCTTTCTTCTCCCCGATTTAAATCCAAAGACAATGTTTCTCTTACTGCTTCAATTCAATTTTTGAGCATCTAAGAATAAATTAAAAGAGTTTGCTCTTTTATCAGGTGCAAATTTTAAACCTTTTTCAAGAATTTTTATTTCAATTTCCTGTAAAGGGACTGGGGTTAAATTAATGATTCCTTTCTTTCGCAGATGGTCATCTATTCGTATATCTATTTCTTATTTTTTCCCTGTTCTTTATTGGGGCTTTTTCTTATATTTCTCTGTTGATTTATGTTAATTTTAGGGGAAAGGGGGAATGGATGTTTATTTCCATTATTCCCTTTCTCCTTTTGATTTCCTCCCTGATCCAACTTTCTTATTGGTTTAATCGGTGCATTTCGTGACGTCTCAGAAACTTGGAGAAAAAGAAAAAGATCAGATTTTTTTTTTAGAGAAGGGGCAAGGCCAAAACAACAAAAGAATAACCCAATACTTCCAAAGCCAATCCAGGGGATGGGAATCGCAGAACAAGTAGGCCCCATTGGCTATGAACTCCTCATCAAAACGGATGAGGGTGGGGCACTCGCCCCAAGAGGAAGAAGGGGAGGAGACAGACTACGAATAGATGACCATCTGCGAAAGAAAGGAATCATTAATTTAACCCCAGTCCCTTTACAGGAAATTGAAATAAAAATTCTTGAAAAAGGTTTAAAATTTGCACCTGATAAAAAAGCAAACTCTTTTAATTTATTCTTAGATGCTCAAACATTTCTTAGAAAACTTACAGTAAAGAGTTTTTTTGCTAAAAGAGGAGATATTAGTTCCCTAGGGACTGATACAAATAATAAAAATCTAAAATTTAGATTCCAACCAAAATCGACTTTCTTCCCTGTATTCGATAAAGGTCCGTACCTGGAAACTTTCAATCAATTGGTATGTAAAGACTTGGAGAAAATTACAGAAGGTAAAAAGAAAAAATACCAGAAGTATGACCAAAAGAATATGAGTAAGAATGAACGAGAAACCTTAAAGGAAATGAGCAAAAATAGAAACATTATCATTAGAGAAGCAGATAAAGGAGGCAGCATAGTTCTATAACCACGACAACAATATGAACAGGAGGCTCAACGAATACTATCAGATAAGAATACTTATAAGACACTGAGTGGAGATCCAACAGTGAGGTTCCAGAGGAAACTACAGATGCTGCTTTCCACAGCTCTCGAAAAAGAAATTATAAATAAAAATAATTTTTCCTTTTTGTTTCCGTTACATCCAGTTACACCTATTTTTTATTATTTGCCAAAGGTGCATAAAAATCTGCTGACTCCACCTGGACGCCCGATTATAAGCGGGATAGATTCATTGACAGCTAACCTTTCAGCTTTTGTGGATTCTTATCTCCAGCCATATGCTCAACAAGCGAGATCATATATTAAAGATACAAGACATATATTACAAGTTCTGGAAGGACTAGATTGGAAAGATGATTATAGCTGGGCCACATTAGACGTTACGTCCTTATACACTGTCATTAAACATGACTGTGGAATTGAAGCAGTAAGAGAAACATTGTCTTTGGATTTAAATCTGGGAGAAGAAATGAAATCATTTTTACTTGACTCAATTTTCTTTATTTTAAAGCATAATTTTTTTCTGTTTGATAAAGATTATTTTTTGCAGACCAATGGTACAGCCATGGGCACCAGGTTCGCCCCCAGCTATGCAAACATCTACATGAGTTACTGGGAGAACCAATATATTTGGGGATCCCAGTATCGGGGGCGAGCCTGGTGCTCTGGCGTCGGTACATTGATGATGTTTTAGTTGTTTTGAAAGGTGGGGAGGAATTCTTTTTTCTTCTTTTTTACCATATTTAAATGAAAATTATTTTGGACATAAGTTCACTCCGGTGTTTAACAACAAGACCATTGATTTTTTGGATCTCACTCTTGAGATTAATGAAGATCGGGAGGTCAAGAGCAAATGTTTTTTCAAGCCAACCGATGGGAATGGATTTGTTCATTGGAGCAGTTGTCATCATCGGCCTTGGCTTAGAGGAATTCCTAAAAGCCAAGCAATAAGAGTGAGACGTAACTGTACTAAAATAGAGGATTTCAGTGACCAAATGGGAATAATTAAGAATAAGTTATTGGCCAAGAAATACGAAGAAGATAACATAGATAGTGTTATCGATCAAGTTATGGATATGGATAGACAGTCTTTATTAAGACCAAGAGAAAGAAATAAAGTGGAAGCTAGTAATGCACAATGTGCTTTTATCATTGAATATAATCGCGATTTTTTAGAAGTAAAGAAAGTTCTGAATGGCCATTGGAATGTTTTATTAGCAGACCCTATATTACAGAAAGTTTTACCAGAGAGGCCGCAAATGATATATACGAAAACAAGGTCCCTTAAAAATTTATTGGCCCCTAGTGCTACACATCCGATAGAACGCAGAAATTTGATAACAACTTAGGCTAGGGTCAGACGAACGCATTTTCACGTTGTCTGTGAAAAAGTGCGTTCGAACGAATGGACGTATTTTTTCACGGAGTACGCGATACCGGTCATACGATGCGCATTTTTCGTCCGTGATTTTGTACGGATCATCAATAAAACACTTTGTGCATCTGGACGTTATGTTGGCTGGACATTAGTAGCGTCTGACATCTCCAATTCACGCACACACGCCGCTAGCGGACGCAGCGCACTCTGTACGTCTGTACTAGCGGTTTTACGTTCTCGAAAAAAATGCGTTCATTTTCCACTTGCGTTGCGCAGCCGGACTTTCATACGACCGTACATCGTATATTGGCTGTCATTGCCCGGCATTTACTGCTAGTGCGGCCGTGATTAAGTGCGCCTGCACGCGCGTTCGCACTGCCTCAGTCTGACCCTAGCCTAAAGGTTTTAAAATTTGCTCAAAATGTAAGGCATGTAGGGAAATGAAGGGAGATCAGAAAAAGAAGTTTAGAAGCACAGCAACAAACAAAGAATATGAGATAAATTCATTTATAGATTGTGAGACTGAGTATGTAATTTACATGCTGACTTGCCCGTGTGGCAAGCAATATGTGGGGCGAACCATAAGAAAATTAAAAACACGTGTGCTAGAACATTATAATAATATTAAGAATAAAAAAGATAATCATTTGGTACCCGTACACTGCAATAGCTGTCCACATTTTAAATTTAGAGACCTAAAATTTATGGGACTAGAGAAAATTTAACCATATTGGAGAGGAGGGGATAGAAGCAAAAGGTTGGCTCAAAGAGAATCTTATTGGATCCATACACTTAGGTGTATGGCTCCTGAAGGGTTAAATGAGGATATGGATATTTGCTGTTTTATATGAATAATTAATTGACCCTGTTATATGTTTGCTGGTTGTTACAAAAAAAAACACAAAAAAACAAAAGGGAAAAAAAATAAAATAATAAAATAAAAAAATATATTTTTAATACTTCTGTGCCTGATCAATGTTTAAATGTCAAAAGAGTTATTATTGACATAAAACCCGTATATCGGGGAAATATATGTTTTTGTTTTTATTAGGAGATTTTAGAATTAAAATGGAATAAAAGATGACTATTCAGTCTTCTCAGTCTGGTATGAAAACATGGACACCTGTGCAAGCGCAAGAAGAATACGGAGAAAACACACGCCGGGTCTTCTAGAGAAAAATGCCGTGACATGGATGCGCTGTTAAATTAAAGGCGTCGCATGAGAAATACGTCATCAAGGAAATAGGCGGGCAGACACCGTGGAGGAAGTGGGATTCTGGGCGCCATGTTTTTGGTGGAGGGAGAAGACACCATGGGAACGAGGCTGATGTGATTGTGATGAATAAGGGAGGGCTGTTTGGGGTTTAATAGACCAATTATGTTAATGAATGTGATTATAAAATGGCGATGTTCAGAATTGATTTCTATACACTTTTATTTTTTAACCATTATTATTATTATTATTATTATTCTTTATTTATAAAGCGCCAGCATATTCCGCAGCGCTGTACAATAGGCACAGTATAGACAGGGTTACAATACATTGAACAACATTTGACAAACAGTACAGGAAGAGATGAGGGCCCTATTCCCGTAGGAACTCACAATCTGGGAGGGATGGACTTATGACTGCACATATTGCTCCTGATGAAGTCTTTTGACAAAACGCGTCGAGCGTGAGCAGTCTTATCTTTATTTTTATTTTTATTAATAAAATCCTTTGACTGGAGAAACTTTGGTCTTGGCTGATTGTTCCTGAAGTGCACCGGCTGTGGAGGAAATCATACCCCAGGTCCCAGGCATCCATGGAACGGTGATAACGATCTTGTTTTTTGATGTGCGTGAATTGATTCAAATACTATTTGTTCATTTAACATGCACCTCTAAGTGATTTTAATTCGTTGTAGGATCACCCTCTACCTTCTTCTTATTTTATTATTTTAAGCAGACTGTGTTTTTCAAATTGTTGTGACTTAGATGAAGATCAGAGCATATTTTATGACCAATTCATGCAAAACTCCACGCAATCCCAAAGGGTTCACATACTTTTCTTGTCACTGTACATACACATATATATATTACACAGACCTCAGACCAGACATATGGACCTCAGACCAGAGATAGATATATATATACAGTGTGTATATATATATATATATATCTATCTGACATACAAGACCTCAGACCAAACGCTGGGGAAGCTGGCCGCATGCATGAAAAGCACTTGGCCAGCATTCCCCTCCGGCAGGCCGCATTATTTACCCAGCGGTGGGTCCGGTCACAGGGCTGTGATGCGATCACGCGGCCACCGGGCGCCTCTGTGACGCTGCCTGCCTCCAGCCGAGATCTCAGCTGGAGGCAGGCAGCGTCACCGAGACGCCCGGTGGCTGCGTGATCGCGACACAGCCCTACGACCGGACTGATCTCGGCTGGAGGCAGGCAGCATCACAGAGGCCCCCGCTGTCGTGTGATTGCGTCACAGTCTTGCGACCGGACCCACCGCTGAGTAAGGAATGCGGCCCACCGGAGGGGAACGGTGGCCAAGTGCTTTTCATGCATGCGGCTCGCTTCCCCAGCCCTGCGGATACCAGCAAGCCGGCCCAGCGCTGGCTTCCAGTATTGGGGGGAGGTATCAGGCCATTTGCACGAGTACCAAGTGCTAGTGCAAATGGCAGTATCGACACCGATACCGATACTAGTATCGGTATCAGGGCATCCCTGTCTTTCAGAGATACCGGCTGCAGAGAAGAACAAGCTACGTTGGAATATCTCATTCTCTTCATTCATACACTAATTAACCACTCTTGTACAAAGTATAGGAGCTGTTGATTTAACGTTTTCCCACAGCAGGGGGTTCTATGCTGTCCCTGTGTTGGGCGGGCCTTGAAGCCGCGGAGCGTACTAGTAGGTTGTCTAGTTGTCTAGAATGTTGTCTAGTTGTCTAGTATGCCTAGTATGCCCCGCCAGCGTTAACCCCCTCCTGCCGGGCACCACCTGCCTGGTGTTAAACGGTTAAAGTAACCTGTTACAATGACCAAGGACAGAATGAAAATTCCAGTCATTAACCCCTTAAGGACCGAGGACGTACCATGTACGTCATTGCAGCGGGTCTCTCTTAGACCCGCTGACGTACATGGTACGTCCTGCCGTTTTTTGAGCGCTGGAAGCGATCGGATCGCTTCCAGCAGCTCAAACGCCATTGCAGGCTGCCTGGGAGTCCAGGCAGCCGTGCAATGGCGGTTAGAAGTGCCGGGGCACCATGTGATCGCTCCCCGGGAGCGATCAACATCCGGTTTCACCGGAGAGGTGCCGGCACTTCTAGAGAGCGCTGGAAGCGATCGGTATCGCTTCCAGCTGCTCTGAGTATATTACAAGGATGCCTCGACATCGAGGCATCCTTGCAATATGCTTACCTGCCGCCGGTCCGTCCGTGATCGCTCCCCCGAGCGATCACTTCCGGTAGCGGCAGGAAGTACTGAGTGCCACGAGGTATCGTGGCACTCAGTACAAAAACGATCATATCAGTGATCAGGTGCTCTGCTGGGTGCCTCGAGGACCAAGGCACCCAGCAGAGTAAAAAAAAGTGTAAAAAAAAGTGTAAAAAAAAGAAAAAAAAAAGTGAAAAAAAAGTGAAAAAAAAAGTAAAATAAAAATAAAAATAAATAAAATAAGCTGACGGTTAGGGGTAGGGTTAGGGTTAGGGTTAGGGTTAGGGGTAGGGTTAGGGTTAGGAGTAGGGTTAGGGTTAGGGTTAGGGTTAGGGGTAGGGTTAGGGTTAGGGTTAGGGTTAGGGTTAGGGGTAGGGTTAGGGTTAGGGTT
This sequence comes from Leptobrachium leishanense, assembly GCA_009667805.1. Taxonomy (NCBI): domain Eukaryota; kingdom Metazoa; phylum Chordata; class Amphibia; order Anura; family Megophryidae; genus Leptobrachium; species Leptobrachium leishanense. Next base: position 124,493,434 of record CM019068.1, read on the forward strand.
AGGGTTAGGGTTAGGGTTAGGGGTAGGGTTAGGGTTAGGGGTAGGGGTAGGGTAGGGTTAGGGTAGGGTTAGGGTTAGGGTTAGGGTTAGGGGTAGGGTTAGGGGTAGGGTTAGGGTTAGGGCTAGGGTTAGGGTTCTAAGGGCAGGGTCATCTTGGGGCTGAGTGGGATGTTCCTAGCCTGCCTCATCAGAGAGGCAGGCTAGCAACATCCAATCAGAAGTTAGAAAAAATCAAAATAAAATTTCTAATTTGTCAGGTCAGGTCAATATTTTGTAAATATTGGCTCTGACCTCTGTGATTCTCCCTCCCTCTCCTCACTTGTGTTTTGGTGAGCGAGAGAGAGAGATCAGATTTGACAGGTTAGAGATTTTAGTGAGATTTAGTGAGATTAGAAAAATTGAGGCAGATTTAGAGAGATTTTAGGGAGATTTAGAAGAATTGAGGCAGGTTTAGAGGGATTTAGAGAGATTTAGGTGTTTATTTGTATTTTCTTGTGAAACCCAACGGTTCTTCTAAGAACCAACAATCCGCTTATATATATATAATAATTATAAAATTTTATAATCTATTATATATAATGTCTGAGAGGGTGTACAGCGCCGAGGAGGCATATGCCATCCTGGCGTCAGAATCTGAGGCATCTGCGTCAGACTCAGACCCTCATTTCGACCCCGCGCTAACTGCTCAGAGACGTCGCTAGATACATTATCTACGCTGGCTGATGTATCTAGTGATGTTTCTGATGCAGATCCTGGGTCACCACCTGCCAGCAGGAGACGCACAGCTCCAGCTGAGGAGTGGGTAGTGCCTCATCGCCAGAGGCCAGATATCCCTCCTTTCACGGCAAATCCTGGCATCAATATTGATGTTGCAGGATTTACCGCCACACAGTTTTTGCAGGTGCTTATGGGGGATGATTTGTTGGGCCACATCGTGGCCCAATCAAATCTGTATGCCCATCAGCATTGTGCTGCGAAGCCAGACTCCTACTTGGCAAGGCAGCAATGGACCCCGCTAGATGTGCCAGAATTTCTGAAATTCTGGGCACTTACTATGCTGAGGGCATCATAAAGAAGCCCTCAATTCGCTCCTACTGGAGCAGTAGCCCCATCTGCTCTACCCCCATTTACCCCCAATCAATGTCACGTAGAAGGTATGAAAACATTTTGCGTTTCATGCACTTCAGTGACAACAGCCTGTGCCCCCTAGAGAGCATCCCCAGTTTGACAGGCACCAGACTTTTACATTTTATTCGTACATTTTTATGTTCTACAATTGGTGCTGTATTTTGCCAAAATCTTTGCACACCTATGCATGGGGGGCATGGGTGTACTCAGGAGATCTTGCAGAAAACAACCTGGAGAGTTTTCATGCAGTAACAAACAACAGTGTCTCCTAAATCACAGTCCAAAACTACTGTGGGTGTAAAAATCTGAAAATTGAAAAATTACCGCCGCACACCTTCTCAAATGTTTTGGGCTAAAACCGTTGCATCCATGGCATCAAAGCACTCCATATGCAATACCTTAGGGTGTCAACATAACAAATATAAACAATTTTCTGGCAATAATTCAAACTGGGGTATGCGGTAGACCCAAAACCAAAGATAGGCCTAGCTGAAGAAATAATCTCAATTTCAACTCTAATGACAAAGTCATAAAAATTGTATTTGAACCTTCCCAAAATCCTGGCAAACCTATGCATGGGGGGCATGGGTGTACTCAGGAGACCTTGCAGAAAACAACCTGGAGAGTTTTCATGCAGTAACAAACAACAGTGTCTCCTAAATCACAGTCCAAAACTACTGTGGGCGTAAAAATCTGAAAATTGAAAAATTACCGCCACACACCTTCTCAAATGTTTTGGGCTAAAACCGTTGCATCTGGCATCAAAGCACTCCATATGCAATACCTTGGGGTGTCAATAACTATGACAAATATAACAATATAAACAATTTTCTGGCAATAATTCAACTGGGGTATGCGGTAGACCCAAAACCAAACATAGACCTAGCTGAAGAAATAATCTCAATTTCAACTCCAATGACAAAGTCATAAAAATTGTATTTGAACCTTCCCAAAATCCTGGCAAACCTATGCATGGGGGGCATGGGTGTACTCAGGAGATCTTGCAGAAAACAACCTGGAGAGTTTTCATGCAGTAACAAACAACAGTGTCTCCTAAATCACAGTCCAAAACTGATGTGGGTGTGAAAATGAAAAATGACCACCAAACTGTATCCAATTTGTTTGGAGCAAACGGATGCATCCATAGCATAAAAACACTCCATTTACAATACTTTGGGGTGTTAGCTTACCAAATATATGCACGTTCATAAAACTGGGGTATGCAAAAAGGCCCCTAAAAAGAAGATCAGCAAAGAAGATACTGTATGTCAAATTAGAAAATTGACAAGCACATGTCAAAGATTGGCGTAGCACCCCAAAAACAACAGAACAAATCTATATATGGGTGGTATCAATTTACTCAGAAGATGTTGCTGAACATATTTTGGGGTGTTTTTTGGCAGTAACCCATAACTGGATTTGACAATTCATGCCTAAAGTACAATGTGTGTGAAAAAATAACACAAAAAGTGACTACCTGAAAGTTTGACATAGAGCTAGTGCATGGAAAGTGTTAAAATACAACTCTTTGAAGCACCCCAGGGTGTGCCCTTTCTAAAAATATATGGTTTGATGGGGGTAAATTACTTTGGCCGGCTTCAAAAATGTCCCAAATAGGACATGGGTGCATGATGACGAAATGTGAAATTCCAAGTTGGAAAACTGAAATGCGCACCCCCCAAATAAGGCCTATTAGCCCCCAAATGACCCGACATACCTATACATGGGTGGTATCAATTTACTCAGAAGATGTTGCTGAACATATTTTGGGGTGTTTTTTGGCAGTAACCCATAACTGGATTTGACAATTCATGCCTAAAGTACAATGTGTGTGAAAAAATAACCCAAAAAGTGACTACCTGAAAGTTTGACATAGAGCTAGTGCATGGAAAGTGTTAAAATACAACTCTTTGAAGCACCCTAGGGTGTGCCCTTTCTAAAAATATATGGTTTGATGGGGGTAAATTACTTTGGCCGGCTTCAAAAATGTCCCAAATAGGACATGGGTGCATGATGACGAAATGTGAAAATTCCAAGTTGGAAAACTGAAATGCGCACCCCCCAAATAAGGCCTATTAGCCCCCAAATGACCCGACATACCTATACATGGTGGTGGTATCAATTTACTCAGAAGATGTTGCTGAACATATTTTGGGGTGTTTTTTGGCAGTAACCCATAACTGGATTTGACAATTCATGCCTAAAGTACAATGTGTGTGAAAAAATAACACAAAAAGTGACTACCTGAAAGTTTGACATAGAGCTAGTGCATGGAAAGTGTTAAAATACAACTCTTTGAAGCACCCAAGGGTGTGCCCTTTCTAAAAATATATGGTTTGATGGGGGTAAATTACTTTGGCCGGCTTCAAAAATGTCCCAAATAGGACATGGGTGCATGATGACGAAATGTGAAAATTCCAAGTTGGAAAACTGAAATGCGCACCCCCCAAATAAGGCCTATTAGCCCCCAAATGACCCGACATACCTATACATGGGTGGTATCAATTTACTCAGAAGATGTTGCTGAACATATTTTGGGGTGTTTTTTGGCAGTAACCCATAACTGGATTTGACAATTCATGCCTAAAGTACAATGTGTGTGAAAAAATAACACAAAAAGTGGCTACCTGAAAGTTTGACATAGAGCTAGTGCATGGAAAGTGTTAAAATACAACTCTTTGAAGCACCCTAGGGTGTGCCCTTTCTAAAAATATATGGTTTGATGGGGGTAAATTACTTTGGCCGCTTCAAAAATGTCCCAAATAGGACATGGGTGCATGATGACGAAATGTGAAAATTCCAAGTTGGAAAACTGAAATGCACACCCCCCAAATAAGGCCCATTAGCCCCCAAATGACCCGACATACCTATACATGGGTGGTATCAATTTACTCAGAAGATGTTGCTGAACATATTTTGGGGTGTTTTTTGGCAGTAACCATAACTGGATTTGACAATTCATGCCTAAAGTACAATGTGTGTGAAAAAATAACACAAAAAGTGACTACCTGAAAGTTTGACATAGAGCTAGTGCATGGAAAGTGTTAAAATACAACTCTTTGAAGCACCCTAGGGTGTGCCCTTTCTAAAAATATATGGTTTGATGGGGGTAAATTACTTTGGCCGGCTTCAAAAATGTCCAAATAGGACATGGGTGCATGATGACGAAATGTGAAAATTCCAAGTTGGAAAACTGAAATGCGCACCCCCCAAATAAGGCCTATTAGCCCCCAAATGACCCGACATACCTATACATGGGTGGTATCAATTTACTCAGAAGATGTTGCTGAACATATTTTGGGGGTTTTTTTTGGCAGTAACCCATAACTGGATTTGACAATTCATGCCTAAAGTACAATGTGTGTGAAAAAATAACACAAAAAGTGACTACCTGAAAGTTTGACATAGAGCTAGTGCATGGAAAGTGTTAAAATACAACTCTTTGAAGCACCCTAGGGTGTGCCCTTTCTAAAAATATATGGTTTGATGGGGGTAAATTACTTTGGCCGGCTTCAAAAATGTCCCAAATAGGACATGGGTGCATGATGACGAAATGTGAAAATTCCAAGTTGGATAACTGAAATGCGCACCCCCCAAATAAGGCCTTTTAGCCCCCAAATGACCCGACATACCTATACTTGGGTGGTATCAATTTACTCAGAAGATGTTGCTGAACATATTTTGGGGTGCTTTTTGGCAGTAAACCTTAAAGTTCACAGTACATGTATTCTTAAATTGCGTTCAAAAAAAAAAAAATCACCAAATTTTTTTTTTTCTCAAACTTTGGCATAGATTTGTGGTAAAATGGTTTGCATGGAAAGAGTCAAAATACCCCAAGTTTAATACCTTGATTTGTGTACTTTAAAAAAATATGTATATGTGGAGGGTTATTCAGGAATTAGTGACAGATATCAGTGTTACAATGTCACTATCACTAGTTTTGAAAATAAACTCTTTGGAAATGGCAAAGTGCTACTTGCACTTATTGTTGCATAAAATAAGGAAAAAAGCGAGGAATATGTAAACATTGGTATTGCTAAACTCAGTACTAAATTTAGAAACTACTAACGAATTAAGTTTTTTTTGACAGTTGTTGATACATAAGAAATTTTGGGGGTCAAAGTTCGAAAAAGTGGTGTTTTTTCAATTTTTGTGTCATATTTCACAATATTTTTTATAGTAAATTATATGAAATGATGAAACAAATGGTATCTTTATAAAGTCCATTTAGTGACGAGAAAAACAGTGTAAAATATGTGTGGGTTACATAAACGAGTAAGAGGAAAATTTGACGTAAACACTAAGAGCGCAGAAACGTTAAAACAGCAGCGGTCACGAACGGACGGATTCGTGTAAAACCGCCCGGTCACTAAGGGGTTAATTAGCTGCTGGAGCTGGTATGTATAAAGGGTTCAGCTATTAATTTATTGGCAAGACTGGAATAGGGCCCAGAGTAGGTAAGACAACGGGTGTTGCAAACATGTTTTTATTCAAAATGTTCCTAATAATTAACTTTGTTTTTCTCTCTGGATTTTTATTTGAGGGAATATCATATTTAAAATGGAAAAGGTCTGGCATTTACATTATTGTAATTTTTCTCCTCATTTTTCAAAAACCTTCAACTTCAAAAGGGTGGTAAACCTATTTTATCCACTGTGTCTAAAAAGATGATACATATTATTTAAAATATACAAATGATACATTTACATGCTTGAGTGGTAATTTTCCTATTTTTAAAAACATATTTCCCTTTGTATTATTTACTCTTAGAACCTATATAACATATTGTTATATAGAACTTGACTTTTTATTACATATGCAGTACATGTTTGTTTTCTTATTCCTGTTTGTCTCTATGTCTACTCTGAGCCAGATTGGTTTTTATTCACAATATTCTTTTTTGTTCTGCAAGCTCTCACATGGCGCCCATTCACTTTCAGTTCTGGTATAATGGTTCTTATTTATTCAACCTACTTTATTGTATATTTCCTTGTGTTTTTTTTTTACTTTGCAACAGCAGTATCAGCTCTAATTCACAGTAATAAGTAAGTTATATCACTTTAAGTGTAATAAGACAGTTCAATAAAAATGTAATGAAAGGAGTAATGCAGTGAGTAGAGAAATAGCTTACAGACTGGAGCTCTGGAATTCAAATAAAGTGAAAGCATTGGCTATATGAATGACATAGTTTAATATTAAATTAAAAGAACTATTCTCACCTTCAATTTCCTCTGGCCGTAGCTCTCTGTCCTGGAAAGAAATACATTAGGTTGAAAATCACTGAACAGTTATATTTTCAACAAATTTTTTTTGCATAATAAAACTTTTTTATTTAACAAATAAAAGACAGATATACATGTCAATGACAGTAGACAAAAGTAAATAGGACATTTCTAATAGAAGCATAACAGTATAAGCAATGTTTCACATTCGTAAATAAGGTAGTAACAGTTTACAGGACAATACCATAGTAGCAGCTGATAAAAATATGCATGTCGGCTCAGGTGTCCTAAGTACTCAGATTTGATCATAAGAAAAAAGTGGAGGGCAGGCGCCCTACTGTAACTGAAGCGTAATACACATTGCTCCCAGGCATTAGTGCCATCAGACATATACAAGACGGGCAGCACAAAAGATAACACAAGATTTAAAGAGAATTGTAGAAAATATAGATGGGAGGAAGTCAGAGTCAGATAAACCAAAGGTATAGGGAAATAAGAGAAGAGGAAAGAGGAGGAGAAAGAGGGGGGAAGGGGGGTATTGAGGGAACCATAGCGTGACACAGCACCTCAGATCAGAGGCAACCCCGGAGAGCCCGAGGGGCCAACCACCGTCCAACCACACGAGACCTCTTTTATACAGGACCTCGACATCCGAAGAAGAACCTACTCAGGATCAGGTAAAGGTGGCATACGTAGTCCATTAGAGACGTATTTGTCCCAGTAGAACCACAGGGTTGTGAATTCTGCAATCTGATCCCTTTCTAATGCCACCAGGCGGTCCACGGCACGTAAAGTCTCAATTTTTCAAATCCAAATTTTCAGAGATGGGATCGTCTGCGATCCCCAGTACAGTGGGATCACAAGTTTAGCCGCAATCACGAGTCTCATCGCCACCGATTTACGCATAGACGAGACCGAAGCCTGGAATTGTAATAGAAGATAGGTGGCCGGTGTAAAAGGAATGGTTAGGCCAGATATTTGAACAACAGAATCATGTATCATCTTCCAGAAGGGAGCAAGTAGCGTGCATTCCCACTAGATATGAAGGTACGTGCCCGTTGTTAATGAGCATCTCCAGCAAGTAGGATCCCTCTGAGGGAACATACGGTGTATCCGATCCGGTGTCCAGTACCAGAAGGAGAGAACCTTATAAGCGTTCTCAGCACAACGCAACGCAGGAGAACTTCTGTGCGTCAGAATGTAGGTCATGTTCCACGCTCCTTCCGTGTCTGGGATGTTAAGAAGTGCCTGCCACTTGCCTTGAAAAACGGGCAGCTCATCGACAGCAGTTAGTAACATATGATAAAGAGTCAATATACCCCTAGATAGCGAGAGTCCAAGACGGAAAAATTTCTCAAAGGGTGTAAGGGACACGTAAGGCTGTATCCGGCCCTCAGAGATTTGAGAAAAGAATTGATCTGCATGTAGTTAAGCCGTTCAGAGAAAGTAATGGGTGGGCTCAGCTCAGGAGCAATGAGCGGAGGAGTGGTCCCGTCATGTAGATAATCAAAGGCCGTAAGCCTATCTTGGGAAATCAAATCTGTTCATCAAAGCCAGACATATTCCCGGGACAAATCCAGGGTTATGCCGGAGTGGTAGAAGTGGAGAGATGGCTGTGGTCAGAGTATGAGAAAAACATACCTTTCTCCAGACCCTCAAGGTCTCTAGAGGGAGACTTCAAGGGAGGAGGTGATCCGGTAGATCTCCCGGTCAAATCCACGGGATCGACCACAATGGGAGATTCAACATTTTTTCTTCTAAGTCCAACCACAACTTGTTTGGGGACGCTGATGACCAATCCAACAGACTGGTTTGGCGTTGCCTGATGCTAAATTATATGCTGTACACTTGACTCAAGTGTACAGCATATAATTTAGCATCAGGCAACGCCAAACCACCATGTAGCTTAGGTCGACATAAAGTGTCGAATTTGACTCGAGGTTTACCTCTAGGCCAAACAAATTTCAGGACCAGAGACCGGAAAAGAGAGAAAAATCGCATCGGCAGCTGGATGGGGACAGTCTGTAAAATATAAAGTAAGTGCGGCATAATATTCATTTTGATCACGCTGACTCGGCCGAGCCAGGAGATAAAGTTACTCGTCCATCCAGTTAGGTCTTTCTTGAAGGAGTCCAGAATGGGTCGATAGTTGTAATCATACAATCGCAAGTGGGAGGATGGTACCCAGATACCCAAGTATTTCAACTTGTCTTTACACCAAGTAAAAGGGTGAACCGTTTGCATGCATCGGAGCAGCGGGGTAGGAAAATTAATAGGAAGTAGGTCCGATTTGTCCGGACTAATCCGGAAGCCCGAGAACCGGCCGTTTTCCTCAAGCAAGCGTAACACCTCCGGCAGCGATTTCTCAGCATCAGACAGCATAAACATGAGGTCATCTGCATACGCCGACACCACATGCATAGACCTACAACCTCGGAGTCCCTGTATGACTTTATTCCTACGGATAGTCTTGAGTAAGGGCTCTAGATAAATTGCGAATAGCAACGGGGAGAACGGGCAGCCCTGCCTTGTCCCGTTACAGATTAGGATGGGGAAAGACAGAGCACCATTGACACGGATCTGGGCCATCGGTAGAAACCAAATGCAAGAACTCCTCAGGGATACCCACCCGTCGCAGAACCGCAAATAAGTAAGTCCACCTGACCCTATCAAACGCCTTCTCGGCATCTGCCGAGAAGAACAGTAACTCACTCGTAGTACTTTGAGCCAAGGTAAGTGCGTTTAATACTCTTGTTTCAGCGTCCTTGGCTTCCCTGCCAGGCACAAAGCCCACCTGGTCTGGTTTTACCAGGGCAGGCAGGTAGATTTTCAATCGCTCTGCAAGTAGCTTAGCTAAAATCTTCGTGTCCGCGTTTAGCAGAGATATCGGTCTGTAGTTCTTACAATCTACTCTGTCCTGGTCCGGCTTAGGGATAACCGTTATGGTTGCCGCTATTGTAGCTGGGTGAAAGCAACCGTCGGGCCCTATCTTTTGAAACGTTCGTAGCAAAGTTGGTAGCAACACATCAGAAAACTGCTTATAGTACTCCATGGGGAGCCCATCTGGCCCCGGGCTTTTCCTTTTTTTCATCAGTTTCAGTGTCGAGACTAGCTCCGCTCCCGTAATGGGACCAGTCAAAGCCTCTTTAGCATCCGGGGTTAAAGTGGTATGCAACTTATCCCTAAGGTATGTCGACATGGCGACGAGTCCAAGTCATACAAACTTTGATAGTATGACACAAAAGCATTCGTAATCTCATCTGGGTGTAGTGTACAATGGCCAGAAGGCAGTCTAATTTTAGACACATAGTCCATTTGTCGACGTTGTTTCAGTAAAGTCGCCAGCAACCTGCCCGGTTTATTCTCCCAGAGGGCGAACATACACTTAGCTTTCGCAGCGTCGAGGCGCAGGCTGCCATTCAGAATGTCGTTGAGTTGCCTTCTCAATTGCATGGCCTCTGCCAATTCAAGGTCGGACGTGTCAGTATCCATATAAGATTCCAATCTACTAATGCGGCCCAGCAAAGTAGCTATCTCCGACGAGTTAGCTTTCTTCAATTGCAGTAGCTTTACTAATCAATAGACCTCGAACCACCGCCTTATGTGCTTCCCAGACAGTTGCAACCGGGACGTCCTCCACATCCAGGTTATCTTGAAAATAGTTTGCCAAGCGTTCGGAGATCTCAGACACAAAATCTGGATCATCAAGTAAGGTAATATTCAATCGCCATGTCCGTTCCCTAGGGCGCACAAGGGGAGACGTCATCGACATCCACACCGGTGAGTGATCAGACCAAGAACGAGTACCAATATCTGTATCCGAGATTAATGGCAGTTGATACTGCTGGACAAAAAGGTAGTCTAGTCTCGAGAACGAGTCATGCACTGTCGAGTAATATGAGAAGTCTCTAGCACCTGCATTAAAGGTACGTCAGACATCTACCAGTGTCATGGTGTCCAGGGATCGCCTAATGTGTCTCATAGTACTGGAGGGAATAGACGAGCAGCGTCTAGAAGTATCCCATTTGGGATCGAGCGGGACATTTAAGTCCCCTACCAGGATCAAGGTACCAGTAGTAAACTGGGAAAGTTTTTTAAGAATACGTGCTAGGCATTTGTGTTGGTTCGTGTTTGGCAGATAAACGGAAGCAAATGTGTATTGCCTATTCAAGATAGTGCCTTTAACAAAAATATAATGGCCGTTCACATCCGTTATTTGATCTGTCAATTGAAAAGGAACGTCTTTTGAAATAAGTATAGCAGTACCTCTGGATTTCACGTTTACATAGTCGCTAAAAAATCCTGTGGGATAAGCCCTCGAAATGAGTCGGGGCGGGTCCCCCGCTCGGACGTGTGTCTCCTGAAGAAAGACTACGGCCGTCCGAAGAGAGACAAGTTCCCTCAGCAAGCGACCTCTTTTCTCTGGGATGTTCAGGCCTTTAACATCAAGTATGAAACCATAAGGGCCTGGTCCGGAAGGCCGACCTCTCAGCCCCCAGGGCCCCATCCAACCCGGAAGCCATATCAAACCAAGGGTAGGGATGGGGAGGGGGGTGGTGTGTGTACAGCAAGGCAAAAAAGGGGGGAGGGGGAGGAAAGAAGAGAGGGCAGAGAGAACGTAAGAAAGAAAAAGAGGAAAAGAGGAAAGTACAAAGAGGACGAAGAAATAAAAACACAAAACAAACACTCAGCAGTGAGGCGAAAAAAACGTCCGTCAGGCACACTATCTCAGGAGCGAACTCACCGGACAGTGTCCCTGATGAGAAATGGACGCAAAAACCTCCGGGGAGAGATGTGTATTCAAAAGTTACTGTAGCAAAGCTCAGATAACGGTCAGAAAATCATGTAGTGTATAACCAAAAACGCTGCTCAGCTAAAGCAGCTGCTAATCTACAGGCATCAGCAACGGAATCAGAAACGTATTAAGTCAAAGAAACAGGTTGTAACCACCTCGCTTGAGAGCCATCAAGGAGCAATAGGTAGTCATATATATGGCATTAAGTAAACAGTTGTCCCTCAATTTCCACCCACCACGCCAGCTCGACCCCGACCCGCAGACCCCCAAAATTTCTCCACCAGCACCCAAACATCCTATGCATTATATCCAACATATCTAGGCTGAAACGTCATGTAGCTTAAGTATAACCCCTTTATGCAGAATACAAATAATAAACAATTCCTTTCCCCCCCCTTTTCTCTCCCCCCCTTTCTTCCCTCCCTCCCAGTTTACTCCCCTCCCTATTTTCCCCTATTTCCAGGCATGTAAAAGATTCTCCTATCCTACCCAACATTCTCATATCAGTATCGACGTCGTATCCCCCACCCCCTACTTTCCCTGCGGAATGCATCTCCTTTCCGTTTGTGAGAAACCCCCCACCCTCCCATAAATAAACAAGAAAAATAACACCTTGATAAGCAAAAGACAACGAGTCGGTCTTGCAAAACAAATTCCCAGTTAGAAATTCGTACTTTTTTTCCCCTCTTTTTGTGTGTTTCATTCTTATCTGTCCCCCCATCCTTTCTTCTTCCCCCACCACTATCCCTCCCTCCCCTATTAACTTTCCCCCACCCCACTCGCCAAACATATCTCCATCCTCCAAAATATCAAAGTGTAATGGAAAAATAATAAGTAAGTCATAAGATACTCCCCACATCCAGAAAGCGTCTAAAAAGCAAATCTGCAGGTGCAAAGTCTACAATCTGGGGAGCAGGTATTTGTACAAAGCATCTCCAGATGCGAGTGAGCGTAACAGGACATTGTGGGTCCCATCCAAAACACGGGACGGCATGACAAATTAGTCAGGGGTATCCAGGGCGCAACAAGCATAGAGTCAATAATTGTCATAGAGGTCTCACAGTCCTCAAGATCACCATACGGAAAAAGGTCAGTTCGGTTACTCACAGGGTGCAGACATAGCGAGGAATGGCGGTCATCTCAGGAACTGAAAAAAGCAGGGGTGTCGAGTTTAATCTTCAGGCCGGGCGTCAGGCTCCTCAGTGCGGCGTTGCTTCCTTCGGTCTCCAGGCCCAAAGGGTCGTTGCGGACGGGGTTGAGATAAAGATGGCGTCTGTTCTTCTAAGTGCATCTGCTCCCAATCCGATATTACCACATCCGGGATCTGAAGGCGTTGGGTAAAAGCCGGAACATCACTCGGCTTGTTGATCGTGATCATGATCGTGTCAGTGGTGGGGCCCCCTCCGTGGATTTGAGGTGAGTAACCCGCTCCTCTAGGGCCTTAAGGTCAGAGACCTCACCTTTCAGAGAGTTCCCGAGGGAAGTAGCCAAATCCTGCAGGTCCCGTTTAGTTGGCAGGGCCATGATCAGTGTCTCCAGCCGTCTCATGCGAGAGTTGTCTTCCAGCTCCGAGGCCTCTGATGGTTCGGGAGAAATCGAGGATGCCTGGCTAGGCCCGGAGGATCGCGTGGCTGGCACATTCAAGAAAGGCTCCATGGTTCCCTGTAATGGGTGTCGGGGGGTTCCTGGAGTCGAGGTGATCAGCCTCCTGCCCCTTCCTTTCACCATCACCCGCAGATCATGCGTTTTAAACAGCGTTATGGTCAGAGCTCGAGGTTCACACAGCTATCTTCGAGCTCGCTCAGGCCACTCCCCCCCAGCAAATTTATTTTATCAGTATGTGATAATTCACTCTGTACCAGCACTTATTGACACCACCGTTCCTTAGACCCCAAGCAATATAAAACAAAATAAAGCAGTATAAAAAAGACAAATGCACGGTCGGTTTTTTTGGTTTGATTTTTTCGTTCCTTTTTTTTTTTTTTCGTTTCGATTGGTTACGTTACGGCGATTCATATTTTCAGACCGATCCAAAATTTGGAAGAACCAACATCTTTAAAAGTGATTTTATTCTATGAGGCATTATTTGTTTTATATATTTTATATTTTTATTTTTGTTAATATTTTATGTGACCAATAAACCCCAACTTTTTGGATATTCCCTGCTTCCTATCATCTGTGACAAGGTTACCAGGCCAAAGCAAGGATTCCTAGCGTTCAGGCAAGAGCAGAACTGGAAACTCCAGACTGGAACCTAAAAGATACCAGAAAAGGAGCAGAGGAGAAAACCACTGGGGAGGGCGGCATCACACATAGGGAAGGGATGAGCCGAACACCCCCCGAGTTCGGTTCGGGCCTGAACTTCCCATATGTTCGGGTCGAGACCCGAACTCGAACTCCATGCAAGTCAATGGGGCTGAAAATTCGGTTTTTAGAGTGCCCTCCAAGTAGGGATGTGCGTTTCGGGTTTCGGAATTTCGGAATTTTTACGAAATTTCCCGATTCGTGTTTTCGGATGCGGCCGAATTTCCGAAAAATTTTAGATCCGAAAAGTTCAGATCCGAAATGTTTTCCGAGCCGAAACGAAATATTTTCGGATTTTTCGAATGGGCTTGAAATGTGGCAAACGAGGAGAACAGATGTTCGGAAAAAACGAAAATTTTCCGAAAAACGAAAATTTTGTAAAAACGAACATTTCTGAAAAAAAGAAAATCTTTCGAAAAAACGAAAATTTTTCGAAAAAAAACGAAGTCGATACAAAAAACGGGCAAAATGACACGAAAAATACGAAAAATGGTCGATATGCCGAAAAATGTGCAATTCCGAAAAACGAAAATTTTCCGAAAAACGAAAATTTTGTAAAAACGAAAATTTTGTAAAAAAAATTTTCTGAAAAACGAAAATTTTTAGAAAAAACGAAAAGTCGATACAAAAACCGAGCACAGTGACACGAAAATACGAAAAATGGTCGAAATTCCGAAAAAAAATGTACCCGAAAAACAGGTCGAACCGAATCGAATCGAAACCGAAATCGGTCGAAACGAGCCGAATCGAAAAGTTTAAAAATCCGAAAAATCGAACCGAATCGAACCGAAAAAAAAATCGGTGCACAAGCCTACCTCCAAGAGGGCATATATGCTAGATATTTGCCATAACAGGTATATGGGGGTCTGGGTAGTGCCCTGGGGGACAGGAAACAAGGACAAAAAGTTTTAAAAAAAACGTTTTTAAAAGGACAGTGAGTTTTCCATGAAATAAGGGTTAAAAAAAACAACAAAAAATTCCTTTAAATATCGTGCCTAGGAGGTCCCCATAACCTGCCCGTGAAGTGGCGGATTTCTAGGATGTATAGAAACACTTAAAAACAAAAACATGACGTTTCAAATGACGGTAAATGCTTTTCCTTTAATCTATCCATAAACAACTGCTTGGGGCGGCAGTCTGTATGAAAAGAGGAGACATTTTCATACACGCAGAAAAAGTTTACTGATTTTTTTGGCTAAATTATTGTGAAACTTATGCAGGCTTTGGATGAAAGTAACAATAGGTGCTTCAAAATTGGTCCTTTAGCGTCCCCAACAGTGCCGTCACACCGTAACCCCTCTGAGGATATGAATCTGATACAGGCGTCAGTGGCAGTGCACCCAAATATTGTGCTTTTGGTGCCAGGCCTGCAAGTACTATCATACAGTAACCCCTCTGTGGTATTGTGGAAGAATGCAGGGGTGAACCTTGCGGTCCTATATTAAAAAGATATGCATCTGGTTAAGGCGTCAGTGTACCCAGAAATTCTGCCTTTGGTGCCAGGCCAGCAAGTACCATCATACAGTAACCCCTCTGTAGTATTGTGGAAGAATGCAGGGGTGGACCATGTGGTCCTATATTGAAAAGATATGATTCTGGTCAAGGCGTCAGTGCACCCAGATATTGTGCCTTTGGTGCCAGGCCAGCAAGTATCATCATACAGTAACCCCTCTGTGGTATTGTGGAAGAATGCAGGGGTGGACCATGTGGTCCTATATTGAAAAGATATGATTCTGGTCAAGGCGTCAGTGCACCCAGATATTGTGCCTTTGGTGCCAGGCCAGCAAGTATCATCATACAGTAACCCCTCTGTGATATTGTGGAAGAATGCAGGGGTGGACCATGTGGTCCTATATTGAAAAGATATGATTCTGGTCAAGGCGTCAGTGCACCCACATATTGTGCCTTTGGTGCCAGGCCAGCAAGTATCATCATACAGTAACCCCTCTGTGGTATTGTGGAAGAATGCAGGGGTGAACCTTGCGGTCCTATATTGAAAAGTTTTTATCTGGTAATGGGCGTCAATGCACCCAGATATTGTGCCTTTGGTGCCAGGCCAGCAAGTGTCATCATACAGTAACCCCTCTGTGGTATTGTGGAAGAATGCAGGGGTGGACCATGTGGTCCTATATTGAACAGATATGATTCTGGTCAAGGCGTCAGTGCACCCAGATATTGTGCTTTTGGTGCCAGGCCTGCAAGTGCCATCATAATACAGTAACCCCTCTGTGGTATTGTGGAAGAGTGCAGGCTTGGACCCTGCGGTTCAAAAAATGAAAATGATATAAATCTGGCACAGGCGTCAGTGCAGCCAAATATTGTGCCTTTCATGGCAGCAAGTGCCTTCACACGGTAACCCTTTTGTGGTATTGTGGAAGAGTTCAGTGCTGGAGGTTTTGTGAATGCAGAAGAGGACATTCCCGATGTATTCCATTACTTCAGCATCAGGGGATTGATAGCTGCTGATCCAGGACTGATTCATTTTTATAAATGTCAGCCGGTCTACAGAGTCGGTGGACAGACGCACTCTTTTGTCTGTGACAAAACCTCCAACGGCACTGAACGTCCTTTCGGAAAGCACTCTAGATGAAGTGCAACCTAGTAGCTGCATAGCATATTGGCTAAGTTCTGGCCAGTGATCCAATCTCAACACCCAGTAAGCCAGTGGATCATCTGCTGGAAACGTATCCAGGTCTGCCCTTGCCCCTAGGTAGTCCTGCACCATATGGTGAAGACGCTGGCAATGGAAGCCTACATTTGACGTCCCTGGGCGTCGAGGACTAAACAAATTTAAAAATGCATCAGTCAAGCGGCCCTGGCCTTCACCACTATTCCTCTGATCATCCGCAGCCTCAGAAGCACGTGTGTCAGCACTTGGTAATCTACCAGTGCCTGGAAAGGTGTTACACAAGTGTCGCTTTAGAGCGTCCTCAAGTTTTTTCATCCTGTGCTCCCTCTGTGCGGGGACAATGAGCTCTGCAACTTTACCCTTGTATCGTGGATCAAGAAGGGTTGCCAACCAGTAATGATCCCTCTCCTTGATAGCACGAATCCTGGGGTCCTTTAGCAGCCTTTGCATCATTAGGGAGCCCATGCAGCGTAGGTTGGAGGTGGCATTAGCTTCCGAGTCTTCCTGGTCAATGAGGATGACCGTATCGTCAGTGGCGTAGCGTGGGGGGGGCTGGGGGGGCCGTGGCCCCGGGCGCAGTTTTGTTAGGGGCGCATTTGCGCCCCTAAAACTGGCCCGGGGTTGAGGGGACGCAGATGCCGGGCAGCGCGGGAGCGCCTGCCCGGTCTTTAACAGTCCGTCCTGTTAGGTGATGCGGCTGCGCGGCGTGCGCAGCCGGTCACGTGGTCCGGCTAATCAGGTGGTACGGAGTCTCTGTACCACCTGATTGGCCAGACCACGTGACCGGCTGCGCGGCATCACCTAACAGGACGGACTGTTAAAGACCGGGCAGGCGGCCCCGCGCTGCCCGGCATCTGGGTCCCGGTCCCCTCAACCCCCGCCGGAGCTGGGGCCTGGGGCAATATCCAGGTAAGGGCTGGGGGCAAATCCATGAGCTGGGGGCAAATCCATGAGTGAGCTGGGGGGCAAATCCATGAGCTGGGGGCAAATCCATGAGTTGGGGCAAATCCATGAGCTGGGGGAAATCCATGAGCTGGGGGCAAATCCATGAGCTGGGGCAAATCCATGAGCTGGGGCAAATCCATGAGCTGGGGGCAAATCCATGAGCTGGAGCAAATCCATGAGATGGGGGCAAATCCATGTGAGAGCTGGGGCAAATCCATGAGTGAGCTGGGGGGCAAATCCATGAGCTTGGGCAAATCCATGAGTGAGCTGGGGGGCAAATCCATGAGTGAGCTGGGGGGCAAATCCATGAGATGGGGGCAAATCCATGAGTGAGCTGGGGGCAAATCCATGTGGAGCGGAGGCAAATCCATGAGCTGGGGGCAAATCCATGAGTGAGCTGGGGGGCAAATCCATGTGAGAGCTGAGGCAAATCCATGAGCTGGGGGGCAAATCCATGAGTGAGCTGGGGGGCAAATCCATGTGAGATAAATATACAAACACAAAAATAAGGACAGCGCTCCCACGAAAAGTTATATCTTTTCAACCAAAAAGAGATTGCGACAAAAAATCTTTCTGCTTTTTAACTGCACAGTCTATTATTTACTACAAAAGTCTTATTTAAAAAAAAAAAAAAAAAAAAATCTTAAAGGAAAAGTCACCGGTAGAGAAGAAATCTTCACACGAATATATAAATGGGACCACTCCCTTGAACTTTCAGTTTCTAGGATCGTCTTTTCATCCAATAAAGGGCTCCAAACATTCAATTCGCCCTCCTGGTATGTATCCACAGTGGAAAGAAGCCTCAGCACAAGATCCACACCTCCTCCAGAGATGCACAGGGAACACTGATGAATCCCTGGGTGGGGTTAACCGTTGCGTTGCTGCAGGAATCTCTTCAGAAAATTCCTCAGAGAAAACAAAAGAACAATAGTGCAGCCAGTTTTTACAGGGACAGAGTATAAAACCTTTATATGGTAATAAACTTACCCTGTTCAGAGCCTAGCCTGGCTCGGGGAAAACTCGCATAGGGTTGTAAGAAGTGGCACAGCCCTTAAAAAGCCATCTCAGTTTAGAGTCATCAATGTAGTCAGCAAGTGAAAATAATAAAACATTTATTCCAATAATATGAAATATCAGTGATAAAAAAGACAGGAACCAGACGCGTTTCGCGCTTTACAGCGCTTCTTCAGTGGTAAAACAGACAAACAAGGGTACATTTCAAAACAGGGGTTCATTATATACTCAAAGACATTTAGTGAATGAGCCAGCAGCCCAAGTAACCCGCCCACTTCCAAATTGGAATACATACAATTAAACATATAAATGTGTTTATAAAAGTCAATAAACAAAATACATATACAAATCCAAAGCTTCTCCCCAGAACTCAACACCATCTGAACACAAAATTTTAAAAAATAGTGGATATGGCTAATCCATTTTATCGTTGGTCATCCGGTGTATTTAAACAGATCTTTATTGAATGAGCTGGCAACCTAAAAGGCCCGCCCTCTTCAAGTTTTAAAATACACAAAAATGGCAGTGTTAATATATAAAACTAACACACTACATATATAGATCGCTGCTCTTCGATCACCTCTTGAGGTCCTACCGCCATAAAGGCAAAGAAAATTCAAAAAAATAATAAAATCAGTCCTATAAACAAAAAAGTGCATCAAAATGATGAAAATGTGAGGAGAAAAAAAAAAAAAAAAAAAAAAAAAAGAAATTACAAAATAAAATAGAAAATACAAAATAAAAAATGCAAAACAGAAAAAAATGTGCCTGCAAAAATGATCACTAATATAGGAAATCCTGAGACAATAATGAAGGCTAAAACCAATGGGCGATGGAGAGCCAAAAAAAAAAAAAAAAACAAAAAAAAAAAAAATTGTGTCTGTAAAAATGATCACTAATATAGGAAATCCTGAGGCAATAATGAGGGCTAAAACCACGGGCAATAGAGAGCCCTAAAAAAAGAAAAACAAGTATAAAATAAAAAATACAAAATAAAAAATGCAAAACAGAAAAAAATGTGTCTGCAAAAATTATCACTAATATAGGAAATCCTGAGGCAATATTGAAGGCTAAAACCAATGGGCAATACAGAGCCCTAAAAAGAAAAAAAGTCTGCAAAAATGATTACTAATATAGGAAATCCTGAGGCAATAAAAGAAGCTAAAACCAATGGGCAATAGAGAGCCCTAAAAAAAGGTAGGTAAATTATAAAAGTATAGGTGGAAGTAAGTTATAAAAAATGGCAAAGTTCAAAATCAGAGTTGAGACCCCTGGGAATCAGGGAATCGAACCTATAGATGAGTTTCATCTCTTCTCGGCCGATTTTACCTATGAAGTCTTCTCCCCGCCAATCCTTTTGAACTTTTTTAAGAGCAAAAAAAGTGAGACCTGTAGGGTCTTTATTATGTTTCATTAAAAAATGTGCCGATACAGAGTGTTTTTCGTATCCTTTCCGAATATTGCGCACATGTTCCATGATCCGCACATACAGCTGGCGTGTGGTTCTGCCAACGTATAATAGATGGCAGGGGCAAATAAGTCCATAAATAACATCCTTGGACCGGCAGTCAATAACTTGTTGGATTTTAAAACTCTCTTTGAATTCAAACGTACTAAAATATTGCTTTTTCAGGTGCAAGTTTCTACACGCAAGGCAGTAACCACATCTATGGAACCCTACTTTAAGATTGAAAGGATTCTGCAGATTCTTCGTTTTTATATTGTGAACAATTTTTTGTTTAATATTCGAGGCCCCTCGATTAATGATTTGTGGCCGATCGGGCATAAAATCATCCAATGCCGGATCTTCCAATAAAATGTGCCAGTGTTTGCGGATACTTTTATTAATATTCGCGGATTGACTGTTAAAATTATATAAGAAGGGGACCTTAGATTGAAAATCATCGTTCTTAACTTTATATTGAATAAATTCATTTCTATCTTTCTCTCGAGTCTGTATAACAAGATCGTCTAGAATGGCCCCATCGAAACCTTTTTCAATAAAACTCTGTTTCAAAGTTTGGGATTGAATGTCATACTGGGTAACATCGGTACAATTCCTACGAATTCTTACAAGTTGACTGTTAGGAACACTTTTTAGCCACGGCTTAGCATGGCAACTCGAAAAACTGATAAAATTGTTAACATCCACCGATTTAAAATATGTTTTAGTTTTAACACAACTTTCATCAATAAAAATGGTTAAGTCTAAAAAATTTATTTCACTTTTATGGGAGTGGGTCTCTAAAACAATACCACTGTTATTTGAATTCAGACCATCAATAAAGTTCTTCAATACATCATCCCTCCTTTCCAAATAAAAATAGATCATCAATATATCTACGGTAGAGGACCAGGTGTTGCGCCCAATATGGCATCCAACTGAGTTCCCAGAAAGCCATGAAAAGATTTGCATAACTAGGCGCAAACCTGGTCCCCATCGCCGTACCTTTCCGTTGAAGATAAAACTGATCGTTAAAAGCAAAAAAATTATTATTGAGAATGAACTCTATACCTAGTAAGATAAATCTAATTTGCGGTTCTTCGAACTCGGAATTTTGTTCTAAATAAAAACGGACTGCTTCAATACCCTGATCATGAGGGATAATACTATATAATGAACGAACGTCACAGGTGACTAAGATATACGATGGATCCCATACTACTGTCTCTAAAATTTGTAATAGATGGATTGTATCCTTAAGATACGAAGGGATCTTTTTGACTAAAGGCTGTAGAAGGATGTCGATATATTGCGACAATCTACTGGTAAGTGAATGTACACCAGATATAATGGGTCTTCCAGGGGGATTTATTAAATCTTTATGTATCTTTGGAAGTAAATACAGAATAGGAATTCTAGGAAAGGGAATATTCAAATACAGGTACTCTTTTTCTGTTAGGATGCCACTGTCTTTCCCTTCCTTTAAGAGGTTAGTCAATGCAATCTTGTTTTTTTCCATAGGATTGCATGACAAAAGAGAGTAAGTGTCGCGATCGTCTAATTGCCGCATCGCTTCATTGTTATATTTCTCCATACTTAAAAGAACTATCCCTCCACCCTTATCAGCCGGTTTAATTATAAGGGAAGGGTCATTATTCAATTTATCAAGGGCATCTCTTTCTTTTCTTGTAAGGTTGAAAGAAATTTTCTCTTTACTAATTTTGTCAATATCTTTCAGTACAAGGCGTTCAAAAATCTTCATTTCGTCAGATATTAGATGTTTAGGGAAAAATTTAGAGGTTTCTTTTAAATCTGTGTGAACATATCGTGGAATATTGAGAGAATTTTCAACAGGATTTTTAGCAAAAAATTTCTTCAAACATAATTTCCGTTGAAATTTCTTTAGGTCGATATACATATTGAATTTATTTACCTTAACACTAGGAGCAAATTTCAAGCCTTTATTCAGAACCTTTTTTTCTGAATTGGTGAGAACATGTTCACTCAAATTGAAAATACCATTCTTTTCAGGGTTACCAGGAGTTGAGGATGGATTAACTATTTTATCTTTTTTCTCACCCCTCTTGGTTCTCCCTGCCCTGGTCCCCCGCTTGTTCTTTCTAGTGGTCTTTTCATAGCCTTTGGGGCCAAATTTGTTTGTGGTTCTGGGAAGGAAGTATTTTTCTCTTTTTCCATTGGGAGAAAGATCTTTTCGGGCCCCAGGGGTTTCAAGTTGGGGTCCCCTGGAAAAAACGTCTCTGAAACATCTACAAGGGGTTGGAATTTATTGGAAGTCGAAGTTTCACCATTAGGGAGTCTGGCTTTATTCCATTTAGAGACCCATTGATATTGGGGGAGTGTTGCCTGTTTCCTTTCTCTCTCTTCGTACAAACTTCTCCTTACCGGAGCATATGAGAGTTTAGGATCTGCATATGAGGTGGATGCCACTGGAGAAACAGGTAAACCCAAGTTTATACTTTTATTTTCATTTTGTGAAGTAGTGTTTTTACATTCACCATCAACAAGAATAGGTTCCAATGGTAAACTCAAAACACTAGTAGCAATCTCAATAACCTCAGTAGAGACCTTAGCAACCACAATGGGAGCTTGAGGTTCTTCACACGAGACTGATAGAGTCGGTCTCTCTCTAACTGGGGTAAAATTGGGGTTGCTATTAGAGGGAGCATGATAAAAATCGTTATTGTGTTCATACCGAGAAAATTTATTTCTTTTGGAATTCCTATATGGGAACCTATTATTGTTCGAAGAATAGTATTTCTCATGTACTCTATCTGTTTTATAATCTTCTATGTCTCTACCATATTTATTTTTTTTGATTTCCATCACATCTTGTGAAACCTTCCCCAGAGTGTGTTCCAAATCCGCTGAAATAAGGGCAAAGTCATCGTTCTCCACTATAGACTGTATATTCTCCAAAAGAGAGTTAGCTTTGGCTTCTAACTCAATTAAGGAGAGAGTTCGAAAATTTATTATATAATTCATAGTCTGATCTGCAAAATGTCCATCAGATTAATCCATCCCTCTAGAAAGCTGGTATTATCCCTATCAGAGGTGGGCATTTTAAAAAATCTTAACCTCTTGGAGAAATTTTCTCCCTCAAGTATTTTTGGAGAGTAGCAACCTCCAACTTTGATTTAATTTCTTTAATAAGCGTCTTTTCCAGAGAAAGGATAAGCTCTTTTAAATCAGGAACTGTAGTGTTTGGTGCAATGGGTATAATATCACAAATAATTCATCTATATTAAGCCCAATCTTGGACCTATAATCATTAAGTGCCATTTCCAGCTGCCTTTGTAGTCCTTGGACAGAATAGGATAAGAATAAACACAACGTAGGACTACTGATCAGACTATGAATTATATAATAAATTTTCGAACTCTCTCCTTAATTGAGTTAGAAGCCAAAGCTAACTCTCTTTGGAGAATATACAGTCTATAGTGGAGAACGATGACTTTGCCCTTATTTCAGCGGATTTGGAACACACTCTGGGGAAGGTTTCACAAGATGTGATGGAAATCAAAAAGAATAATATGGTAGAGACATAGATTATAAAACAGATAGAGTACATGAGAAATACTATTCTTCGAACAATAATAGGTTCCCATATAGGAATTCCAAAAGAAATAAATTTTCTCGGTATGAACACAATAACGATTTTTATCATGCTCCCTCTAATAGCAACCCCAATTTTACCCCAGTTAGAGAGAGACCGACTCTATCAGTCTCGTGTGAAGAACCTCAAGCTCCCATTGTGGTTGCTAAGGTCTCTACTGAGGTTATTGAGATTGCTACTAGTGTTTTGAGTTTACCATTGGAACCTATTCTTGTTGATGGTGAATGTAAAAACACTACTTCACAAAATGAAAATAAAAGTATAAACTTGGGTTTACCTGTTTCTCCAGTGGCATCCACCTCATATGCAGATCCTAAACTCTCATATGCTCCGGTAAGGAGAAGTTTGTACGAAGAGAGAGAAAGGAAACAGGCAACACTCCCCAATATCAATGGGTCTCTAAATGGAATAAAGCCAGACTCCCTAATGGTGAAACTTCGACTTCCAATAAATTCCAACCCCTTGTAGATGTTTCAGAGACGTTTTTTCCAGGGGACCCCAACTTGAAACCCCTGGGGCCGAAAAGATCTTTCTCCCAATGGAAAAAGAGAAAACTTCCTTCCCAGAACCACAAACAAATTTGGCCCCAAAGGCTATGAAAAGACCACTAGAAAGAACAAGCGGGGGACCAGGGCAGGGAGAACCAAGAGGGGTGAGAAAAAAGATAAAATAGTTAATCCATCCTCAACTCCTGGTAACCCTGAAAAGAATGGTATTTTCAATTTGAGTGAACATGTTCTCACCAATTCAGAAAAAAAGGTTCTGAATAAAGGCTTGAAATTTGCTCCTAGTGTTAAGGTAAATAAATTCAATATGTATATCGACCTAAAGAAATTTCAACGGAAATTATGTTTGAAGAAATTTTTTGCTAAAAATCCTGTTGAAAATTCTCTCAATATTCCACGATATGTTCACACAGATTTAAAAGAAACCTCTAAATTTTTCCCTAAACATCTAATATCTGACGAAATGAAGATTTTTGAACGCCTTGTACTGAAAGATATTGACAAAATTAGTAAAGAGAAAATTTCTTTCAACCTTACAAGAAAAGAAAGAGATGCCCTTGATAAATTGAATAATGACCCTTCCCTTATAATTAAACCGGCTGATAAGGGTGGAGGGATAGTTCTTTTAAGTATGGAGAAATATAACAATGAAGCGATGCGGCAATTAGACGATCGCGACACTTACTCTCTTTTGTCATGCAATCCTATGGAAAAAAACAAGATTGCATTGACTAACCTCTTAAAGGAAGGGAAAGACAGTGGCATCCTAACAGAAAAAGAGTACCTGTATTTGAATATTCCCTTTCCTAGAATTCCTATTCTGTATTTACTTCCAAAGATACATAAAGATTTAATAAATCCCCCTGGAAGACCCATTATATCTGGTGTACATTCACTTACCAGTAGATTGTCGCAATATATCGACATCCTTCTACAGCCTTTAGTCAAAAAGATCCCTTCGTATCTTAAGGATACAATCCATCTATTACAAATTTTAGAGACAGTAGTATGGGATCCATCGTATATCTTAGTCACCTGTGACGTTCGTTCATTATATAGTATTATCCCTCATGATCAGGGTATTGAAGCAGTCCGTTTTTATTTAGAACAAAATTCCGAGTTCGAAGAACCGCAAATTAGATTTATCTTACTAGGTATAGAGTTCATTCTCAATAATAATTTTTTTGCTTTTAACGATCAGTTTTATCTTCAACGGAAAGGTACGGCGATGGGGACCAGGTTTGCGCCTAGTTATGCAAATCTTTTCATGGCTTTCTGGGAACTCAGTTGGATGCCATATTGGGCGCAAACCTGGTCCTCTACCGTAGATATATTGATGATCTATTTTTTATTTGGAAAGGAGGGGATGATGTATTGAAGAACTTTATTGATGGTCTGAATTCAAATAACAGTGGTATTGTTTTAGAGACCCACTCCCATAAAAGTGAAATAAATTTTTTAGACTTAACCATTTTTATTGATGAAAGTTGTGTTAAAACTAAAACATATTTTAAATCGGTGGATGTTAACAATTTTATCAGTTTTTCGAGTTGCCATGCTAAGCCGTGGCTAAAAAGTGTTCCTAACAGTCAACTTGTAAGAATTCGTAGGAATTGTACCGATGTTACCCAGTATGACATTCAATCCCAAACTTTGAAACAGAGTTTTATTGAAAAAGGTTTCGATGGGGCCATTCTAGACGATCTTGTTATACAGACTCGAGAGAAAGATAGAAATGAATTTATTCAATATAAAGTTAAGAACGATGATTTTCAATCTAAGGTCCCCTTCTTATATAATTTTAACAGTCAATCCGCGAATATTAATAAAAGTATCCGCAAACACTGGCACATTTTATTGGAAGATCCGGCATTGGATGATTTTATGCCCGATCGGCCACAAATCATTAATCGAGGGGCCTCGAATATTAAACAAAAAATTGTTCACAATATAAAAACGAAGAATCTGCAGAATCCTTTCAATCTTAAAGTAGGGTTCCATAGATGTGGTTACTGCCTTGCGTGTAGAAACTTGCACCTGAAAAAGCAATATTTTAGTACGTTTGAATTCAAAGAGAGTTTTAAAATCCAACAAGTTATTGACTGCCGGTCCAAGGATGTTATTTATGGACTTATTTGCCCCTGCCATCTATTATACGTTGGCAGAACCACACGCCAGCTGTATGTGCGGATCATGGAACATGTGCGCAATATTCGGAAAGGATACGAAAAACACTCTGTATCGGCACATTTTTTAATGAAACATAATAAAGACCCTACAGGTCTCACTTTTTTTGCTCTTAAAAAAGTTCAAAAGGATTGGCGGGGAGAAGACTTCATAGGTAAAATCGGCCGAGAAGAGATGAAACTCATCTATAGGTTCGATTCCCTGATTCCCAGGGGTCTCAACTCTGATTTTGAACTTTGCCATTTTTTATAACTTACTTCCACCTATACTTTTATAATTTACCTACCTTTTTTTAGGGCTCTCTATTGCCCATTGGTTTTAGCTTCTTTTATTGCCTCAGGATTTCCTATATTAGTAATCATTTTTGCAGACTTTTTTTCTTTTTAGGGCTCTGTATTGCCCATTGGTTTTAGCCTTCAATATTGCCTCAGGATTTCCTATATTAGTGATAATTTTTGCAGACACATTTTTTTCTGTTTTGCATTTTTTATTTTGTATTTTTATTTTTTATACTTGTTTTTCTTTTTTAGGGCTCTCTATTGCCCGTTGGTTTTAGCCCTCATTATTGCCTCAGGATTTCCTATATTAGTGATCATTTTTACAGACACAATTTTTTTTTTTGTTTTTTTTTTTTTTTTTGGGCTCTCCATCGCCCATTGGTTTTAGCCTTCATTATTGTCTCAGGATTTCCTATATTAGTGATCATTTTTGCAGGCACATTTTTTTCTGTTTTGCATTTTTTATTTTGTATTTTCTATTTTATTTTGTAATTTCTTCTTTTTTTTTTTTTTTTCTCCTCACATTTTCATCATTTTGATGCACTTTTTTTGTTTATAGGACTGATTTTATTATTTTTTTGAATTTTCTTTGCCTTTATGGCGGTAGGACCTCAAGAGGTGATCGAAGAGCAGCGATCTATATATGTAGTGTGTTAGTTTTATATATTAACACTGCCATTTTTGTGTATTTTAAAACTTGAAGAGGGCGGGCCTTTTAGGTTGCCAGCTCATTCAATAAAGATCTGTTTAAATACACCGGATGACCAACGATAAAATGGATTAGCCATATCCACTATTTTTTAAAATTTTGTGTTCAGATGGTGTTGAGTTCTGGGAGAAGCTTGGATTTGTATATGTATTTTGTTTATTGACTTTTATAAACACATTTATATGTTTAATTGTATGTATTCCAATTTGGAAGTGGGCGGGTTACTTGGGCTGCTGGCTCATTCACTAAATGTCTTTGAGTATATAATGAACCCCTGTTTTGAAATGTACCCTTGTTTGTCTGTTTTACCACTGAAGAAGCGCTGTAAAGCGCGAAACGCGTCTGGTTCCTGTCTTTTTTATCACTGATATTTCATATTATTGGAATAAATGTTTTATTATTTTCACTTGCTGACTACATTGATGACTCTAAACTGAGATGGCTTTTTAAGGGCTGTGCCACTTCTTACAACCCTATGCGAGTTTTCCCCGAGCCAGGCTAGGCTCTGAACAGGGTAAGTTTATTACCATATAAAGGTTTTATACTCTGTCCCTGTAAAAACTGGCTGCACTATTGTTCTTTTGTTTTCTCTGAGGAATTTTCTGAAGAGATTCCTGCAGCAACGCAACGGTTAACCCCACCCAGGGATTCATCAGTGTTCCCTGTGCATCTCTGGAGGAGGTGTGGATCTTGTGCTGAGGCTTCTTTCCACTGTGGATACATACCAGGAGGGCGAATTGAATGTTTGGAGCCCTTTATTGGATGAAAAGACGATCCTAGAAACTGAAAGTTCAAGGGAGTGGTCCCATTTATATATTCGTGTGAAGATTTCTTCTCTACCGGTGACTTTTCCTTTAAGATTTTTTTTTTTTTTTTTTTTTTTTTTTTAAATAAGACTTTTGTAGTAAATAATAGACTGTGCAGTTAAAAAGCAGAAAGATTTTTTGTCGCAATCTCTTTTTGGTTGAAAAGATATAACTTTTCGTGGGAGCGCTGTCCTTATTTTTGTGTTTGTATATTTATCTTTGCTTGTTAGTTGGACAGACTAACCTTATAGGATTCTAGCAGCTCCCTTTTGTATACATATACCCTATTCCTCTCTTAGCGCCACAGTAGTCCTACGTTGTGTTTATTCAAATCCATGTGAGAGCTGAGGCAAATCCATGAGCTGGGGGGCAAATCCATGAGTGAGCTGGGGGCAAATCCATGAGATGGGGGCAAATCCTGAGTGAGCTGGGGGCAAATCCATGTGAGAGCTGAGGCAAATCCATGTGAGAGCTGAGGCAAATCTATGAGCTGGGGGCAAATCCCCGTGAGCTGGGGCAAATCCATGAGTGAGCTGGGGGGCAAATCATGAGTGAGCTGGGGGGCAAATCCATGAGCTTGGGCAAATCCATGAGCTGGGGGCAAATCCATGAGCTGGGGGGCAAATCCATGAGCTGGGGGGCAAATCCATGAGCTGGGGGCAAATCCATGTGAGAGCTGGGGCAAATCCATGAGCTGGGGGCAAATCCATGTGTGAGCTGGGGGGCAAATCCATGTGTGAGCTGGGGGCAAATCCATGTGTGAGCTGGGGCAATATCGATAACGTCCACAGGTTGGGGGGGGGCGCACAATTCTTTGCTGGCCCCGGGCGCTGACAACCCACGCTACGCCACTGCGTATCGTGCACTTCCTCCTCCCATCCACGCACTAGCCCTTGTTTTTCTGGGCACACGAAACCCTCCCTTGAGGAATCCCCACCTTCAATGCCCCACTACTTAAATATTCTGCCTCCACCTCCTCCTCATCCTCCTCCTGTCTGATCGGAGTAGGACCCGCTGAAATGCTGTCTGCGGAAAGACTGGGGCCTTCAGAGCTAGGGAAGGCCTCCTCTTCCTCCCGCTGCTCTGCCTCTAGAGCCACATCTATAATTCCCCGCAGAGTGTGCTCCAGCAGGAACACTAAAGGAATTGTGTCACTGATGCATGCATTGTCCCTGCTCACCATCCTCGTTGCCTCCTCAAATGGTGACAGTACAGTGCATGCATCCTTGATCATCAGCCACTGCGGTGGGGAAACCAAGTTGAGCTGAACCTGTCCTTGTGCCATACTCACACAGGTACTCGTTGATGGCCCTCTGCTGCTTGTGCAGACGCTGCAGCATTGCTAATGTCGAGTTCCACCTGGTGGGCATGTCACAGATCAGACGGTTTGTGGGAAGGTGGAATTCTCTTTGAATTTCTGCCAGGCGAACGCTTGCTGGGAATGACCGTCTGAAGTGGCTGCAGACTTTTCTGGCCTGGATGAGAAGCTCTGGCAGCCCTGGGTACTTGGTTAGGAAACGCTGTACCACTAGATTTAGGACGTGTGCTAGGCATGGTACATGCGTCAGTTTACCCTTTCGTAGGGCGGAGAGAAGGTTGCTGCCATTATCGCAGACGATCATTCCCAGCTGAAGCTGGCGTGGTGTTAACCATCTCTGCACCTGCCCCTGCAGAGCTGACAGAATTTCTGGCCCGGTGTGGCTCCTGTCCCCTAAACAAACCAGCTCAAGCACAGTATGGCATCTTTTTGCTTGAGCCATTGCGTAGACCCTGTCAGGCGTTGGTTTAACTGCCACGTCGCCAGAGACAGAGAATGAGGAGGAGGAGGAAGAGGGAGAGGTGGTGGTGGTGGAGCAGACAGACCACATACAAGCAGCTTTCTGGAGGCGTGGTGGATGAACAAGCTCCAGCACAGAGCCCCATCTTGGATCCCTCCCAGCTGCAATCAGAGTTACCCAGTGTGCCGTGAAGGAAATGTAACGACCCTGCCCATGCTTGCTGGACCACGTGTCTAAAGTCACATGCACCTTGTTGCTGACTGCCTTTCCCAATGACTGGATAACATTGTCTTCCACGTGCTGGTATAGTGCTGGAATGGCCTTTCGTGAAAAGTAATGGCGTTTTGGAACCTGCCACTGTGGTACAGCACATTCAGCAAATTCACGGAAGGGAGCAGAGTCCACCAGCTGGAAAGGCAGCAGCTGCAATGCGAGTAATTTTGCTAAGCTGGCATTTAGACGCTGTGCTTGGGGATGCTTGGGACTATATTTTTTCTTTCGCTGCAGCAGCTGCGGCAACGTAATCTGACTGCGTAAATCTTCAGCTGCTGGGATGATGTCACATTGTGAGGAAGGACCTGGTACATCCATTACTGTAGCATCATCCCTGTCGGTGGAGGTTGTAGGCAATGACATGGCAGGACATACAGTGGGGGTAGAGACAGATGAGGAGGAGGAGGACCTACGCAAAGTTTTGAGCC
This sequence comes from Leptobrachium leishanense, assembly GCA_009667805.1. Taxonomy (NCBI): domain Eukaryota; kingdom Metazoa; phylum Chordata; class Amphibia; order Anura; family Megophryidae; genus Leptobrachium; species Leptobrachium leishanense. The sequence continues at coordinate 124,523,514 of CM019068.1, forward strand.
AATGGGATGTGTGGCAGTTGTTCATATGTCGCCTCAAGCACGTGATACCCAAGTGTCCAGTATCTTTCCCACGCTTAAGCCTCATCTGACATAGATTACAAGTAGCAACGCTGCGCTCTACTGCACATTTCTTAAAGAACTCCCAGACAACAGAGTTCCTGCATGTGTTCTTTGAGACAACAGCGCTCTGCACCGGAGAAGCTCTGATATGTGATGCCTTGGACTGGCTAGTGCTACGGTTGGTCACAGAGGATGTTGTGCCTCGTGTTTGCTGTGCCTCCTCCTCTTCCCCCTCTTCCTCACTTAATTCCTCTGTTTAATCAGGCACCCAGGTGGAGTCAGTGACCTCATCATCATTGTCATCATCACCCCCTATCTCCTCGTCACTGGAGCCAACTTGGCAGTATGCTGCAGCTGCTGGGGCAACATGAGTGCCAGTTATATGTGTGTCATCACTGGCACCCCCTTCCTCCTTCCTCTAGGTTGATTATACTCCCTTCCTCAACCTCAGAGATTGAATCAGAGCACTGTACTTGCTGCGCATCCTCAAGCAGCATGTCACTCTCATTGTAGTCAAACAATTCAGCTGACTCCTCCGTGTGTGATAGCGAGGCTACGGCAGGAGTAGCTGTGGACATGGAGGCTACATTAGATGCTTTGGCAGCTGAGGTGGACTGTAAAGCACTACAAGCCTGGCTGGCAGAGGACTCGGAGGATGAGGATGGCCTGGTTAGCCAATCCACCAAGTCCTCTGTATGTTGCTGCTGCTTAAGATGGCCAGCACCAGTTAGAAAGGACAAGCGTGCCCCTGCAGAGGATGCACCACGTCCACCACGACCAGAGGCACAGCCTCCCGACACAGGGGCTGCTTGCTCTGTGTCAGGGAGCGTCTGCCTGTCCTTTTTGTTCTTTCAGACATGGTGAGTGATATATAGATTAATATATACAGAACTCTGATTCAACTCTGGTATAAAGATTTAAAGAACTCTGGTATAACTCAGTGAGACACCCTGATAGCTGGCAGCCAGTGACAAGACACAGATTACAAGTCTCAGACACCTCCTATAAATCAGTGAGACCCCTTGATGGGTGGCAGTGAAACCTCCTATAAATCAGTGAGACCCCTTGATGGGTGGCAGCCAGTGAGAACACACAGATTATAACAATTCCCAAATGTTTTGTAGAAATTAGTGAGCCCCAAAATACTGCGTGGTACTGGCTGTGTGACAAGACACAGATCACCTCAATTCCCAAATGTTTTGTAGAAATTAGTGACACTCAAAATACTGCGTTGTACTGGCTGTGTGACAAGACACAGATCACCTCAATTCACAAATGTTTTGTAGAAATTAGTGACACCCAAAATACTGCGTGGTACTGGCTGTGTGACAAGAGACAGATCACCTCAATTCACAAATGTTTTAAAGAAATTAGTGAGCCCCAAAATACTGCGTGGTACTGGCTGTGTGACAAGAGACAGATCACCTCAATTCACAAATGTTTTAAAGAAATTTGTAAACCCCAAAAAAACTTGCTGGCACAGTGACAAGACACAGAAGATCACCTCAATTCACAAATGTTTTAAAGAAATTTGTAAACCCCAAAAAAACTTGCTGGCACAGTGACAAGACACAGAAGATCACCTCAATTCACAAATGTTTTAAAGAAATTTGTAAACCCCAAAAAAACTTGCTGGCACAGTGACAAGACACAGAAGATCACCTCAATTCACAAATGTTTTAAAGAAATTTGTAAACCCCAAAAAAACTTGCTGGCACAGTGACAAGACACAGAAGATCACCTCAATTCACAAATGTTTTCAAGAAATTTGTAAACCCCAAAAAAACTTACTGGCACAGTGACAAGACACACATCACCTAAATTCCCTGATATTTGGTAGAAATGAGACCCCCCAGACCCCCCCAGTAGCGTGGCAGACCGGCAGTAACAACACACAACTATCTCCTCTGAAATCTCCTCTCAAAATGCGTGCTGTAGCTATGCGTGGAAACGTTATATAGTGTGCTGCAGGACTTAGCTCTGTGAGCCCATGATTGGGCAAAATTTTCCCAATCAGGACTCTGAGCCGTGATTGGCATACTGTTGAACCTGTCTTGCACCAGAACTGTGGTCAGGTGCAAGGCTGTAGCCAATTACGAGCTTCAGGCCAGTGGGAAAATGCATTGTGGTCCATTGTAATGCATTGTGGTCGAACATGCGGCGAACACCCGGAAATGTTCGAAGTTCGCGATCTAATTGAACAGGCTAAGTTCGGGTCGAACTCCGAACCGTCCGAACCGAACAGCTCATCCCTAATCACACAGGCCGGGAACCTGTATCAACAAGACTGTCCACAGTCTTTATAATCTCTCACACCAAAGCGCACACCTCTGACACGTTTTTCTTTTGAAGGGAGAAGGAGGACAGAGGTCAGTGGCACCTCGCTGGTATGTGGAATATCGAATAAACCCCAAAGCATTGGAGTGAGCAGATAAGGCTAATGTCAGACAAATGCATTCTGAGCACACTGTGTGTCCGTGCACAACTGACGTACTTTCTGACTGATGATACTGTAGACACCACACAGTCCATTTTTTTTGACGGACTTTTTTTGAATGATGTAGAAAAAAGTTGATACATGATATGAAAAAACATTTTGTCTATCAAAAATGCAGTCCGTCTGACTATGTTCCATCACTCACACACAAAGCTCCGCGGACGTGGCGCACTCTGTGCGTCCATCCTAGTGGTTTGACGTTCTTGCCTAAATTGCGTCCGGTGCCACGTGCGTTGTGCGTCGGCACTTCTGTGTTGACATACTTCGTGTGTGGGTCTCTATTGATAATAATTTTATGCTACGACGGACGATAAAATGTGCGGCAACATGGACGTGATCACTGCGTTCATCTGACACGGGCCTAAGACTGTTAACAGTGGGAAATCCCACAAAGCTGCATATACACACAGGGTTATTCAAAGAGAAAAAAATACCTGTGTTTATTAAATATTTATTCAACCATTTACGGTGTTCTTTTCATTTGCAGCAAAAATTCAATGAATACAATGTTTCAGGACCATAGATAGCTCTGTAGCCCTGCACGGCTGCTGTCGATGGTTTTCAATCAGCATCCACAGGGGATCGGGGAATCATTGAATACTATCAGGGTTATTCAAGGAGAATCGAAAAGTCACCGCACGTTCGGTGACTTTTCGTTCTCTTCAATTCGGTACGATTTGGCGATCCCATTTCGGCAACCCTGCGGTGTATTCAGCAAGCACCACAGGGCCACCATAATGCAGGGAAAAGTCGCCGCAAACCCGCCGAAAACTCTCCGCAAAACCTGGTGAACGCACACCAAAACCCGCAAAACCATCTGGTTTAACCCCACCGAACACGCCGGAGAAATCCGAGTAGGAGCCGATCACAGCGCAGAGCAGCCGCCGGAAAAACCCTGCACCGCAGACGAATAGAGTGAAAAAAAAAATGTCTGAAAAGTGAAACGCTGTTTGCAAAGAAAGTACAGAACGAAAATGTCTGAAATTTACATATAAGGTCCAATGAATGATAATAAAAAGGGCTGTTACAGAAAAAGGAAAACGATTAAAAAAATTACCGAAAAAAAATGTCAGCAAAAAAATCCTCAAAAATGCCTAAAAGATCCTAAAAATGAAGAGACTTTTTACTACAGAATATTGGAATCAACGGTTTATTAGATATTGAATTAAAACGGGAATATTTTTAACATTGAAGCCTATGGGATTCGCCTGAATAAATGTGTTGAATTAAACCACCGAACAGCAGGGCACTTCGGCAACTTTTCACTGCTGGATTTTGTTCTCTGAATAGACGAAGCATAGCTTCTCTATGGGGATTTCACTACCCTCGAACATGCACCGAACAGGCACCGTATGTGCAGGCAATTCGCCAAGATTTGGCAAACTGCCTGCTCTCTGAATTGCCGAATGGCCAGGAAAGGTAACCAAACGATGAATTTACGCATTCGGTTACCTTTCACCAGTAATTCGGTGCTCTTTGAATAACCCTGTAAGATTCCCCAGGGAACCGATCATACTAGAGTCCAGACACTAGGTGGCAGCAGCACCCCATAAACGGACTATACTAAACCTCTACTATCAGGTTATTCAGAGAGCGTGAAAAGCAGGAGAATGACTGGAGAATAACTGGAGAATGGAAAATTCTAGGTCAAAATAGCCAAACCAGAAAAATTCTCCCTTTCATCTCACTTTCCAAATCGGCTATTTTGACCTAGAATTTTTCATTCTCCAGTTGTTCTCCAGTCATTGTCCTGCTTTTCACGCTCTCTGAATAACCCTGTATATCTTCAACAGGAAGGATTCGTAAGGAATTGGATTGTGACAATTTATTCCCATTAATTATATAATAACCCCACTCACTGTACATAGGAGATCTATGTGTGTAATACACTAATCCTCAGCTACATATTGCATATATGTTATAGGAATACGTGTACTGTAATTGTGCAAATGTAAGGACACCTCGTTTTTTTTGTTTGATTTTTTCATTCGGTTTTCTGTTTCATTTCGTTCCATTTTATTCTTCGTTTTGTTTGATATGTTACCGCGATTCGTGTTTTCGGACCGATCTGAAATTTCAGATTTTGTTTTTTGGATCACTTTTTGTTTTTAGGAGTTATTTTGTTTTTTGGGGTGATGCGTATTTTGTTTTTATGAGTTTTTCGTATGTTCGGGCGATTCGTAACTTCGGACGGCCGGTATTTTGTTTTTCAGATCACTTCCTTTTTCGTTCTTATGAGTTATTTCGTATTTTGGGTTTATTCATATTTTGTTTTTATGAGATATTTAGTTGTTTTTAGTTATTTCAGAATGTGAAAAAGATTCCCCATTTTTATTAAATATTTATTCAACCGTTTATTTTTTTCACTTGCAGCAAAAAGTCTCTATTTATTTTTTAGGATTTTTTTAGGCATTTTTCAGTATTTTTTTGGTTAAATTTTATGTCATTGAAATGTCCTGATTTTCGGTGGTTCAGATCGCCATGGTGCCATTCGGCGGCAGTGAAATTCCCCAAAGAGATGTAATGGTTAATCAATTCTGAGGACACCGGTTGAAAACCACTAAATTGTCAGTGAAATACCCTGAATCTCAGTGGTTCAGTTCTCCATGGTGCCATTCAGTGCAATTCGGTGGCAGTGAAATTCCCCATAGAGAAGTAATGGTTGATCTATTCAGAGAACGATGAGCGAACACCACCGAAATGTCAATGAAATGCCATGATTTTCGGTGGATCAGTGCGACAGGTTTAAACAGTCGAATCCCATAGGTTTCAATATAAAAAAATATTCCCTGGTTTTATTAAATATTTATTCAACTGTTTATTTTTTTCACTTGCAGACTCCTTTTTTACTTATTTTGTAGGATTTTTTAGCCATTTTAGGTGATTTTTTTGGTGAAATTTTATGGTTTTTAAATAATTTTAAAGCCTTTTTCAGCAATGAATGATACTATATTTCAGCACCAAAGATAGCTCCAGAGCCCTATCTTTGGGCCTGAAACACACAGGTTATTCGAAGAGCTCCGAATTGTGGCCAAAAGGTAACCGAACGCTGAAATTTCCTGGCCATTCGGCTTTTCAGAGAGCAGGCAGTTCGCCAAATGTTGGCGAATTGCCTACACATACGGTGGCTGTTCGTTACCTGTTCGAGGGCAGTGAAATCCCCATAGAGAAGCAATGCTTTGTCTATTCAAAGAACACAAAACAGCTGAGAAAAGTTGCCGAAATGCCCTGCCATTAGGTGTTTCGACAGATTTACTTGTCTTCAATGTTAAAAATATTCCCGATTTAATCCAATATCTAATAATCCGTTTATTATTTTATCCTGCAGTAAAAAGTCTCTTTATTTTTAGATTTTTCAGGATCTTTTAGGCATTCTTCGGGATTTTTTTGCTAAATTTTATTTTCCGGTGTTTTTTTTAACCCCTTCACTGCTGAGGCATTTCACCGCTGTGTGCTGAACTCATTTTTACTGCTTTCGCTCATCATGGTTAAACGCGATTTGAAGCCACATTTTATTATACGACCCAGACATATTATATATCGTTCTTTCCGGCAGACTTGGCAGATTCATAATATATCATTTTTATATGTATACATCATGTCCTGCCTGTATATTATAAAACAAATGCAATAAAATTAGAATTTTTAATCATCTGCAGCGCGTAAAGTGTTTTTTTTCACCTTTTATCGCATGAACATTTGCGGTTATATTTTCTATGGGGTGCACTTGTACAAAAATTAGAAATGGGGACTTGCTCTTAGTGAGCAGGCCATCTTCGTCTTCCCCCCAAGCACTAACAGGCAGGCATCCAGGCTGGACAGAGTGGCTTCTGCATCCCTTCCTCGCCCCAGGGTTCCGTCCGCCGCCCTCGCAAACCCAACATCCAGGGCAACCGAGAGACGTGGGCCCTCCATCTCCATTGTCTGCAGCATAGACACGGTCCGGGGCAAGCGTTCAGCGCCGCAAGGCGTTTCTCAAATGGTAGGCCTCAAGATGGCCACCAGCATCTCCATCCAGCCACTCAACAACAGCAACCAAGGTTGTCTCTCATCTGGAGGGGGGACTAAACGGCCCCCGGACAACTCAGAACCGGTGGCCAGCCACAAAGGTACCGAAATCACCAAAGTCGTCACTAGAAAGTCTGCAAAATGCCCCTTAAAGGAGGAGACGTGCGGAGCTCCAACAAAACACATCCGCTCCTGTGAACAGCCAGCCACGCACCTCTCGTTTTTTCTTTTATCTGTAACAGCCCTTCTTATTATCATTCATTGGATCTTATATGTAAATTTCAGACATTTTCGTTCTGTTGTTTCTTTGCAAACAGCGTTTCACTTTTCAAACATTAGGGCGTGCTGTTTTTTTTCACTCCATTCGTCTGTGGTGTCGGGATTTTTCTGGTGGCTGCTCTGCACTCTGATCGACTCCTTCTCGAGTTTCTCCGGCGTGTTTGGCGGGGTTAATCCAAATGTTTTTGCGGGTTTCGGTGTGCATTCGCCAGGTTTTGCAGTGAGTGTTTGGCAAGTTTCCGGCGGCTTTTCCCTGCACTACGATGACCCTGTGGTGCTTGCTGAATACACTGCAGGGTCGCAGAAATGGGATCGCCAAATCGCACCGAATTGAAGAGAACAAAAATTTACCGAACGTGCGGTGACTTTTCGATTCTCCTTGAATAACCCTGATAGTATTCAATGATTCCCCGATCCCCGCGGATGCTGATTCAAAACCATCGACAGCAGCCATGCAGGGCTACAGAGATATCTATGGTCCTGAAAACTTGTATTCATTAAATTTTGCTGCAAATGAAAAGAACACCGTAAATGGTTGAATAAATATTTATTAAACACAGGGATTTTTTTTTCCATTGAAACCTATAGGATTCACCTGATTAAACCTGTCGAACGAACCACCAAAAATCAGGTTTCGAAAATAGGGTTAGAAATTCTAACCCTAACTTCTAACCCTAGTGCCTAACCCTAAGTTTTAGTGGTTCGTTCAACAGGCTTAATCAGGTTAGGGATGGGCCGAACAACCCCGTGTCCGGTTCGCATTCGAACTCGAACAATTTCAAAAGTTCAAGTTTGGACGCGAACACGATTCAAACTCAATGGTCTCAAAGTCAATGGGACTCGACCGTTCGATTTTTAGAGTGCCCTCCAAGAGGGCATATATGCAAGATATTTGCCATAAAAGGTGTATGGGGGTCCAGGTAGCTGCTGATCCAGGACAGATGCCCTCTTTTTGTCTGTGACACAACCTCCAGTGGCACTGAACGCCCTTTCAGAAAGCACGCTGGATGATGGGCAACCTAGTAACTCCATAGCATATTGGCTAAATTCTGGCCAGTGATCCAATCTCAACACCCAATAAGCCAGTGGATCATCTGCTGTAAAGGTATCCAGCTCTGCCCTTGCCCCTAGGTATTCCTGCACCATATGGTGAAGACGATGTAGGCAATGGGTGCCTACATTTGACATCCCTGGGCGTCGTGGGCTAAAAAAATTGGAAAAGGAATCAGTCAAGTGGCCCCCTTCACCGCTCTTCCTCTGATAAACAGCAGCCTCAGAAGCACCTGTGTCATCACTTGGTAACCTACCAGTGTCTGGGAAGGTGTTACACAAGTGTCGCTTTAGAGCATCCTCAAGTTGTTTCATCCTGTGCTCCCTCTGTGAGGGCATGATGAGCTCTGCATCCTTACCCTTGTATCGTGGATCAAGAGGGGTTGCCAACCAGTAATGATCCCTCTCCTTGATAGCACGAATCCTGGGGTCCTTTAGCAGGCTTTGCAGGATAAGGGAGCACATGCATCGTAGGTTGGAGGTGGCATTAGCTTCCGAGTGTTCCTGGTTGCTGAGGATGACCGTATCAAGCACTACCTCCTCCTAGCCACGTACTAGTCCTTGGGTTTCTGGGCACACAAAACCCTTCCTTGAGGATTCCCCACCTTCAATGTCCCCACAACTTAAATATTCCTCCTCCTCCTCATCTTCTTCCTATCTGATCTGAGGACCCGCAGGAATGCTGTCTGTGTAAAAACTGGGGCCTTGAGAGCTAGGGAAGTCCTCCTCTTCCTCCCGCTACTCTGCCTCTAGTGTCACATCTATAATTCCCCGCAGAGTACGCTCCGGCAGGAACACTAAAGGAATTGTGTCACTGATGCATGCACTGTCTCTGCTCACCATCCTCCTTGCCTCCTCAAATGGTGACAGTACAGTGCATGCATCCTTGATCATCAGCCACTGTGGGGGGGGGGACAATTTGACCTGAACCTGTCCTTGTGCCATACTCACACAGGTACTCATTGATGGCCCTCTGCTGCTTGTGCAGGCGCTGCAGCATTGCCAATGTCTAGTACCTGGTGGGCATGTCACAGATCAGACGGTTTGTGGGAAGGTGGAATTCTCTTTGAATTTCTGCCAGGCGAACACTTGCTGGGAATGACCGTCTGAAGTGCCTGCAGACTTTTCTGGTCTGGCTGAGAAGCTCTGCCAGCCCTGTGTACCTGGTTAGGAAACGCTGTACCACCAGATTTAGGACATGTGCTAGGCATGGTACATGCGTCAAATAACCCAGGCGTAGGGCGAAGAGAAGGTTGCTGCCATTATCACAGACAACCATTCCCAGCTCAAGCTGGCGTGGTGTTAACCATCTCTGCGCTTGCCCCTGCAGAGCTGACAGAATTTCTCTGATCTTCCTCTGATCATCCACAGCCTCAGAAGCACCTGTGTCAGCACTTGGTAATCTACCAGTGCCTGGAAAGGTGTTACACAAGTGTCGCTTTAGAGCGTCCTCAAGTTTTTTCATCCTGTGCTCCCTCTGTGCGGGCAGGATGAGCTCTGCAACTTTACCCTTGTATTGTGGATCAAGAAGGCTTGCCAACCAGTAATGATTCCTCTTCTTGATAGCACGAATCCTGGGGTCCGTTAGCAGGCTTTGCAGGATAAGGGAGCCCATTCAGCGTAGGTTGGAGGTGGCATTCGCTTCCGAGTCTTCCTGGTCAATGAGGATGACCGTATCGTGCACTTCCTCCTCCCAGCCACGTACTAGTCCTTGTGTTTCTGGGCACACAAAACCCTCCCTTGAGGAATCCCCACCTTCAATGCCCCCACTACTTAAATATTCCTCCTCCTCCTGTCTGATCTGAGGACCCGCAGGAATGCTGTCTGTGTAAAGACTAGGGCCTTGAGAGCTAGGTGTCACGAGGCGTGTGCGGTTCTGGTATGAGCCCAGCAGGCGGCAACACAGAGGGGAGGCCAGACAGGAATCACGCAATGCAGATTCTTTATAAAGCATGAATGGTCCTTAACTGCAGGCAAAAGAACAAAGGGAATTGCAATAAAGTCCAGGGAGAGTTCTTGGAGAGTCAGTGGATTGTGGGTGGTGCAGTCCTAGACTGCAGACAGGGCCCACCAAGAAGAAGTCTGGACAGAGGACAGTGGTACCTGGATCAAAAAGATCAGAGGGTGATGAACAACTGTAATCCACGGGTAGACAGATTGGTCCTGGATACGTAGGATAAGCTGGTACTGGCAGAGCAGGTTAGCACACCACCAAGTGACCTCAGTCAAGGATAACAATGCAGACCCACTGCTGGCTGGGTCTCTCTGCCTTTTAAGGAGTCTTAAACACAGATAGGCCTCAGCTGGAAGTCCAGGGCTAGAAAAGAAAGACCCAGGCTGGATCTCCAGGAACCTGGTCCAGGTGCAGAGCCTGGGTAAAACCTGGAACGGAATCCAAGAAAAGGAGGATACATGGCAAAGTTCTAAGATCCAGGTGTGCAAGACAGGTACACGGGGTGGACCGTGACACTAGGGAAGGCCTCCTCTTCCTCCCGCTGCTCTGCCTCTAGTGCCACATCTATAATTCCCCGCAGAGTGCGCTCCGGCAGGAACACTGAAGGAATTGTGTCACTGATGCATGCACTGTCTCTGCTCACCATCCTCCTTGCCTCCTCAAATGGCGACAGTACAGTGCATGCATCCTTGATCATCAGCCACTGCGGGGGGGAAAAAAAACAAGTTGACCTGAACCTGTCCTTGTGCCATACTCACACAGGTACTCATTGATGGCCCTTTGCTGCTTGTGCAGACGCTGCAGCATTGCTAATGTCGAGTTCCACATGGTGGGCATGTCATAGATCAGACGGTTTGTGGGAAGGTGGAATACTCTTTGAATTTCTGCCAGGCGAACACTTGCTGGGAAAGACCGTCTGAAGTGGCTGCAGACTTTTCTGGCCTGGTTGAGAAGGCTGTTCCACCAGATTTAGGACGTGTGCTAGGCATGGTACATGCGTCAACTTACCCTAGCATAGGGCGGAGAGAAGGTTGCTGCCATTATCACAGATGACCATTCCCAGCTGAAGCTGGTGTGGTGATAACCATCTTTGCACCTGCCCCTGCAGAACTGACAGAATTTCTGGCCCGGTGTGGCTCCTGTCTCCTAAAGAAACCAGCTTAAGCACAGTATGGCATCTTTTTGCTTGAGCCATTGCGTAGCCCCTGCCTCGCGTCGATTTAACTGCCACTTCGCCAAAGACGGAGAAGGAGGAGGAGGAGGAAGAGGTGGTGGAGCAGACAGACCTCATCCAAGCAGCTTTCATGTGGCATGGTGGATGAACAAGCTCCAGTACAGAGCCCCGTCTTGGATCCCTCCCAGCTGCAATCAGAGTTACCCAGTGTGCCATGAAGGAAATGTAACGGCCCTGTTCATGCTTGCTGGACCACGTGTCTAAAGTCACGTGCGCCTTGCTACTGACTGCCTTTCCCAATGACTCCATAACATTGTCTTCCACGTGCTGGTATAGTGCTGGAATGGCCTTCCGTGAAAAGAAATGGCGTTTTGGAACCTGCCACTGTGGTACAGCACATTCAGCAAATTCACGGAAGGAAGCAGAGTCCACCAGCTGGAAAGGCAGCAGCTGTAATGCGAGTAATTTTGCTAAGCTGGCATTTAGATGCTGTGCTTGGGGATGGTTGGGACTATATTTTTCTTACGCTGCAGCAGCTGGGGCAACGTAATCTGACTGCGTAAATCAGCAGCTGATGGGATGCTCTCACATTCTGAGGGCAACGTAAATCTTCAGCTGATGGGATGCTGTCACATTCTGAGGAAGGACCTGGTACACCCATTACTGTAGCATCATCCCTGTCAGTGGAGGTTGTAGGCAATGACATGGCAGGACATATATCGGGGGTAGAGACAGATAAGGAGGAGGAGGACCTATGCAAAGTGTTGTGCCAACGGGAGGTGTGGCAGGTGGTCAGATGTCACCTTAAGCACATGGTACCCAAACGTGGGATGTCTTTCCCACGCTTGATCCTCATCTGACATAGATTACAAATAGCAACGGTGCGGTCTGCCGCACATTTCTTAAAGAACTCCCAAACAGCAGAATTTCTGGATGTGTGCTTTGAGACAACAGCGCTCTGCACCTGAGCAGCTCATAGAGGATGTTGTGCCTCATGTTTGTTGTGCCTCATCCTCCTCCTCCTCCTCCTCCTCCTCACTTGACTCCTCTGTTCGATCAGGCACCCAGGTGGAGTCAGTGACCTCATCATCATTGTCATCACCCCCTATCTCCTCGTCACTGGAGCCAACTTGGCAGTATGCTGCAGCCGCTGGGGCAACATGAGTGCCAGTTATTTGTGTGTCATTACTGGCACCCCCTTCCCTCTAGGTGGATTATACTCCCTTCCTCAACCTCAAAGATTGAATCAGAGCACTGTAGTTGCTGCGCATCCTCAAGCAGCATGTCACTGTCATTGTAGTCAAACAATTCAGCTGACTCCTCCGTGTGTGATAGCGAGGCTACGGCAGGAGTAGCTGTGGACATGGAGGCTGCATTAGATGCTTTGGCAGCTGAGGTGGACTGTCAAGCACTAGAAGCCTGGCTGGCAGAGGACTCGGAGGATGAGGATGGCCTGGTTAGCCAATCCACCAAATCCTCTGTATGTTGCTGCTGCTTAAGACGGCCAGCACCAGTTAGAAAGGACAAGCGTGCCCCTGCAGAGGATGCACCACGTCCACGTTGACCAGAGGCACAGCCTCCCGACACAGAGGCTGCTTGCCCTCTTATCTGTGCCTGGGAGTGTCTGCCTGTCCTTTTTGGTCTTTCTGACATGGTGAGTGATATATAGATTAAATATATACGGAACTCTGATTCAACTCTGGTATAAAGATTAAAGATTTCCAGAACTCTGGTATAACTCAGTGAGACACCGTCATAGCTGGCAGCCAGTGACAAGACACAGATTGCAATTCGCAGAAATCTGCCAGAAGTATGTGGGACCCCCTGATAGCTTGCAGTGACAAGACACAGATTACCTCAATTCCCAAATATTTTGTAGAAATTACTGACCCCCCAAAATACTGGGTGGCAGTGAGAACACACGGATTATAACAATTCACAAATATTTTGTAGAAATTACTGACCCCCAAAATACTGGTTGTCAGTGAGAACACACGGATTATAACAATTCACAAATATTTTGTAGAAATTACTGACCCCCCAAAATACTTGGTGGCAGCCAGTGAGAACACACGGATTAGAACAATTCCCAAATATTTTGTAGAAATTACTGACCCCACAAAATACTGGGTGGCAGTGAGAACACACGGATTAGAACAATTCCCAAATATTTTGTAGAAATTACTGACCCCCCAAAATACTGGGTGGCAGTGAGAACACACGGATTATAACAGTTTCCAAATATTTTGTAGAAATTACTGACCCCCAAAATACTGGGTGGCAGTGACAAGACACAGATTACCTCAATTCCCAAATATTTTGTAGAAATAACCGACCCCCAAAATACTGGGTGCCAGTGAGAACACACGGATTATAACAATTCCCAAATATTTTGTAGAAATTACTGACCCCCTAAAATACTGGGTGGCAGTGACAAGACACAGATTACCTCAATTCCCAAATATTTTGTAGAAATTACTGACCCCCCAAAATACTGGGTGCCAGTGAGAACACACGGATTATAACAATTCCCAAATATTTTGTAGAAATTACTGACCCCCCAAAATACTGGGTGGCAGTGACAAGACACAGATTACTTCAATTCCCAAATATTTTGTAGAAATTACTGGCCCCCCAAAATACTGGGTGGCAGTGAGAACACACAGATTAGAACAATTCCCAAATATTTTGTAGAAATTACTGACCCCCAAAATACTGGGTGGCAGTGAGAACACATGGATTATAACAATTCCCAAATATTTTGTAGACATTACTGACCCCCCAAAATACTGGGTGGCAGCCAGTGAGAACACATGGATTACCTCAATTCCCAAATATTTTGTAGAAATTACTGACCCCCCAAAATACTGGGTGGCAGCCAGTGAGAACACACGGATTATAACAATTCCCAAATATTTTGTAGAAATTACTGATACCCCCAAAATACTGGGTGGCAGTGACAAGACACAGATTACCTCAATTCCCAAATATTTTGTAGAAATCACTGACCCCCAAAATACTGCGTGGCACTGGCAGTGACAAGACACAGATTACCTAAATTCCAAAATATTTTGTAGAAATTACTGACCCCCAAAATACTGCGTGGCAGTGACAAGACACAGATCACCTCAATTCCCAAATATTTTGTAGAAATTACTGACCCCAAAATACTGTGTGGCAGTGACAAGACACAGATCACCTCAATTCCCAGATATTTTGTAGAAATTACTGACCCCCAAAATACTGCGTGGCACTGGCTGTACCAAGACACAGATTACCTCAATTCCCAAATATTTTGTAGAAATTACTGACCCCCAAAATACTGCGTGGCAGTGACAAGACACAGATCACCTCAATTCCCAGATATTTTGTAGAAATTACTGACCCCCAAAATACTGTGTGGCAGTGACAAGACACAGATCAACTCAATTCCCAAATATTTTGTAGAAATTACTGACCCCCAAAATACTTGCCGGCAGTGACAAGACACAGATCACCTCAGTTCCCAAATATTTTGTAGAAATTACTGACCCCCAAAATACTGCGTGGCAGTGACAAGACACAGATCACCTCAATTCCCAGATATTTTGTAGAAATTACTGACCCCCAAAATACTGCGTGGCACTGGCTGTGACAAGACACAGATCACCTCAATTCCCAAATATTTTGTAGAAATTACTGACCCCCAAAATACTGAGTGGCAGTGACAAGACACAGATCAACTCAATTCCCAGATATTTTGTAGAAATTACTGACCCCAAAATACTGCGTGGCAGTGACAAGACACAGATCACCTCAATTTCCAGATATTTGTAGAAATTGCTGACTCCCAAAATACTGGGTGGCAGTGAGTGAGAACACACAGATTACCTCAATTTCCAAATATTTTGTAGAAATTACTGACCCTCAAAATACTGCGTGGCAGTGACAAGACACAGATCACCTCAATTCCCAGATATTTTGTCGAAATTACTGACCCCCAAAATACTGCGTGGCACTGGCTGTGACAAGACACAGATCACCTCAATTCCCAAATATTTTGTAGCAATTACTGACCCCCAAAATACTTGCTGGCAGTGACAAGACACAGATCACCTCAATGCCCAGATATTTTGTAGCCATTACTGCCCCCCAAAATACTTGCTGCCAGTGAGAACACACATATTAGAACAATTCCCAAATATTTTGTAGAAATTAGTAGACATGTGCATAGCACAAAATTTTGTTTTGAACTAATGGATTAGTCCTAAAATGCAATTTATTTAGTTGCTAAAGAAATACATTTTCAGTTCTTTAGTATAAAAACTAATTTCATTCATCTGAAAACCAGTGGATACAATTACTATTGTAGTGGCTCCTCAGAGGGCTGAGATCGCTTCTTGTTACAGTATCTCTCACTCGCCACACAATGTGTCAGGCAAAGCTGTTACAGTAACTGATCACAGCGCTCAGAGTTTCATTCAAACTAGTAAATATAGTTTTATATATAAGAGGTTAGAACAAGATTATTTCCTTGTTTTACTGAAACTCTGAGCGCTGTTACAGTCAGTTACTGTAACAGCTGAGCCTGATACATTGTACTGAGAGATAATATAACAAGCAGCCGATCTCAGCGCTCACAGTCACTGGATTTAAAGGGGTAAAAAAAAGTCTCTTCTCTGTATACTGTATAGAACATCCTCCTGCATTAATTAATACCCCTCTCTGTATAATGTAGATAACATCCACCTGCATTAATTAATACCCCTCTCTGTATAATGTATACAACATCCACCTACATTAATTAATACCCCTCTCTGTATAATGTATAGAACACCTTACAGTCCTCTCCTCCTGTTTCCAACCCCAACCCTCCTAGATTGTGAGTTCCTACGGGAATAGAGCCCTCATCTCCTCCTGTACTGTTTGTCAAATGTTGTTCAATGTATTGTAACCCTGTCTATACTGTGCTTATTGTACAGCGCTGCGGAATATGCTGGCGCTTTATAAATAAAGAATAATAATAAATAATAATCCTCCTGAATTAATGTCCCTCTCTGTATAGAACATCCTCCTCAATTTATACCTTTCTCTGTATAATGTATATAACATCCTCCTGCATTAATACCTCTCTCTGTATAATGTATAGAACATCATCCTGCATTAATTAATGCCCCTCTCTGTATAGAACATCCTACTGCTTTGGCATGTGGAGGGTGCAGAACTTCAGAATGTAATGCTTATCCAGCACAGGAGAGGGAACTTTTACTTAAACTTTGTATCTCTGTGGGGGAGACAGACAGGAATATAAAAGCAGGGGAGAGGGAAAATATTAATGTAAATCGGTCTGAAAGCTCAGAGAAGAGATGACTGGTGCAAATTAATTTTTATAATAAAATAAAGCACCTTAAATCCAGGGAAAACATTCAAATAAATCACACTGAAGGCTCACAATGACAGAGTAACTGTGAGAGCTGGATACTAAATGTATCAGACGTAAAAAAAACAACTTTCTAACAAGCAGCACTGGGAGAGGAGTGGGACTTTATATAAAACATGTATTTGTCGATGAGGAAAGGGCGATAGTGCTCCTGGATAATATAAAATGTATCAGACCTAAGCCCCTATTATGCAGAGCGGGAGGGGAGATAACACATGTTTTATAAAGTCCCTCTCTTCTCCCAGCGCTGCTTGTTATAAAGGGGTTTTTACTATCCATCCCTCCTCTGTCATTAGCTTTCAGTGTGATTTATTTGAATGTTTTCCTTCTCCAGCTGCTTTTATCATCTTGTCTGCCTCATAGACATGCAAGGGTTAAGTAAAGGTTTCCTCTCCTGTGCTGGCTGTCTGTGCTACGAGTGAGTATTCTGGAGCTCTATCACTGTCAGATTTTTGGGTAGGGGTCCGGAAGGATTACGCATACAAACCTTTTCTGTAGCTTTGCGATTTTCCGCTCTTCATTGCTGGTCTCCTTCACTCAATGTAGTATCACAAAAAGGACTGAAACTAAAATGTAGTGCATTTTATTTTAGTTTCTTTCGTTTTTTGCACTGAGCAGTTTCGTATCTCGAGTCATACGAAAACTAAATTATCCCAAAATTCGGACTAAATCGTTTTAGTACTAAAACGAATGCACATGTCTAGAAATTAGACCCCCCAGTAGCTGGTGGCAGACTGACAGTGAGAACACACACTAACAGAACAACAATCTCCTCTCAAATCTCCTCTCAAACGCATGCTGAAGCGCTGTGTGAAACCTCATATAGTGTGCTGCGGGACTTAGTGCTGTGAGCCCATGATTGGGCAAAATTTGCCCAATCAGGACTCTGAGCAGTGATTGGCATAGTTTTGAACCTGTCTTGCACCTAAATTGTGGTCAGGTGCAAGGCTGTAGCCAATTACAAGCTTCAGGCCAGTGGAAAAGTGCATTGTGGTCCATTGTGGTGCATTGTGGGCGAACACGCGGCGAACAAGCGGAAATGTTCATAGTTCGCGAACATGCGAACAGGCTATGTTCGATGCGAACTCCGAACCGATCAAACCGAACAGCTCATCCCTAATACAGACACCCTAATATTGCACTATATGTTCTCCATTTCATGTTTTTATGGAATATAGGAGTCATTATATGTCAACTGGACATACTGCAGAATGTTAAATGCCAGATAAGTAATTTTTAGATCTTTAAGTGTGTACACTATCACTGAGATTGAAATTTGCGCTCACACTGGGACTGATGTCCAAATTTTTTCTGCAACTACGTAACTAACTCACTATGTAATTCACTCACTATGTAACTCACTCACTATGTAACTATGTAACTCACTCACTATGTAACTCACTCACTATGTAACTAACGCACTATGTATCTCACTCACTATGTATCTCACTCACTATGTATCTCACTCACTATGTAACTCACTCACTATGCAACTATGTATCTCACTCACTATGTAAGTCACTATGTAAGTCACTATGTAACTAGCTATGTAACTCACTATGTAACTCACTCACTATGTAACTCACTATGTAACTCACTCACTATGTAACTATGTAACTCACTATGTAGCTCACTCACTATGTAACTCACTATGTAACTCACTCTCTATGTAACTAACTCACTATGTAACTAACTCACTATGTAACACACTCACTATGTAACTCACTCACTATGTAACTAACTCACTATGTAACTATGTAACTCACTCACTATGTAACTCACTATGTAACTCACTATGTAACTCACTATGTAACTCACCATGTAACTCTCTCACTATGTAACTCACTCACTATGTAACTATGTAACTAACTCACTATGTAACTCACTCACTATATAACTCACTCACTATGTAACTAACTCAGTATGTAACTCACTCACTATGTAACTCACTATGTAACTCACTCACTATGTAACTATGTAACTAACTCACTATGTAACTCACTCACTATATAACTCACTCACTATGTAACTAACTCAGTATGTAACTCACTCACTATGTAACTCACTATGTAACTAATTCACTATGTAACTATGTAACTAACTCACTATGAAACTCACTCAATATGTAACGCACTCACTATGTGACTAAATCACTATGTGACTAACTCACTATGTAACTATGTAACTCACTATGTAACTAACTCACTATGTAACTATGTAACTCACTATGTAACTAACTCACTATGTAACTATGTAACTCACTATGTAACTATGTAACTAACTATGTAACTATGTAACTAACTCACTATGTAACTATGTAACTAACTCACTTTGTAACTATGCAACTAACTCACTATGTAACTATGTAACTAAATCACTATGTAACTATGCAACTAACTCGCTATGTAACTATGTAACTAACTCACAATGTAACTATGTAACTAACTCACAATGTAACTATGTAACTAACTCACTATGTAACTAACTCACTATGTAACTATGTATCTATAACACAGAACGCTACAAAACTTTTGAAGTCGCTTTCCCGGCATACTTTTATCTGTCGGTGGATTGGTGATTTTGCTTTGGATGTGTTTGGGAGGTCTGAGCCAATGTGGCAAATGTGTTTATGCACATTTTTATATGTGATTTTATTTTGTGAGTTTATGTTTGGCTTTTTCTACATGTTTTATGATGTATTAAAAATACTACTCTATCAGGGTTATTCAAAGAGAGCCGAATTGGGTTGCATGTTTCACCGAACAGTGAATTTCCTCCTACAGTGCAATTTCAAACCCATTCGGCTATTCAAAAATCTGTCAGTTCTCCAAATATTGGCGAATTGCCAGCGCAATACAGTGATCTTCAGCAGCAGTGAAATCCCCTTAGAGAATTAATGGTTAACCTAATCAGAGAACACCAAACAGCACAAAAATGTCAGTGAAATGCTCGGATTTTCTGTAGTTTCATTTGACAGGTGTAATCAGGTGAATCTCATAGGTTTCAATGTAAAAAATATTCCCCGTTTTTAATAAATATTTATTCAACCATTTTATTCACTTGCAGCAAAAAGTCTATTTATTAATTGGGTTTTTTTCGTCCTTTTTTCGGATTTTTCAGCAAAACCTTTTTTTAAATTGTGTTTTTTTTTGTAACAGACCTTTTTATTATTATTCATGGGACCTATGTTTTTTCGGCGCATTTTCGTGCAGTATTTTTTTTTTGAACACCTTTTTTTTTTTTTAAATAAAGCTTTTATTGATTTTTCCAACAAAATTTAGACATACATAATATAACTTAAAGGTTATGCAGAGATAACGGGGGAAAAAAGGGGGAAAGACACAAAAAACATAAAAAATAAGACAGAAACAGAAAAACACAAAAACAAAAACAGAAAGACTTAAAAAAAAAACACCATGTTACAAATCAAGTATCAGTAGTAAGGTATCTCTCTATTCAGCAAGACCACTGAAAGGGTTGTCACATATTACTTAAGGTATAATCCTTAAATTTTAACGGTATAGGTGTCCCAAATCGACCAATGATCCTTTCCCACCCCAGTCAGTCCCATCAGGGCTCTAGCCATTGCATCCAAGGATCGCAACTCACTCAATCTGGTTTTAACAGCACCCACTGTGGGAATGACATTCGATTTCCACTTAGCAGCTATGAGAGTAGTAGTGACTGAGAAGATATGAGCCAATAGTTGTTTTTGGAATTTAGTAAGGGAGTCGGGAAACATTTGCAGGAGGAACACCTCTGGTGTTGGGACAATCTCGGCATCTAAAATCTCCGAACTCAGGGCGGCAACTTGGTCCCAAAGTGTAGTAAGTCTAGGACAAGCCCACCATGTATGAAAGAAAGTGCCCTCCTCCTCTTCACACCTCCAACAGGTTCTAGGAACCTGTGGGTTGTAATGATTTTCCCTGTCAGGTGTAATGTACCAACGATATAAAATCTTTTTCTTACAGTCTAAGAGAAAACATTCCCTCCATTGATCCGCGGAGAGTGTATGTTGCAGATCTCTTTCCCAGTTTAGTTGAAATCTCCATGTTGAGAGAGGTGTTCTAGTTAATAATAATTGATAGGTCAAGGAAAGGAGTCGCGAGTCAGGAGACGGGGTCAAGCAATAATGTTCAAACCGAGTCAGTATGTCAGCGTTAGGAGGGAGATGTAGCAGGCCATATTTCGCCAAACAGGACCTCAGCCTCATAAAATGAAAACCTAATTTGCGATGGAGAGAGTGTCTCTCCTGTAGTTGGAGAAAGGGAAGGATATCATGAGAGGCATAAAAAGAGGATAAGGTGGTGAGTGAGTTACGACACCATGGGCGAGGATCAAAATCTGGGATTAAGTGAGCGAACATTGAGAGGGGGGAGGCCAGAGACAGGGGGTGGACCGCAGTCAAGAGAGAACGAGTCACATCCCAAACATGCAGGAGTAATGCTGGCAAGGCCGGGAGGTCGCCTTTCATTAGTCTACATGACTTAGGCGTCCATAACAATCCCACAAAATCATGTGGCAGCGAGCAGGGCAGGATCAATGAGGTCCATTGAGGGAGGTCTACCCCCGCAAATATGCGACCAAGATTTGTCATCAGGGCAGCTCTATAGTATAATAATAAATTGGGTAAGCCTAACCCTCCCCTGTCCACAGGCTGATGTAAGATCGCGATTTTAATTCGGGGTCGTTTACCTCGCCATATAAATTGAGAAAGGTTTGAGAGAACCGTTTTAAAGAACGACATAGGAGCTGGTAGAGGTAGAGCTCTAAAAACATATAGTATTTTAGGTAAAAGCATCATCTTAATTGCATTAATCCTACCCGCCCAAGATATTTCCACCGTTGACCATTGTTGACAGAAAGTCGAAACCATATGTATTAGTGGTGTATAGTTAAGTTTATAGAGTTGAGGTTTGTTAAAAGATAGTTTAATTCCTAAATAAGTCAATGATCTATTACGCCAGTCATAAGGGTATTGGGATTTAAGAGTGGACAGTTCAGCGTCAGGGATACCATGGGCAAGAGCCTGGGTTTTGTGTACATTAATTTTATGGTATGACAAGTTCCCATATTCAGTCAGTATAGAATGAAGGGTCGGCAAAGAGGTGAGGGGGTTAGTCAGAGTCAGTAAGATATCATCGGAAAATAGGCTCAATTTACACACGGTAGGTCCTACCAATAGTCCTTCTATCCCGTCAGATTGTCTAATAGCTTGGGCCAATGGTTCCAGCACTAACGCATACAATAATGGGGAGAGAGGACATCCTTGTCTTGTGCCATTTGTTATGGGGATCACTGTAGATTGGAATCCTGCATTTAATACGCATGCATTAGGACATGAGTAGAGCGCCATAATGGCCTTAATAAATTCTTTGGGGAAGTTAAATTTTAAAAGAGTGTGCTCCAAAAATACCCAGTGTAGGCGATCAAACGCCTTCTCGGCATCGAGAGATAGGATTAAGGATGGCGTGGCTGAGTCGGTAGCATAATCCATCAAGGCCATAGCCTTGATGGTATTATCAGGGCCTTGTCTGGACTTAATAAACCCTACTTGGTCGTCGGCAATCAATAAGGGCATGATATCTGCCAATCTATTAGCCAAGATTTTAGCGTACAGCTTGGCATCGACATTTAAGAGGGAGATGGGCCTATATTTGGAGCAATTATCCTCAGGTGGCATTGTTTTGGGAATTGTAACTATAGTAGCGGATAGCCAGTCGCTAGTCGCACCCCCCGAAAGGAATACGTGACTCAGCGCAGAAAGAAGATGTGAGTTTAGCTGGGGGGAAAAGGTTTTGTAGTACGTAGCTGTATATCCATCTGGACCGGGTGCCTTATTAACCTTAAGGGAGGAAAGGGCTGCTTGGAGTTCTCCTAGGGTCGGGGTAAACATCAGTCGATGAGAAATTGCATCTGATAGAGTCGGGAGATTAAGTCGTCGTAGGAAAGGGAAAATCTCCTGGATAGTGGGCTGAGATAAATTTGTATCTTGTTTTAAATTATATAGTTTTGTGTAGTATTGAGAAAAACATTCTGCAATTTGCTGGGGATGGTGGCAAGTTGTCGCATCCGCTGCTACCATACGCTCAATTCTAGTTTTTGCCACTTTCTTGCGAAATCTATTGGCCATCATTTTACTTGTTTTATTATTATATAAATACATTTTAGTGCGAAGCCTACGAGCTGCCCAGACATAATCTCGTTTATCCAGTTCTGTTAATTGCATTTGGAGTCCAACAAGAGTAGACCTGTCTGCGGGATTAAGAGGTTTCTTATGTAAGGTAGTAACTTGATGAATTTGGCGTAGAAGGGTCAATCTGTGTACTGCATTTAGTTTCTTATAATGAGAGCCCCATTTAATTAAGACTCCTCTCACCACCGTTTTATGAGCTTGCCATAGAGTCAGGGGACTAACTTCTGGGGTCAAATTTTCTTTAAAATAATTTTCTAAGGTACACTTAACGTCTTCCGCTACTTCTGGTCTGGAGAGAAGGGATTCATTTAACAGCCATGGAGAGTGGCCTAATGGAGGTCAAGAATCAGGGAGTAGTAGGGTAATGGGGGCATGATCAGACCAGGACATAGATCCAATTGTGGTGTCAGATATTAGGGCCAATAAGTCAGCATTAACAAAAAAGATATCGATCCTAGAGTAAGTTTTGTGTGCTCCAGAGTAAAACGAGTAATCACTTTCGCTAGGGTGGAGAATACGCCAGATGTCAAACAAGTGAAACTCCGCCAGGAGAGCAGCAAAATTACGCACTGAGGAGCGCTGAGATCTAGTAGGTCGAATAGGCAGGTCAAGGGATTGGTTAAAGTCCCCGCAAACTATAAGTCTCCCCATTGAAACCTCAAGCAATTTAACCATGGCTTTGCGGATGAACGAAAGTTGGCCAGCATTGGAACAGTAAAAATTAGCAATAGTGTGTTTCGTTTGGTTAATATCACATATAAGAAAAAGATAGCGTCCATTGGGGTCAGCGATCACTCTATGTAAATTAAAGGTCACGTTCTGATGGATTAAAATGGAGACCCCTCTCGCCTTAACTGCGGCTGTAGCGTGAAAGTGATGGGGATAGCTTGGTAAGAACAATTTGGGGTGGGCAGCCGTTTTGAAGTGTGTCTCCTGGAGACACACTACATCAGGAGGGTGGTGACGCAGGTCTGCATATAAGGAGTGTCTCTTGTGCGGAATGTTCAACCCTTTTACATTCAGCGAAACAATCTTAACCGTCATTTTACATTGCTATTACCCAATACAAACAGGGCAGATAAGACCATAACCTGAGGAATGAAGTCTCCCAAACTTCAGGCATCAAATCTGAAGGGAACATTAAGATGACATTCAGAGACTCCTTACTCTGGAGAAAATTCACTTGCATACGGTGTTTCTGGCAACGAGAGTGAAATGTACATAATAGCATGGTGTAAACAAAAACATAAAGAAAAAAAAAATAGAGGACAGAAAAAAAGAAGAAAAAGTCCCAGTCTGGAAGGACGGGGATCAGTGCAAACGGCACCAAAAAATTATATACATCGAGTCTCCCAGGCCACACTGTGAATGGGCCAACCCTGAGAATGTCAGGGGGAGAAACGGGGGTTAAACTCTGCCGGTGGAGTTCAATAGGCACTGAGGGGAGAAACAAACAGCGAGCTCCCGCCAGGCAGGTCTCCCGCTCAAGTACTCCAAGAGAAGCGGTACGTCAAGCAAGGTAGGTTCCAGAAAATTCCTCTGGCAAGGACCCCAAAAAAGGAAGATAGAGTCCAGCAATATCGGACCAGTACGACAGGACTCACTTCGCGGTGTTTACACGATGCCATTCCGGCGACACTTTCTGTGGAGATGGTGGGGTTTGATGTGGTGGCGTATATTCCCCTATCAGGTTCCACGACTGCAGGGTATCAAGGCCTTCCCGGACATCACGAAGCGTGGTCACCACTCCATTACGTGTTACCAGCAGTTTCAAGGGGAACCCCCAGCGATATTGAATTTGGTGGTTACGTAGTATCTTGGTCACTGGCAGGAACTCCTTACGTTTTGCCATGGTGGCGGCAGATAAATCAATGCAGGTAATCCAGCGGAATTTCGCATAGCGGACAGGAGGGATTCTTTAATCCGAAAAAAGTGGACTCTCATTAAGACATCTCTCGATATTGATTGATCCAAGTGTCTCGGTTTCGGGATATGATGTGCTCTATCAAGTTGTAAATCCATGTCTGAGGCTTCTGGTGGCAAGGAGCGAAACAGGTTGTGGAGGTATACGGTTAACTCCGCTGGTTGAACCGTTTCAGGGATGCCACGCACTCTGATATTATTTCTGCGGGATCGATCTTCTAGATCCGTCACCTTAAGGAGGAGAGTCTCATTCACCGATTTTAACTCTTTATATGCGTCAACCAATTCGTTGTGGGCCAGGCACATTTCACCAGACTTAGATTCTAGTACATCAGTGCGCTCACCCAGATCTCGAACTTCTTGATGGAGAGTTGCAGTGATGGATCGAAAATCCTCCTGTATGGTGGTCCTGAGATCCTGAAGCAGGGTCTGAAGTTGAAGGCCCGAAGCAGGAGCTGAAGCAGAGAGGGTCTGAGATCGAGATTCCCCCTCCTCCGAATGCGTCGATTTCGGGGAGCCGGACTCGCGGGAGGCTTGGGCGCCATCTTGCGGCCTATCTCGGGTCTTTCCCGGGCGCGTTATTTCCGCCGTTTTTGGGGTCTTGCTGGGTGCCATCTAGTGCCAAGGGGGTTCCGGAGCCAGTAGGGGTAAATTGCAGCCAAAACCGCCGCCGTTGTGAGCCACTGGAGCAGGGAGATCAGCCTGGAAAAACGGAGCTCAGGCTACATGCGTCCTCTCAGAATGGCTGCCGGCCACGCCCCCTTTTTTTGAACACCTTTTAAAAGTTGCAGTTTGTTTTTGTTCTTTTTTTTTTTTGTAATTCAAGATTTTTATTATAAGACAAGTAAGTCATACAGTTAAACCGCAAAAAATATTTCAAAGGATACAGCAATCAATATAGCAACGTTAGAATAGCAGGGAAATGACTGCCAAGGGAAGAGAAAGAGGGGGGGGGGTGCACTCAAACAAACACGGGACCCCTGCACCAGGGAGGCGGCAAAGTCAGCAGGCAATTCGCGGATGGGCTGTCTGGACAAAAATAATTAAATAATTAAATAATAAATAAATAATAATAAAAAAATCGAGATTCCCCTTCCTCCGAATGCGTCGATTTCGGGGAGCCGGACTCGCGGGAGGCTTGGGCGCCATCTTGCGGCCTATCTCGGGTCTTTCCCGGGCGCATTATTTCCGCCGTTTTTGGGGTCTTGCTGGGTGCCATCTAGTGCCAAGGGGGTTCCGGAGCCAGTAGGGGTAAATTGCAGCCAAAACAGCCGCCGTTGTGAGCCGCTGGAGCAGGGAGATCAGCCTGGAAAAACGGAGCTCAGGCTACATGCGTCCTCTCAGAATGGCTGCCGGCCACGCCCCCTTTTTTGAACACCTTTTAAAAGTTGCAGTTTGTTTTTGTTCTTTTTTTTTTTTTTTGTATTCAAAATGTTTATTAAAAGTGCGCGTCAGTACATGTATCGAATTGAAATACAAACTTGTCAGATAATGGTAGATAAGTAAAAAACAAAACTATTAGTGATGCGATGTAGGTACATAAAGAGAATATCAAATAAGCAGGTCCATACGTATGAGCTATAGATAGACCCATAAATTGTTGCAGTCCAGCCACAAGTGATCCGCAGGTAATCCAGATCCTCTTGTCGTTTATATGAGGTGTGCATATGGTACTATAGTGGATGGTCTCGTATGAAGAGTGGGACATTGTAAGCAAGGATAGAAGGAGAAGAGATAGTTCAGAGGAGAAGAGTGGGAGAGGTGTGAGGGAAGGGGGGGTACGAAAAAGAGAGAGAGAGAAGGGAGAGAGAAGAGAAAAAGAGAGAGAGAGAACGAGGAGAAAGAAGAAAAAGAAGAAGAGAAAAAAAAAAAAAAGAGGGGGGGAGAGAGGGGAGGGATGAGGAGTAGGGGTGGAGGGAAGCACCACGATGGAGTCCGGCGTGCCACCCGCGGGACCGTTCCGTCTCCCCCCACCACCACCGGAGGGGAGGATGTACCAGCGTCCGACCCAGAGCCACCTAAGTGCGCGCTTCTCGTGTCGCCTCAACCGCCGGAGACCCAACCCCGCGATAGTAAGGGCCGAAAGTGGTCAGCCGACCGAGATATCAGTGCAGGCCGGAGCCATCGGATCTCGGTGTGTCTATGATCCCTTATCCTGTGCAATCGGCGGTGGGAGCTCAAGCTCCAATCGTCGGTGGAGTGCGGCCGAGGAAACAAATTCCTGCCAATAGTACCAAGTTTGGTAGAACGCTTGCGTGGAATCTTCCTGTGCAGCGATCCGCTCCTCCACTCTGAACATTTCATCCACCTGGGATATCCATTCCCGGAGGGAGGGGACGGATCGGCGTTTCCAGTGCCTTGGATCAGATGGCGCGCCGCCAGCAGCAGACGGAAAGCCACCGATTTTTTTAAAAGAGGCCGTCGGATAGCCCGAGAGTAAGAGGAGGAAGGTCCGAGGTGTGTGTTCCAGTGTAACATCTGTCACCTCCTTGATCACCTCCCCCACCCACTTCCAGTAGGTTTGTACCAGCGAGCAGGACCACCAGATGTGGAGATAGGAACCAAGTTCCTCGCCACAGCGCCAGCATGTGGGATCCGTGGATCCAGTGAATTGGAACACGAGAAGTGGCGTGTAATACCAGCGGGTCAGGATTTTGTAAGACGTTTCGTGGTATCTCACCGCCCGCGTGCCATGGTGGGTCAGAGAGAGGATCGTAGTCCACTCCGCATCCGAGATCATTAGATTCAGTTCAGCTTCCCATATTCCCATAAAGGGAGGAGATTCCGAGTCTCTCGATTGGAGAAGAGAGTATAGGGTGGAGATGCCATGGTTCAAAGAGAGACTTAGTGAGCAAAAGCGTTCAAACGGAGTGAGCGCTCGGGTTAGTTTGTGCCCCTCCGGGAGGGAACCCAGATAGTGACGTATTTGTCCAAAGTTAAATCTGTCCAGGAAAGTCAATGGTGGGAGGTCAATGCGCGATGTGAGAGCCGCCAGTGTGGGGATGTGAGCCACATGCATGGCGAGGAGTCTATCTCCCTCCACCAGGTGGCGACGTAGAGAGGTCCTAACCCCCGGTTTGAAAAGGGGGTTCGATATTAGGGGGAGCAGCGGAGAGGGACTGGAGGAGAGCGCATGCGAGAATTTCAAGCGGTCCCACAGACGCAAAGTGGTCCCTATGAGGGGGTGAGTACGAGCCGTGTTTGGCACTGCCTGGTGTGGTAGCCATGGTAACGTCCACAGCGGCACCCCTAGGTCCGTGCCCTCTAGATCCAACCACCCTCTCCTTCCCGTGGTGGAAGACCAATCAACCAGCCGATTGAGTTGGGCTGCCCTATAATAAGTGAGTAGATCTGGGAGCGCCATGCCCCCTGCTTCCTTAGGGCGGCATAGTACCGCGAGACGCAGTCTGGGCTTACGCCCCGCCCACACAAATTTAATCATTTCTGTCCGGAATGATTTAAAGAAAGACCCCGGTATAGTTACTGGTACAGTTTGTAACAGGTATAGTATGCGGGGTAACACACTCATTTTAAACACCGCCACCCTTCCCATCCACGAGAGAAATTTAGTGTTCCACATCGTCAGGTCGTCACGAATCATCCCCAGGAGGGGGAGAAAGTTGAGAGCAAAAAGGTCCTGCAGGGTCGGTGAGAGCCAAGTCCCGAGATACTTCATCTTTGCATCACACCAGTGAAAGGGAAATGCATCCCGTATGCCCACTGCCTCTCTGTCCGGGACTGAGACATTCAGGATCTCCGATTTGGACATGTTGATTTTGAGGCCTGCTAATTTGCCGTATGTTTCGAATGCGCCCACTACCGCCGCCAGGGATTGCCGAGCGTCTGTTAAAAAAAATAGTAAGTCATCTGCGTATGCAGTGACTTTGTGAGAACGGTTAACCCCCTGTAGTCCCGGGATTGTGGGGTTGCGTCTCACCCCTTCAAGGAAGGGTTCCAAGGACAAAGCGAAGAGTAGAGGGGAAAGGGGGCACCCCTGGCGCGTGCCATTGGATATCGGGAAGCTGGCGGAGAGAGCCCCATTTACTTTAATTCTGGCCGTGGGGAGGGTGTACAAGGCCTGAACCCACGTCAAGAATCCTGAGCCCAGTCCCAGGGTCCGTAATGTCTGAAAAAGAAATGGCCAGAGGACTCTGTCGAACGCCTTCTCCGCATCTGTGGAGAGCAGGAGAAGGCGTTGACCTGAGCGTCGTGCTGCCGCTACTGCATTAATCGCCCTCTGCGTTCCGTCCCTTGCTTCCCTGCCTGGTATGAATCCTACTTGGTCCGGATGCACCAAGCTGGGGAGGAACTGTTTAAGTCTATCGGCCAGGATGCGTGCCAGGATCTTGATGTCACAATTAAGGAGCGAGATGGGCCGGTAGCTGGTGCATTCCGCAGGGTCTTTCCCCGGTTTGGGGAGTACTGCAATCGTTGCGCAGAGGGTTTGAGGGTGAAAAGGTGTCTCTGCCGTAACGGCGTTAAAGGTGGACACCATGTGAGGAATGAGAAGGTCACGGAACTCCCTATAGTATTCCGCCGGGAGTCCATCTGGACCCGGGCTCTTCCCATTTTTAGTGGACTTTAAGGCCGCCGCTATTTCTCCAGCCGTAATAGGTGAATCCAATTGTTCGGCTTCTCCATCCTGTAGATGAATACGAAGATTAGCTGAAAGGTAGTCTCCAATCGCCCCTGGGGAAGGAGGGTTGGGGTCAGATAGGTTATATAGAGAGGCATAATACTCCCTAAAGGTCGCCGTTATTTCCTCCGGTCGGAGTGTGATCGCCCCCCCAGGTGTGCGTATCTTCGGGACGTAGGCCATTTGTCTACGCTTACGCAATATTCTAGCGAGCAGTTTACCCGGACGGTTTTCGTTTAAGGCGAAGAAGCATTTGGTGCGAGCCGCCGCCTGTTTGATGTCCAGGGAGAGCAGGTCATTCAACGCACGTTGCGCCTTCAGCAGTAGGTCCTGTACCTCAGCATCGAGGTCCCCGCCCCTGCGAAGTTCCAGCGTGCGAATTTCAGCCAGGACGTCAAGTCTCTGTCCCTCTCTGGCCTTTTTCATGGCTGTACCCCTACTCATAAAATCACCCCTTACCACAGCCTTATGGGCTTCCCACGTCACGGGTCGTGTTACTTCCGAGGATGAATTTTCCTCAAAGTAATTGGTCAGCACTTCACGCGTACCCGCTACCGCTCCCCAATCCGACAATAGGGAGACATTAAGCCGCCATGTTCGTTCCCGTGGGCGAAACAGCGGTGATGCCATACGTACCGAGACCGGAGCGTGGTCCGACCAAGTGGTGGGATGTATATGCGCCTCCATTATGAGGTCCAAGCGGTATTGTTCAAGGAATATATAGTCCAGGCGCGAGAGGACATGATGTGGTCCGGAATAAAAGGTGTAGTCGCGTTCCCCGGGGTGGAAGGCACGCCAAGTGTCCACCAGGCGCATGTCATGTAGAGAGCGCCGTATAGTACGCAGCGTGTGTAGTGGTAGAGCCGACGTACCACCAGAGGTGTCCACCGAGGGTTGGAGTGCGACGTTCATGTCGCCCGCCAACACAAGTACCCCTTCCTGAAAACGCCTCAGTTTGGACATAATACGTGCGAAACACGCCGATTGCGCGACGTTGGCGACATACACCGTGGCAAATGTGTAAACGATATCGGCTATCATCCCCTTCACAAAGAGGAATCTGCCTTGGTCATCCACACAGCTATCCTGAAGGACAAAAGGGACATCACTGGCAAACAGAATAGCAACTCCTCGGGATTTACCGCCCGTATAATTACTAAAATAGCCAACCGGGAATCGCCGGTCACTTAGTGACGGTGCCGATCCCTCGCGGAAGTGGGTCTCCTGCAGCATCACAATCGAGGCGCGCATCTGAAATAGATCCCGTAAAAGCCGGGCTCTCTTCTCTGGTGCATTGAGGCCCTTCACATTATACGTGACTAGATTGAGGTCTCGTGGTCTGAAGCAGTCAGAGGGCCGGTCCCTCCCCCCCAGCAGCTCCGGCATTCTGTCAACAAATTCGTCCCCGCCTGGCAGCACACCAGTGTGGACACGCACTCCGATGGGAGAAGGAGAGGGGTGGGAGGCAGGGGCCGGGGAAGTGGGCTAGGGAGGGAGGGAGGATGGGGGAAAAGAGAAGAGAGAGAGAAAGAGAGAGAGAGAGAAAAGAAAGAAAAGAAAAAGAAAAAGAAGGGGGGGTGTAAATATATATATGGAGGTAGAGCAAATGAAGAGAGGGGCCAAAGAGGGGAGTAGGAGAGGATAGTAAAGAGAAAAGAAAAAAAAAAAAAAAAGGAAAAAGGGGGAAAGGATTGGTAGGTCCTCAACGTCAGCTGGAGGAAGGGTCAGGCCGGGCCCGACGCGACGCCCCAGAGATATAGACGTTCACCTATGGGGGGTGGTGCTATTAAGGAGTGAACCTTAGATAACGTTGGGCGGCAACTTCGATAGCGACAGGGAGAAGAAGAAAAAGAAAGGGTAAGAGAAATATAGGTATGGTATGGAGCAGGAAAAAATGCACAACAAGAAGAAGAGCACCCCCACCGCACAGCATAAAGGGGTATACGACAAGCGTGCGTCATATGCAGGTCCCTGCATGGGTCGCCGCGGTCACAATGATAGAGGCCTCCTGTGTGGCAGTGCACGTGGCATTTGCAACAATAACCTTGGGATCTACTGCTCCAGACCTATCTAAGAAAAAATGCGAACTTGAAGTGAAATAACCGCTGTTGCGGGATTGAGTCTACGGAACGTAACGCGACAAAGAACATGAAATATGCAGCACATCCCTCCCACCCCCAAACCCTCTTCTGAAACGAGATGAAAACGAACAGTTACCCTTACAACGATAGTAGTTTCCCTTTCCCAGCGATCCAAACCCCTCCCCACCCGCCACCCCGCTGCATGTAACGAGTCCCTCCCAAACCTTTTTCCCAGAGATAATAATGCACAATCACTTTTGCAATAGATGCAGGTTCCCAGATCCCAGCATGTTCCCCCCACCCCCTCGCCCTGCTCGCCTCTCATGAGTCCCGTGTCCTGGGGAGGCGCGTGGCACGCCCGCCGTATCACCCATAAAACGGTCAGTCCAGCGGAAAGTCCACATCATGTCATCGGTCCTCCCACCCATCCTCCCAGCACCCCCCTCACAATTCCCCACCCCCTCCCCCTTTCCTCCCTCGCATCCCTCCCCCACCCCCCCCCATCCCTCCCCAACCCCCCCATCCCTCACCAAATGAAACAGCGTAATCCTGCAATATTGTTAGCCTGACGGGTCCGCCCCAAGCGGCCAGACAGCTGAGTCTGGAGACAAGCGGGAAAAACGTGTACCTCGTGTTGGCGTATGCAATGTTCGAGAGGCTGTAACTTAGATCTCCCCTCCCTAACTGAAGTAATGTCCATTAAAGTTCCGTAGCTCCAAGCGGTAATAAACGAAAAGAACAAATGAAGGGCATAGATCCTTACTCTGGATCCTCTATAGGTGCAGCAAGTGGTGGTGATGGCCGTGGTCGTCGGGGAATCTCGGATCTCCCTCCCTGCCTTCTTGGGAGACCTGCCGCCGAGCGAGGTTCTGCACGCTGTCCCTCATGTAGTGTAACCCAGTCGGTAATTTGTAAGTCTGGGAGCTCCAATATTGCCAGAAAGTCCGGTATATCCGAAATAGAGCGTATGGTGGCGGACGCCCCCGCGTTGGTGGCCACCAGGGCGAATGGGAAGGACCATCTGTATGCCACAGAGCGGGCGGTTAGAAGCGTCGTGAGGGGGCGCAGGGCCCTGCGCGCCTGCAGTGTAGACTGGGCCAGATCCGGAAAAATTTCAAGGCGTTCTCCATCGATCTCCCAGACGCGGCGGCGTCTTGCCGCTGCCATGATTGCCTGCTTCAGTCTATAATCAGCCACGCGACATATGATGTCACGCGGCGGCGCCTGATCTGCAGGCCTGGGACGTAAGGCCCGATGCGCTCTATCAAAGCTGGCGGGGTGTACTGCGCGTTCTGCCAGAATAGTATTAAAGATATGGGCCAGGTAGGGATCCAGATCAGAAATCGATTCCCGGACCCCCCGCACGCGGATGTTGTTGCGGTGGGAGCGGTTTTCGAGGTCATCTAGCCGACGCCATACCTCAGCGACCACCGAGGGGGTCTGGAGTTCCTCCGCTGGGCTTATCCGTTGGTCTGCAGCTGTAGCTCTGGTTGGAGCTGCCTCCAAGGCCGTCACCCTCGCCGCCAGTGCGCCCATCTCCTCGCGCATCGTGGTCAGATCCTGCTGCAGTGACACCTGCACCGCGTCCAGCAAGGTCTGCACATACTCGCGAGTGGGGAGGCCGGCGATGAGCTCCGCCACGCGGTCCGCTGCCGTCGGGTCCGGGCCCTGCCTTGCTGGCTCCGTCCCCGCGATAGGCCGCAGGTCCGGCGTTGGTGAGGCCGGCGGCTGGAGATAACTGTCCAGGGGCCCTACCAGCTGTTTCCTCGGCGTCCCTGACTGCCCGGGGTCCTCTGGGTTCCTTTTATTGCGACCCATGACGCAGGTGTGCGGTTGATATCGGATGAAAAGCGCGGTGGAGGTACAGAG
The DNA here is from genome assembly GCA_009667805.1 of Leptobrachium leishanense. Lineage (NCBI taxonomy): Eukaryota > Metazoa > Chordata > Amphibia > Anura > Megophryidae > Leptobrachium > Leptobrachium leishanense. The sequence goes on from CM019068.1 coordinate 124,556,660, forward strand.
CTGTGCACTCAGGCGTCCATCTTGGTTGCCGTCCAGGCCACGCCCCCAAGATTTTTATTATAAGACAGGTCATACAGTTAAACCGCAAAAAATATTTCAAAGGATACAGCAATCAATATAGCAACGTTAGAATAGCAGGGAAATGACTGCCAAGGGAAGAGAAAGAGGGGGGGGGGGTGCGCTCAAACAAACACGGGACCCCTGCACCAGGGAGGCGGCAAAGTCAGCAGGCAATTCGCGGATGGGCTGTCTGGACAAAAATAATTAAATAATTAAATAATAAATAAATAATAATAAAAAATAAAAAACACCTGAGGAGGGTACTGCCCGAACAAAAGTGGCGTTCCTGGCTCGCTCCGGGGAAATACCAGAGGCCAAAGAAGAGGCCACGTGGCCAGGTGATCTGGGGCCAGAGGGGGTGGTCAGAGCCATGGTATCCACCCCAATGGCTCACCCAGAGCAACCCAATGTCCCGCACACAAAAAATAAAATGTAAAAATTAAAAAAAAAAAAGGGGGGGAGAAAGTCCATATGCCCAGCCGCCATATAGAAAGCCACATCCCGGGGGTGCAAAGGATAGTCCACAATAATTATGTCCAGAGCACAGGGAAGGGGAGGTATATAGCATAATCCAGTGTCCTCAAAGTCATCCCCGAGAAGGGGGGTCTCATCAATTAGAAAGACATATTGCATCCCCGGTTGGTGGGTCTCAGCAGAAGATAAACATTCAAGGGGGTGCTTAGGGTAATGTCTGCATGGAGGGGTCGTCATGAGAAGGTAAGGGCCAGCTACAGAAATGGGAGCAGTAAGGCTGGGGTCAGACCAGCGCAATTTTAACGTGCGTTCTGGCGCACTTAATCACGGCCGCACTAGCAGCAAATGACGGGCAATGACAGCCAATATACGAAGTACGGTCGCACGAAAGTCCGGCCGCGCAACGCAAGTGGAAAATGAACGCATTTTTTCGAGAACGCAGAACCGCTAGTACGGACGTACAGAGTGCGCTGCGCCCGCTAGCGGTGTGTGTGTGTGATTTGGAGACGTCAGACCCTGCTCGTGTCCGGCCAACATAACGTCCAGACGCAAAAATTTTCCTGGTTTGGATTCGTAAAACATCACGCACGAAAATGCGCATCGTATGACCGTTTTCGCATATTCTGTGAAAAAATACATCAATGCGTTCGGACGCACTTTTTTACGTTCGCGTGTAAAAATGCTTTCGTTTGATCCTAGCCTAAGGGGTTAGAGGTTCTCTTTATCCCGTGTCCAACAGGGGGGTTGGGGCCACTGCAGGCAGACCAGGGAGGCCGAATATCCCCAGAACAATAAAGCCATAGGGAACATTCCACGTAACAGCACCCCGAACATGGATCACAGATACCCGCAGCTCCTCCATAAGAAAAGGCCGGTCAGAACCAAGCAGCGCCGCTGCCGCAAGTAGCACCGGGGCCAACTGCATCTTCTCTGGGCATGCCTCGGGAGCATCGAGGAGCGACACCGAGACCGGCTCGCCTTCATCACGCAGCTCCGAAGTCTCCGGGGAGGGCAATGAGCAAGGAGGCCTCCCTAAGGCACAGGTAGGCTGTGCATCTGCCACTGGAACAGGTAAGGCTGCCGGGGGACATAGAGATACCGGTGAAGCAGGGTCAGCCGAGGAGGGGGAAGATCCATCGAGGCCCCCTGGTCTCCCCGGACAACCATCAGGACCGGCCACTTCACTCCCTCCAGCCGCTCGGAACTCGGTCCGCCAAGCCTCCCGGAACTCGGCCAGCAGGTCTACCAGGTTTCCCCTCGTCAGCCAGATTGACTCATCCCAGCGCCGGATTCCAGTAGCTTCTGTCGCCGCAACTCCCACAGCAGGAGGCAGACGGGGATCCTCCATTCCTGCAGCTCAGACCCAGCAGCGAGAGGATAAGGCAGGGTCGCTGTGCAGATCTACAGGGTGCCACACGGAGCTGGGGAGCACGAAAAAGGCTTCCAAAATGGCCGCCAGCAGTAGGCCGCGGAGTAGGCTGGAAAGCGCAAACACCCAGATATGCACTCAAAATGGTACGGGAAGGCGCAGGTGGAGGGTGGCACCTCAGCGGATGACGACCCCCCCTGAAAAGGGTACAGCAGCCAGCGGTGAGTCGCAAGAATTCGTCAAAGAATAAGTAAAAGTCAGAGAGCTCCGCAAAATGCGACTGCTCACGCCGGCGTCCAGCTCCGCCCTCGTTTTTGTTCTTTTTGCCCGTTCCGCGGCTTGTCGGCTTTTTCCGGCGGCTGGTCGGTGCTCTGTTCGGCGGGTCACTGGATACATTCAGTGTTTTTTCAGATCGATTCTGTGTTTTTTCTACAGATTTTCAGATCGATTCGGCGTTTTTGCAGTGTTTTTTTGGATGCATTCAGTGGTTTGTTCCCTGCAATTCCGGGACCCTGTGGTGAATGCTGAATTCAACGCAGGGTCAGTGAATCGAACTAGCCGAAGTGCGGGGAGCAGGAGAGCACCGAAATGTCAGTGACATTTTGTGCTCTCTGAATACCTTGTATTTTTCTCTATGTCCTGCTCTTACTTTTGAACAGATGGAGTAGTGAAAAAGACTGTTAATTGGGACTGTCTGAATGTATCCAGGGGGTCCCTGTAGTACTTATTTAAATATTTATTTTCTTTTATGTGCACTAATCTGCGCCATTGCACTATATTGATCTTTTTTTTTGAGAAAGGATTCTACCAGTAAGGATACATTGAGATCTCTCTTGTTTTCAAGTATGTCCTGGGTGGTGAGTATGTACCGTTAGGTGTCTTGCCCAAGGACACTTACTGGAGAGGTGCTCTTGCCAGGATTGAACCTGTGTCTCCACAGTCTCTCTTCATGGTTATAGAGCAGTGATGTTACCTCTACTCCACCCAGCCGGCACTTGTATGCAAGATTGGGGGAATAAAGGCTTTGGCTACACTAGGTTGGAAACTAGACATTTCTTTTTGTCATTTTGATTAAAAAAAACAATCCAGTAAAAGCCCCCAAAAAGTATATTTACAGCCAATACTTTGTGATTGTCTGTTATGTTCACTTAATTTATGTTAATTATGATTGATATGCGTTAATTATTGCTATGATATGATGTCATAATTAACATCCATTGCACCTGTCATAGTCGGCATCATTCTGATTTGGGCTACTGAGCCAAAATAGAAAATCCAGTGATTAAATGAGGGTTTCAATTTACATTTCTCAAGTTTCCATTGCCCATATAACCATTTATAAACAATTTAAGCATTTAAGCACTTGATATATTTTTGAATATCGGGAATACCGATAGTGAAACTGGGAAACAAAACTGAATCGTATGGAAAAATACTTCCATTATCAAGTATTGGTGTGTGTACTATTAACTGAGCAGGTATGTTAACAGGAATATATATCCGTTAAACCCGAAATAAAGCATGCTGAACTGTAATACGTCCATAAATTCAGTAACTGCAGGGGCTCAATTAAATCAAGCTTTAATGCAGAAAAAGGGCCCCTACTCAGGGCTGGCCCAAGCCTCTGGGTTGCCTGGAGTCATGGATGCAATGATGCTCCCCAAAACAAAAAACAAAAAATAGGTGGTGTGTATGAGCGTATCACAGAGTCCCACAGCAATAAAACTCACAGTAATGTGAGGCGTGTATAAGCGTACCACAGAGCTCCGCAGCAATAAAACTCACAGTAATGTGCGGTGTGTATGAATGTATCACAGAGCTCCACAGCTATAAAACTCATAGTAATGTGGGGTTGTGTATAAGCGTATCACAGAGCCCCACAGAAATTTTAAATATACAAAATTATTAAAGTAAAAAAATAAATATCTTAATATATTAAATATAAAGATATAAATATTGCCCCATCCCCTGCTTACCTTTTCTTTGCAGGGAGTGGGTTGATCTTGAATACCTGGTGGTCCAGTTGCAGAGGGGGGGCCAGTCCAGTGATACTGCACTCGGCCACTTCATCTGTAGTCCCTATACATCCTTGGTGGTTCAGAGACTATGGGCTCTGCAAAGTGATCTGTGCTTCGCGCACAGACCGCATACCACGTCTCATACTGGAGTCTAGACTCGAGCGCCAGCGATCGTTGATGACCTGTCTCACAGTCAAAGTGAGCACCGGTGGTCAGGTGACAGGTCATCAGCGATTGCCGTCGGTGATCGAGGCCAGACTGCAGCGTAGGGAAGAGATCTGCAGTCTGTGTGCAAAGCAGAGTCCACAGCCACTGGACCACTGGACCACCAGGGATGTAGAGATCAAGGATGTCCATGGAATGCGGCCAACCACCGGGACCCAGAATTTGCTGCCCCAAGGAATGTGCCGCTTGGAGCCATTGCTCCAACCGGCACCGTGGTCTGGCTGGCCCTGCCCCTGCTGTATTATAAGAGACGGCATTCTGTCTCTATTCTTATAATACTGGCACTATATGAAGCACACTATCTACTGTCTGGAACATTTCACCCCAATAACATATTAAACGATGGCCGAGCAAATGAAAAATTACAACATTATTATCTTTTTTATCTTTCTAAGAATAGCAACCTGTACGCAAAACGGATTATTTTTTAATCCTACATTTGAATATTAACTACATATCCCTTGCTTCAAATTAATATTATGCTAACATTTTTACAGTGAAAACTGCATGTTGATAAAAGGGCTAAAGAGAGAACATAAAAAAGAAAAAAACACTACCACTAATTAAACGAATATGAAAGCAATCAAAAATCCAGAGCAATGTAAAATCACTGCAACCTCTCAAATCTTGAGTTGCCTTGTTACAGTTACAGGTATTTATAAAGCGCTAACAAGTTCCACAGCGCTGTACGATGGGTGAGACAGAATAACAAATATACACACAAGTTAAACACACAGCACAGTAGGAGGGAGGACCTTGCTTGAGAGCTTACAATCTAAGAGGAGAGGGTGGCATGCTAGGTGTGGGTAAATAGAGTACAAGAAGTAGCGGGGTGCATGTGAGCTGAGTGGGAAAATGGTGTAAGAAATTAATAAAGGGGGATTATGGATTGAACCGATAGGCTTCTCTAAAATAATGTGTTTTCAGAGACTTCATTAAGGACTGGAGAGATGGGGAGAGTCTAATGTTGCGGGGGAGGGAGTTCCATAAAAAGGGAGCAGCTCGGGAGAAGTCATGAAGGCGGGCGTTGGGGCTGCGGGTACGTGGAGCTGATAGCATCAGATCATTGGCAGAGACTAGTGGTCAGGTGGGATATACTGCTGATAAGGGAGGAGATGTAGGCAGGGGCACAGTTATGGAGAGGTTTGTATGTGAGGACCAGTATTTTGAAGTGGATTCTAATGGAATCAGGGAGCCTGTGTAGAGTTTGACAAAGGGGTGAGGTGTGAGAGGTGCGGGTTGTGAGGTGTATGAGTCTGGCACAGGCGTTCATAACAGACTGCAGAAAGAGAATCTGGGATCTTTTAAGGCCAGAGAGAAGGAGGTTACAGTAGTCAAGGTGGTAGATAATAAGAGCTTGGATGAGCATTTTAGCAGAATCCTTATTAAGACAGGGACGGACGCATGCAATGTTTTTTAGGTGGAAGTAGCAAGATTTGGTTAGAGACTGAATGTGAGGAGTAAAGGATAGATCGGAGTCCAAGAGGACCCTGAGGCCGCGAGCCTGAGAGGTAGAAGTAATGGTGGCACCATTCACCTGAAGGGAAATGGGCGCAAGAATGAAGGCTTTAGCGGGAGGGAAGACGAGAAGTTCAGTTTTAGCGAGGATGAGCTTTAGGAAACGGGAGGTCACCCAGTCGGAGACAACCGATAGGCAGGCTGTAATACGGTCCAACACAAGAGGAGAGAGATCAGGGGCGGAAAGGTAGATTTGGGTGTCGTCAGCATAGAGATGATATTGGAGTCCATTGGAAGAAATGAGGTTGCCCAGAGAGGCAGTAAAGATCAAAAAGAGTAGGGGACCCAAAACAGAGCCTTGGGGCACCCCAACTGAAAGAGGAACTGGGGATGAAGGGTGTTTTTACATGTATTTCTAAACCACGTAGTACACAGTTTCATTTAAAAAAAAAGATATATCTTTTATGTACTATATGTGTTTTTTATAATATATTTTTATGTTAAGAGACTTTTGAATTGTTTTTAGCTGACATTCAATTGTGAATTACTAGTAACACATGGAATTTTACAGCTCCTCTCCCTCCTTAGTGAGGAACCTCACTCACCAGAGGATATGTTGCAAATATAGACCAATGTTTGCTGTTTATTACCCAATTTTGCTACTTTTAAGTTTTCCACAATGTATCCTACCACAATGTATCCGAAGCAATTGTATATAAAGATGCATAGGGGATGTTCAAGTATCTGTTATTCTATTTGTATCTTGTTTCCCTTATGCTCTCACTATACATCTCAAGCAATTCTCTTTATGCAGCCTGTCAGAATTTTTGGGATATTATTGCAAGCACACACTCATCATTCGCAAAGACATTTTGTAGAAAACATCCTTCTCCTGCTTTTAGTATTCATACATACGATCTGAGTGATAGCGATGCTGTGGCGCAGGAAGATGCAGGCGGTCCCCGCAAGGCTCTGCAGTGCTGCAAAGCTCTGCAATGGTCGTGGCCAGTTTTCCACAAGTTCAGCCCCTAGATCAGAAGGTGACAGAGGTATGAAGTTCGCAGGAGAGGAATTCCCATCCTGATGGGAGAAAGGAAAAACTTGCTGTGTTCATGAAATAATAATAATAGTATTGCAAAATGTATTGGGACAGTGTGCCTTTTTTTGATTGCACTAACACAATACACAATAAAAGATGCACCTTTGAGAGTCTCAGAAACCATACTGATCAGTCTGATGGGTTGGCAGGAGTGTTAAACAGCCAAATTTACACTCAAAGTATCAATAGCAATATTCTGTTACTGATAAAATACAGAAAATTTCATGGAATAAAAGAAACAATTTAAACCTCATTAAAGGGTTAATGTGATACATGGTGTGGAGGGTAAGCGTATGGCGAGGGGTTGAATTAGGTGAGATGGATAAAAGAAATGGGTCACAGCGTAAGCAATTTAACGGTTCAATGTCCATATCTATACAGAATACACTCACGTGCTCCAGAGCCCTAATATGACAATTCTGGTTTTAAGGCGAGTACTAGGGCTCTGGAGCATGTGAGTGTTTTGTGTAGACACATGGATATTGAAGGAGTATTGGATTAATTTTACATTATTAGACTATATGTGGGTTGTTTTTGTGCTTTGAGGATCTCGTCATACCCATCAGGAAGGATGTGTGGGATCTTTGATGTCATGATAGAAATAAAAGTAGTGACATTTATGTGCAGGTTATGCAAGCTGCATGTGGACTACCATGCAGTTATAGCACTCTATTTGCTGTTTTTTTTTTTTCAGCACTTGAATTGTTATAAATCAACTCCATAGTTTGTGCCATAGAGGACACACTTCACCCCATTTCCTATTTTCTTAGTGTATGTTGTTGGAGGGTTTTACTGTTTTTGGGCCCTGAAGGCTACATTGGTTATTCAGCAAAAGTTTGCTTATTATTATTTCAGCATAATTTATATCACTTAGCTCCCTTTTAGAACACAACTGCGTTTCTAGTTAAACTTAATCAGGGCTGTTGTAAATTTTCCAGAGCCATTAAAGGGTCCTATTCCATAGTTGCTGACTAAGACACAGACAGTAAATAAGAAATATTTTCTTTACCGTCTATGTTTTAGCGTACTGATTACTGGATAGGCTCTCTGGTAGCGCCTAGCCCAAAAACGCCGCTGTGGGTATCGGCTCCTAGACTCCATGAAGCCCTGCGCATTCCTATCGCAAGTTCTGCGCAAGCTCACTCTCGCGAGATTGGGCAGCGCCGCAGAGGGAGTCTAGGAACTATTTGTTCCCACTCTCATTCTTCTCCCAGTGAGAGGAAGCAGCGGGTGGTGCCACCCTCTCCACTGTGGGATGAGAGGCAAGCATGGGATTTTTGGGAGGGGCTTTCACAGGGTATTAAGTGATTCTGCATTTGCAAAATTGCTTAACACCAGCATTTAGGTGTCAGCATTTCTCAGCGAAATATCGTCTCCTGGATGGAAACACAAGCTACTTTGGAATACAGTGGCGTAGCGTGGGGGGGGCCTCGGGGGCGGTCGTCCCGGGCACAATTTTCTTAGGGGGCGCAAAATTTCTAAAGAAATTTGAACCACTAATATTTTCCGGCAGGGATCAGCAAGGTGTCTGCTCACGGACACTGGTGTCCGTGAGTGGCCCTTGCATGGGCAGCCGCCAGTTTTGCAGCGCCGGTGGTGACTTAGTACTCTGCATCCAGAAGGGAGGACCAGGACAGAAAATTCTGGTCCTGTCATGACTCCTTAACGCTGACATGAGTCACGTGATGTCACGACTCGGCCTTGCCCCCTGCTGGTGGTAGCAGGGATTCCTGTTTGTTTTTGTTTTCAGGCTGCAGGCCATCTGTTGGGCTTATTGGTCTGCGGTCACATGACCTGTTCTGCCCTATATGTAGGACCAGGATTCCCCTTGATCCTTGGACCAGGATAGTCTTTCTTGCCTAGTCCCTGTGTGCTGGTTAACTTTGATATTCTGTGTATGACCTCTGGCTAATGTGTTTAGGATCTCTCTCTTGTCTGACCCCTCAAGTTATGATATTCCGTGTATGACCTTTGGCTCTTGTATTTGGATCTCTCTTCTGTCTGTCCCCTGTACTGTACCGTGCTTATTTATCCGTGTATACATGCATTCATTGTATGTCTGGTTTATGTTTTATACACCTTGCAGACCTAGCCTAGTTAGTATTTCGAGACCACCTTTCAAGGATCTCAGTCAGGGCTTAGGGATCTTTCTAGTTTCTGTAAATATCTTGGTTTGTTCCCTGGAATCTGTATACCTGCATTCATTGTATGTCTGGTTTATGTTTTATACACCTTGCAGACCTAGCCTAGTTAGTATTTCGAGACCACCTTTCAAGGATCTCAGTCAGGGCTTCGGGATCTTTCTAATTCCTGTAATATCCTGGTTTGTTCCCTGGAATCTGTATACCTGCCCTTAAGGCTTCAATCTCCGCAGATTGGGGGCTCCCCATCACCCTATAGGGGGCTCACCGTTACACGTGAAACAGCGCAGCATTATCCAACGGAACACCCTGTACCACGCTTGTCAGCCCCCCCTTGAAGCCCTGTGCCAGCCCCCCACCGCTGGCAGCCCTGCAGCTGCTGAACAGGAAGGAAGGAGGGATGTGCCTGCCCTGCAGCACATTTAAAATCCGATCTCCACTAAGCCCCTGGACAGCTACCCCCCTGGGGCACCAGCAGCTCCACGCAGGTAGGTGACACTAGAGCAGCGTAACCAACACACAGTGAGGGGGTAATGGGAGTACAGGGAGAGGGTGACTGGGGGTACTTGGATAAAGAGAGATTGAATGGAGGTACTGGGAGAAAGTGGGGGTACTTGGAGAGAGAAAGAGTGGCTTGGGTACTGGGATAGAAAGAATGTCTGGGGGTACTGGGGGAGAGAGAGAGTGACTGGGGGTACAGGGAGAAAGTTAGGGTACTGAGAGGGAAAAGGAGTGACTGGGGGTACTGGGAGAGAGTGACTGGGGTACTTGAGGGAGAAAGTGACTGGGGGTAACTTGGAGAGAGGGAGAAAGTGACTGGGGTACTGGGAGGGGGTGACTCGGGGTACTGGGAGAGAGTGACTGGGTATAGTGTGAGAGTGAAACTATGCTAGGGTATACTGGGACAGGGTGACTGGTAGCAGTGGTGTAGCGTGGGGGCCTGTCTGTTTAATTTTTTTATTCTGTCAGTATTTTGTTAATATACAAAACATGCTTGTGGGGTAAGGGGGGTCAATACTCTACTGGTAGAAGGAAATCGGGATGTGCTACCGTGTCCACAGGTTGGTGGGGGGCGCACAATTCTTGTCTTGCCCCGGGCGCTGATAACCCACGCTACGCCGCTATTGGAATAGGTTGCACCTCTTGCATTCAGAGGTACAAATTAACATCTCTGATGTCTCTAAGTATATGAGACATTAAATTACAGTAAACTCGACAGAGAAACACAGTACTCGAGCTGAAAGCCAAGCTTGCGGCACGAGTGGAATAGCAATTTCAAGCAATAAGATAACTTATGTATAACGTGTCTTGTAGTTATCTTACCGACAGCTGTGGAATAGGGCCCAAAGTCTATGGAGTTGTTAAGTTTACAACAGCTCTGGTTAAGTTTGCAGGGTTGGAATACAGTCCTGCATATTTTAATTTAGTTATAGCTGATGGAATCATTTGCAATACATATTGGGCTAAATTACAATCTCCACACTAAAATGGGGGTGGTAGGGAGAAAAAAACTGGCCCTGCAATTTTCCCCCTACTGTCCCCATTTTAGCGTGGAATTACAATGCAGGCGCTTAAAAAGCTGCCTGCATTGTTACCGCGAGCTACGGCCCCGCGATGCTCGCGGCAGCACTGAGCGCAGCCGCGAGCATCCACGCGATGGAGTCCATAGGACTCCATTGAGCCAGACGCCGTCGGTCACATGACCTGCCAGATCTCGCCTCGCAAGATCCGGCCGGTCAGCGTAGTGATACACAGGGAGAGACTGGGGGGACTTTCTCCCCCAGTCTTTCCCTGCTCCCGCCGGACGGAGGAGGCGGACAGAGCCGCGGTCCTCTATGTGGGACAGGAGGTGAGTATATGATTCTTTTTTTATTTTTTTGGCTGGTGTTAACGAATTCTGCAGAAGCGGAATTCGTTATCACCAAGTCCTGGATCTGGTTAACTGTCCACTAACCAGAGCCAGACGTTAATCAGCGTTAGGACTTTGTAATCCTAACACTGATTAACACTTTGCGCTCCCCATGTTAAGTATAGGGAGCGCAAAGTACAGTAACCTCGCGCTGAAAAGCTCAAGGTACCAAATGCAAACGGGTTACTTAACCCGTTTGTGTTTGGATTGTAATATGCGGTAGACACCACGGCTAACGTTATTGCTCACGCAGGTAGGGCGCTAACGTTAGCATTAAGATTGTAACGTGGCCCATTATGTTCCATCAGATTGATCAGCGTTGCTTCTGACCTGAAGCAGTGAGGAGAATCTTGAAAGCTTATTTTCTTTTGTATTGTAGTAGTGTAAATATGGGTCGGATAAAAGTACTGTATGCTACAACACACTTATTTTGTCAAAATATTCCATATTTACACTATTTGGATGTACATCACAGAACATATAATACATTCTCTTGTGAGATTGAGTGGCATTACAAATTTATACAAATATTTTATAGATATGTAACATTTTGCATTGCTGAATTTGGTGTATATGATCAAAAGCATGTTTCACCTAGTTTTATGTTTTCTCCTATATTTAGAATGAGCAGTATATAGACCCAGTTAAAGCAACGTGTCCAATTATTTCTTTGGCTAGCCTGAAATAAGTCTTACAAATGCTGATTGTACAGACTGGAAATGATTCTCTAAAATGATATGGTATTAGAATAAAATAATATATTAAAAAACTACTTGGATCTCCTTTATAGTATATTCAACCCTTACCTTCAGCAGTGGGATATAAACATATACATATACAGTATCTCACAGAAGTGAGTACACTCCTCACATTTTTGTAAATATTTTATTATCAGGGTTATTCAAAGAGCTCAGAATTGGGGCCGAAAGGTAACCGAACGCTGAAAATCAGCGTTCGGTTACCTTTCTTGGCCATTCGGCTATTCAGAGAGCAGGCAATTCACCAAATGTTGGCGAATTGCCTGCACATACGGTGCCTGTTCGGTGCCTGTTCGAGGGCAGTGAATCCCCATAGAGAAGCAATGCTTCGGCTATTCAGAGAGCAAAACCCAGCAGTGAAAAGTTGCCGAATTGTACCGCTGTTCGGAGGTTTCGTTCGACAGGTTTATTTAGGCGAATCCCATAGGCTTCAATGTTAAAAATATTCCCATTTTAATTCAATATCTAATAAACCGTTCATTATAATATTCTGCAGTAAAAAGTCTATTTATCGATTTTTTGGGATATTTTAAGCATTTTTCGGGATTTTTTTGCCAAAAATTTGTTTCCGATTATTTTTTTAACCCTTTCGCTGCTGAGGCTTTTCTCGCCTCTGTGCTGAGGTCATTTTTACCGAGGTCCTTGGACCTCTTATATAAATTTCAGACATTTTCGTTCAGTAGTTTCTTTGCAAACAGCGTTTCACTTTTCAAACATTCAAGCGAACTGTTTTGTTTTTTTTTCACTCCATTCGTCTGCGTTGTCGGGTTTTTCCAGTGGCTGCTCTGCGTGTGATCGGCTCCTGCTCGGGTTTTTCGGGCATTTTCGGCAGGGTTAATCCAGATGTTTTTGCGGGTTTTCGGTGTGCCTTTGCCGGGTTTTGCGGTGAGTTTTCGGCAGGTTTTCGGAGGCTTTTCCCTGCACTACGACGGTCCTGTGGTGCTTGCTGAATACACCGCAGGGTCACCGAAATGGGATCGCCAAATCAAGCCGAATTGAAGAGAACGAAAAGTCACCAAACGTGCGGTGACTTTTTCGATTCTCTTTGAATAATCCTGTATATCTTTTCATGTGACAACACTGAAGAAATTACACTTTGCTACAATGCAAAGTAGTGAGTGTACAGCTTGTATAACAGGGTAAATTTGCAGTTCCCTCAAGATAACTCAACACACAGCCATTAATGTCTAAACCGTTGCTGACAAAAGTGAGTACACCCCTAAGTGATAATGTCCAAATTGGGCCCAAAGTGTCAATGTTTTGTGTGGCCACCTTTATTTATCTGCACTGCTTTAATTCTCTTGGGCATGGAGTTTACCAGAACTTCACAGGTTGCCACTGGAGTCCTCTTCCACTCCTCTATGACAACATCACGGAGCTGGTGGATGTTAGAGACCTTGCGCTTCTCCACCTTCCGTTTGAGGATACCCCACAGATGCTCAATAGGGTTTAGGTCTGCAGACATGCTTGGCCAGTCCATTACCTTTACCCTCAGCTTCTTCAAGGCAGTAGTTGTCTTGAGAGGTGTGATTGGGGTCGTTATTATGTTGGAATACTGCCCTGCAGCCCAGTCTCCGAAGGGTGGGGATCATGATCGGCTTCAGTATGTCACAGTACATGTTGGCATTCATGATTCCCTCAATGAACTGTAGCTTCCCAGTGCCGGCAGCACTCATGCAGCCCCAGACCATAACACTCCCACCACCATACTTGACTGCAGGCAAGACACACTTGTCTTTGTACTCCTCATCTGGTTCCTGCCAGACACACCTGACACCATCTGAACCAAATAGGTTTATCTTTTTCTCATCAGACCAAAGGACATGGTTCCAATAATCCATGTCCTTAGTCTGCTGGTCTTCGGCAAACTGTTTGCGGGCTTTCTTGTGCATTATCTTTAGAAGAGGCTTCCTTCTGGGACGACAGCCATGCAGACCAATTTGATACAGTGTGCGGCGTATGGTCTGAGCACTGACAGGCTGACCCCCCCCCCACCCCTTCAACCTCTGCATCAATGCTGGCAGCACTCATATGTCTACAGGTATTTCCCAAAGACAACCTCTGGATATGACGCTGAGCATGTGCACTCACCTTCTTTCGTCGACCATGGTGAGGCCTGTTCTGAGTGGAACCTGTCCTGTTAAACCGCTGTATGGTCTTGGCCACCGTGCTGCAGCTCAATTTCAGGGTCTTGGCAATCTTCTTATAGCCTAGGCCAGGGGTCAGCAACCTTGGCTCTACAGATGTTTTGGAACTATATCTCCCATGATGCTCAGCTGCTCATTAGATTGGCTGTGCCTCATGGGAAATGTCGGCCCAAAATATCTGTAGAGACAAGGTTGCTGACCCCTGGCCTAGGCCATCTTTATGTAGAGCAACAATTCTTTTTTTTCAGATCCTCAGAGAGTTCTTTGCCATGAGGTGCCATGTTGAACTTCCAGTGACCAGTATGAGAGAGACCATGTAACAATAACGAGTCACATGGCACCGGGGAGGGAAAATGGCTAACTGGGCCCAGTTTGGACAATTTCACTTAGGGGTGTACTCGCTTTTGTTGCCAGCAGTTTAGACATTAAAGGCTGTGTGTTGAGTTATTTTGAGGGGATGCAAATTTACACTGTTACACACGCTGTACACTCACTACTTTACTTTGTAGCAAAGTGTAATTTCTTCAGTGTTGTCACATAAAAAGATATAATAAAATATTTACAAAAATGTGAAGGGGTGTACTCACTTCTATGAGATACTATCAGGGTTATTCAGAGAGTGGTGAAATGCAGGAGAATGACTGGAGAATGGAAATTTCTAGGTCAAGATAACCAAACCAGAAAAATTCTCCCTTTCATCTCACTTTCCAAATCGGCTATTTTGACCTAGAATTTTTCATTCTCCAGTCATTCTCCTGCTTTTCACCGCTCTCTGAATAACCCTGTATATATAATAATAATAATAATATATATTTTATTATTATTATTATTTAACTTTTTAGAGTTAGTGTTTCCTTGATATTATGAGTTGTTTACACTATTTATCATTTATGCTCAAAAGTCAAAAGAAAACAAAAATTATTCAATTGTTTTTAAACTAGCACATGTTATACACTGTGCGTAGGACTGGAAACATTTATTCTTAAACTTAAATTTCATTATTGTACAATGGTTTTACTGGTCTATATCAAGCTGAACGGTTTTTTTAATTATTTCTTATCAGATTTAAAATTTCCTGCTACTAATTTGTCTAAAAAATAAATCAAGAATGTTTCCCGTTCACTTTTAGCGATTTTTTTTTTCTTCAGGAAATGCCTGAAAAAAAAATTTATCTCACTGTTTTGAAACCTATTATGGTACTATTTTTCAATTGTACACATTTTTAACTGTGTTCATTGTAAGAGAGACGTTTACACAGATGATGCATGCAATTAAACAACAGAAGTAAAAACATTGCTGAGCCCACTTTACACCCCATCCCATCTATAAATGTCAACTATTCCGCTTCTTAATGTCAAGATCAAATATATGTCTTGCAGAAGGATAAACAGTTAGTAGGACATTAACTTCAGTAGTGTGTGTATATATATATACACACTATAATCATACACAAGCACAATGCAGAAGCTAAAGTCCTACTAATATAAATATATATGTGTATAAATCTTTAATAATATATGGATTCCTATCATTATGCAATAGATGAATATTCGATATATCAGGCCAAAACTGTGAAACTGGGGGAAACAATCCTCCAACTCAGTCACCTACACTTCCTGTTTTGATATATTATCGTAAAACTTATAATTCTATTGTCAAGTCTCCACAAATCCTGGTCGGTTGAATAAGCCCGACCCTCTTTATCAATTTCCATTAATTTTCTTTTTTTTCATACCTTGATGATTTTCTTCCGAGGAGGTTTAGTGCAGTTTCCCATCTCCTGTGATTCCGATGGTCTCATCCTTTGCTTTACCAAATTTCACTGGTACATGCCAATGCCTATCTTTCCCAAGCCATTTGTATGTTTTTGTGCGCAGTATTGTAGGAAAAGCTGGCGTAATTGTGCGTATTGTACAGATATCAGTACAATGATATATGAATGTGGCTTATATCATATCAGACTGTGTATTTTTGCCTCCAAGGGGAGAGATAAACCTGCTGTGACAGGGATTAAAGATTTCAGTGAGAGAGGGAGATGAGAGACAGGCAAAGAGAGAATGGAAACGACAGGATGGATATGAGAAGTTGGGGGTTTGGGGAGGGGGTATGTGTGATGCTGAATGAAAAAAGTAAATCTAAGAGGGATTATATATTTATATTCGAAGGTTAAACTGAACTGAGGGATTTGTGAATGAAGCAATGTGTTGACAGGAGTGAGTGCTGGGGTATGGAAAGAAACGGGAAAAGTGTGGTATGTAGGAAAAGAGAAAAGGTACAATGGGGTTTGTGGAAAGTTCACCTGACAAAGTTATTGGGCAGTAAATATCGAGCTGGTCAGAGGGAAAAGAGGCTTCGCCGCACAATTATGAATGTAAAGAGGGAGAGACCGGGGTTTTAACGGGAAAAGAAAATAACATATTGTGTATGTGAATAAGATTTGGGGGAGAAAATGTAAATTAAAGCGAGAGAGGATTTATGTTGGAAGATAATGTGTGAGAAAGAGGGAGAAACAGAACACAAATGGCACAGAGACTGCTTCAAATACCCAGTGATTTCTGAGGGAATTAAAGAAATATTTCTATTTTCTAATCTACTAATCCTGCCAAACCTAATCCGTATGAGAGCCGTGTGTGTGTATATGTGCTTCTGGGAGGGGGAGAAAGGAGCAGTTTAAGGGCACAGGTTGTGCGTTTAGTGAATTAAAAAAGAGGAAATGAGTGTATTTTGTAAACTACTGTTTAAAACAGGCAGAAGAGCCTCAATTTATGTGCTCGGAAATAAACGGAAGTGCTCAATAACTGTCATGTTTACCTGTGAACGCAGCACACAGACGCAATGAACCACTAAAGAAAGCCATAGTACTGGTCTTTGAAATGGCTGGGTTATAAAACTAAAGAAGGGGGAACCAGAGCCAAAATGCAAGCCTAGATCTGAGAACACAGAGGTCAGCATAAGCCAGTGATGGCAAACCTTGGTACCCTAGATGTTTCTGAACTACGTGTTACATGATGCTCAGCAAGCCGTATCTGAGACTATCAAGGTTATTAAAAGAGAATCTAAAAGTCACCGCACATTCGGTGTCTTTCGTTCTCTTAAATTCGGTGCAATTTGGCGATCCCATTTCGGCGACCCTGCGGTGTATTCAGCAAGCACCACAGGGCCGTCGTAATGCAGGGAAAAGTCGCCGAAAACTCACCGCAAAACCCAGCAAACGAACACCGAAACCCACAAAAAACATCTGGATTAACCCCGCCGAACATGACCGAGAAACCCGAGCAGGAGCCGAGCAGGAGCCGATCAGAGCGCAGAGCAGCCGCCGGAAAAACCTGACACCGCAGACGAATGGAGGGAAAAAAAACAGTACGCTTGAATGTTTGAAAAGTGAAACGCTGTTTGCAAAGAAATCACAGGACAAAAATGTCTGAAATTTACATTTAAGATCCAATGAATGATAATAAAAAAGGCTGTTACAGAAAAAAGAAAAAATGATTTAAAAAAGAAAACGGAAAAAATGCCTAAAAGATCCAAAAAAATCTAAAAATAAAGAGACTTTTTACTGAAGAATATTACAATCAACGGTTTATTAGATATTGGATTAAAACGGGAATATTTTTAACATTGAAGCCTATGGGATTCGCCTGAATAAACCTGTCAAATGAAACCACCAAA
Source organism: Leptobrachium leishanense (assembly GCA_009667805.1). NCBI lineage: Eukaryota > Metazoa > Chordata > Amphibia > Anura > Megophryidae > Leptobrachium > Leptobrachium leishanense. Next base: position 124,573,987 of record CM019068.1, read on the forward strand.
CAGCTGGGCATTTCGGCAACCTTTCACTGCTGGTTTTTGTTCTCTGAATAGCTGAAGCATTGCTTCTCTATGGGGATTCACTGCCCTCGAACAGGCACCGAACAGCAGGGGCGTACCTAGAACATTTGGCACCCAGGGCGGATCCTATATTTCCCCCCCCCCAACTTTAAAATGTAAAAAAAAAGTAAAAAAACACTCTTTTTAATGTTTTCAAAAATATTTTTAGTTATAGCATTCTGGCAGGACATGACATATCCATATAATAATGATATATTATGAATCTGACGATGGTGAATCATGTGTCCTCTGTGCTGTGCACAGGTGAATGTAGTTTTTTTTTTAATAATTGCTATTTTTAAGTGATTTTGCAAACTCACAACATATCCATCCTCATGTTATGAACAAAAGTAGACATGTGGCTGGTTTTGTTGATGGGAGTTGTGTGTGTGTTGGGGTGGCTTGTTTTGTGTGATAGGAGTTGTGTGTTGGTGCCTGGGTTGTGTGTTGGTGGCTGGTGTTGTGTGATGGGGTTGTGGGTTGGTTTTATGTGATGGAGTTCTATGGGTGGCTGGTTTTGTGTGATGGGAGTTGTGTGTGGGTGGCTGGTTTTGTGTGATGGGAGTTGTGTGGGTGGCTAGTTTTGTGTAATGGGAGTTGTGTGTGTGTGGGTGGCTGGTTTTGTAGATTGGAGTTGCTGAGCAGAGAATGGGTGTGTGTTTTGCAGATATACGATGTTGCTATGGTATTTTTTCTTTACTTTTCCATTTTTTTTAAGACTCCCTCTTACCTGTCCCTGTTTACCCTGGGCTGTCTTTTCACTGGTGATGCAGTGAGTGCAGCCTGGCCCCCTCTATACAGGACCTCACCAAGAGCCAGTCAGCTCAATGACAAATTTCTGATCACTACAGTGCTGGTTAAGGAAAGGTCCACTTTAAACAGCAGTAAGCAGACAGGGCTTCATATTCTGCTGATACCCCCCTTTACCTGCCGTTTACTGTCATCTTCTCTTTCTGCACACAAATCACATCCCCCTCCCCTCTCCTGGAGCTGCTGCAGGGCAGGGGAGGAGCTATGGAGGGAGGAGAGGGGGATTTTTATTCTATTCTATTTTATTCCGAATGCAAACGTCCTGCTCCACTTCTCGTTGTTTGAGAACACAGCTCAAAGCTGACCCACAGTGACAGTGGCACCTCCTAGTACCCCCTAATGACACCCCAATAATCATTGGTACCTGGGGCGACCCGCACCCCACCACTCCCCTAAGTACACCACTGCTCTGTGATATGCTCACACACAAAATGTTGGCGAACTGCCAGCAAGTACGGTGCTGTTCGAAGGCAGTGCAAATCCCCATAGAGAAGTAATGGTTAATCTATTCAGAGAACACCAAACAGCAGAGAAATGTCAGTGAAATGCCCCGATATTCGGTGGTTTCAATCAGCAGGTTTATTCAGGCGAACCCCATAGGTTTCAATGTTAAAAATATTCCTGTTTTTATGAAATATCTAATAAACCATTTATTATTTTAATCTGCAGTAAAAAGTCTTTATTTATTGATTTTTTTTAGTACCTTTTATTAATTTTTTTTCTCAAAATTTTCCCCCTTTTTTTAATAGTGGTTTTTCTTTTTTATGTAACAGAACTTTTTATTATCAATCATAGGATCATATATGTAAATTCCAGACATTTTCGTTCAGTGTTTTTTTTGAAAACAGCAGGCCACGGATTTGCGGTGGTGGCATTCGGCGGCCGACTCCCTGCACTTTGGGGACCCTGCGGTGAATGGTGAATTCACTGCAGAGTGTGGAAATTTGATTCCCAGAAGTGCAGGGAACAACAGAACACCAAAATGTTGGTGTAATTTCGGTGCTCTGTGAGCAATCCCTTTTAGTGGTGAAGTTTTTTGCTGTCCCCTGGAAAGTGGCAGCCTAGGCCTTGCTTACCCAGGACATACTTGAAAATTAGTGAAAGCTCAATTTTTTTTTCGTGTCACCCTAGGGGGTGGTGGCACCCGGTGCGGGCCGCCCCCGCAGCCCTAAGTATGCCCCTGCAGAACAGGCACCGTAAGTGCAGGCAATTCACCAACATTTGGCGAACTGCCTGCTCTCTGAATAGCCGAATGGCCAGGAAAGGTAACTGAACGCTGAATTTCAGCGTTCGGTTAGCTTTCGCCAGCAATTTGGATCTCTTTGAATAACCCTGTTTGTATCATGAAGTGGCATGTAGTTCAGAAACATCTGGGGTGCCAAGGTTTGGCATCATTGGCATAACTGGTGTAACTAGCCAGGAGTCGGGTCAAGAGAGGAAAGCAAATGCAAAAATACACAAATTCTGGATGGTACACAAAAAGACAACAGTAGATATATATATGAAGCACTCTCAGGAGAAATAACCATGACAGGGTACCAGAGAACGTGCTGCAGACATGTATAGGACCAGGCATGTACTGGCCATCGGGATTACCGAGAGTGGGCTGATGGCTTAGTGGGCCATCCTCATGGTTTCCTATTCTGCAGCTCCGGATCATGTCTGACCATGATCGCGACTCAAGTGGCGCAGCCCCCTCCAGCGTGGCTCCCAAGATTTATGTCATGTGATCTTGTCGCCAGCCCCTTCACACGGAAATGAGGTCAACGACGGCCAGGGGCATCGTAACGTGGGGGTGGGGGGTGCGGCCCGCACCAGGTGACACCCGCCCTTAGGGTGACACCATCACCCTAAGGGCGGGTGTCTCACCCTGCGCTGCGTGTTCGCTCCCTGCGAGCGTCTGAAGCTATGCAGCTTCGGCGCTCGCCTGGGGGAAACACGTCACCAGCCGAGTTCTCGCGAGATCGCGGCTGGTCACGTGGCTCCCCCAGGCGAGCGCCCAAGCTCCATGCCGCCGGACGCTCAGAGGGAGCAGAACACGCGGTGCAGGAGGTGAGCTGGGGACATTATCCATGAGCTGGGGCATTATCCATGAGCTGGGGGCATTATCCATGAGCTGGGGCATATCCATGAGCTGGGGCAGTATCCATGAGCTGGGGCATTATCCAGGAGCTGGGGCAGTATCCATGAGCTGGGGCATATCCATGAGCTGGGGGCATATCCATGAGCTGGGGGCATTATCCATGAGCTGGGGCAATATCCATGAGCTGAGGTATTATCCATGAGCTGGGGCATTATCCATGAGCTGGGGCATTATCCATGAGCTGGGGCAGTATCCATGAGCTGGGGCATATCCATGAGCTGGGGCAAATCCATGAGCTGCGGCATTATCCATGAGCTAGGGCATTATCCATGAGCTGGGGCAGTATCCATGAGCTGGGGGCATTATCCATGAGCTGGGGCATTATCCATGAGCTGGGGCATATCCTTGAGCTGGGGCAGTGTGACAGAACCGTGCTCTTCCATCTGTCCTGACTCTCCAGACACCCCTTCGTTGCGGTCAGCCCGGCTACTGGGAGCGCTGTCCTCAGCGCCTCGAGCAGCTTGACCCGCCTGCTTCCGTTCCTCTGCCCTGGAGCCGTTAGGAATTTCCAGAAGGCCGCTCTGTGCCTCCTGAGATTGAGTGTGGAGTGTAGCGTAGTTTGTACTAAAACACCAGACGTGGCTGTATGCTTTAAAACAGGATTCTCTCTCTCTCTGAGCTTGAGAGTTCTCTGACTTTTAATGAACAAAACGCCACCATTTATGCTGAAATCCAGCAGTCATAATTTGCATAAAATGACGCACCTCGTCCTACCAATGCTAATTACATTATGTCAGATATTATCAATAAACATTCTTTAGCTGACACAAAATTTACATAACCTATTGTTCTAACACATCAGATTAAAGACAAACACAGATGTATTAACCCTTTCGCTGCTGAGGCTTTTCCCGCCCCTGTGCTGAGGTCATTTTTTACCTGTTTTGCGCATCATGTTTAAACGTGTTTTGAAGGCTTATTTTAGTATATTACCCAGACATATTATATATCGTTCTTTCCGTCAGACTCGGTAGATTCATAATATGTCATTATTATATGTATACGTTATGTCATGTTTGTATATTATAACAAAAAATGCAATAAAATATGTATTTTCAATAATTTACAATGTGTAAAGTGTTTTTTTCCACATTTTAACATGCGAGCAATTGCGGTTATATTTTGTATGGGGTGCGCTTGTTAAAAAAATTAGAGATGGGGTCTCGTTACATTTTTTTTGGGGAAAATGACACCATTTTTAACAAACGCACCGCATACAAAAATCGTTAATGCAGCATCATTGTTCACATTATAATTGAAATGGGAACAATATTGCTGCATTAACAAACCAAAAAAAAAAAAAAAAAGTGTTTATTTTTTTTTTTAATTTTTTTTTTAATTTTTTTTATTTTTATTTTTCTTTTTTTTTTTTTTTTTACATTTTTTTTACTTTCATGTTTGGTATCGTTGGAACGGCCATGCTCTGGCCAATCCAACCATATCAAAATTTAACCCCTAACTGCCACGGATCGGGAGATAGGGAGTTCATTGGAACTCCCTATCTCCACAGTTCGTGGCAGTTAGGGGTTAACTGTAGGACTGGCGTCATCGTGCTGCGCACGATGACGCCAGTCCTCTGGGGAGTTCCCGGAAGCTTGGCCGACATCCAAGATGTCGGCCAGCTCCCGGGAAGGATCGCGAATCGGCGCTTTTCAGCGCCGATTTGCGATCCAGCTCCCCAGGGGTTAATGCCAGGCATCATTTGGAAGGGCAGGCTGTGCCCTTCCAAATGATGCCTGGGTTAAGCCCCTGTGTGCCGCCGATCGGGAGGAGAGAGGTCCGAAGGACCTCCCCCCTCCCTTTCAGGCGCCTCCTCCCACATGCGGGGGGGGCGCCTGAATTAGGTGTCATCGCGGGGGCGCGATGACACCTAATAATGGCGGCCACTGCTCCGGATGCCGGGCTGACATCCAGGATGTCAGCCCGCACCGGAGGGGCCAGCGATCGGCCGGAACCCGGCCGAACGCTGACCCCAATGCGAGGACGCGCTCAGCGCGTCCTCCGCATACCAGCGGTAATGCTGAGGACGCGCTGAGCGCGTCCTTAGCATTGAAGTGGTTAAACATGCAGCCAGATAAGGGTAAAACCCTGTTGCGTAAATTACACAGCAGTAAAGCTTGTTTACTGGCTACACAAAGACACATTTACTTACAGGAATATAAGTATATTTAAAACTAAAGTTACGCCATTTTACACTAAAGTAAATTAAACTAAAACCAAACGATGTAATATATATTTAAAAACACACGACATAAACGAACATAAAGTCTCTTGGGGGTTTGAAGCATGGAGCGTTACGTCAGCTCCATGACAGGCAGTATCCATGAGCTGGGGCATTATCCATGAGCTGGGGCAGTATCCATGAGCTGGGGCAGTATATCCATGAGCTGGGGCAGTATATCCATGAGCTGGGGCATATCCATGAGCTGGGCAATATCCATGAGCTGCGGCATTATCCATGAGCTGGGGCAAATCCATGAGCTGGGGCATTATCCATGAGCTGGGGCAATATCCATGAGCTGGGGCATATCCATGAGCTGGGGCAATATCCATGAGCTGGGGGCAATATACATGAGAGCTTCTGGGGCATATCCATGAGCTTGGGGCAATATCTATGAGAGCTGCTGCAGCATAAACCATGAGAGCTGCTGGGGCATATCCATGAGAGCTCCTGGGGCATATCCATGAGAGCTGGGGCATATCCATGTGAGCTGGGGCAGTATCCATGTGTGCTGGGGCAGTATCCATGTGTGCTGGGGCAGTATCCATGTGTGCTGGGGGCAGTATCCATGTGTGCTTGGGGCAGTATCCATGTGTGCTTGGGGCAGTATCCATGTGTGCTGGGGCATATCCATGAGAGCTGCGGCAATATCCATATGTGAGCTGGTCTGGGGGCAATATATCCATGCGTGAGCTGGTCTGGGGCAATATATCCATATATGAGCTGAGGCGCAATATATCCATATGTGAGCTGGGGCAATATATATCCATGGGTGAGCTGCTGGGGGCAATATATAACTGTGAACTGGGGCAATATATCCATATGTGATCTGGGGGCAATATATATCCATGGGTGAGCTGCTGGGGGCAATATATATCCCTGTGTGCTTTCACTGCCTTTGAACAGGCACCGTACTTGCTGACAGTTGGCAAAAATTTGTGTGAGCATATGAGAAAGCTCCACAGCAATAAACCTCACAATAATGTGGGCTGTGTGTATGAGCATTCAGTGTTATATGGGAGTACTGATTTAGGAGTAAGAGTAGTTAAAAAAATCCGTAAAACTCGGGGGGGTGTGACACCATAAGTTAATGCACCGGGTGACACCAACCCTAGTGACGCCACTGACGACGGCTGCCATCAAGTGGACAGAATCAGTCCTGGTCCTGTACAGAGGAGCATGCAGCTGAGGTGTTGGTGAGTATACTCGGTCATTTTGTGTTGCAGGATGAATCATCAGTAGGGATGGCCGAACACCCCCGTGTTTGGTTCTCATTCAAACTCGAACATTTGAAAAAGTTCAAGTCAATGGGGCTCAAAAGTTCTAAAATCAAGGTCCCTGGGGCAGTATCCATGTGTGCTGGGGGCATATCCATGAGAGCTGGGGCAATATCCATATGTGAGCTGGTCTGGGGGCAATATATCCATGCGTGAGCTGGTCTGGGACAATATATCCATATGTGAGCTGAGGCGCAATATATCCATATGTGAGTTGGGGCGATATATATCCATGGGTGAGCTGCTGGGGGCAATATATAATTGTGAACTGGGGCAATATATCCATATGTGAGCTGGGGGCAATATATATCCATGGGTGAGCTGCTGGGGGCAATATATATCCCTGTGTGCTTTCACTGCCTTTGAACAGGCACCGTACTTGCTGACAGTTGGCAAAAATTTGTGTGAGCATATGAGAAAGCTCCACAGCAATAAACCTCACAATAATGTGGGCTGTGTGTATGAGCATTCAGTGTTATATGGGAGTACTGATTTAGGAGTAAGAGTAGTTAAAAAAATCCGTAAAACTCGGGGGGGTGTGACACCATAAGTTAATGCACCGGGTGACACCAACCCTAGTGACGCCACTGACGACGGCTGCCATCAAGTGGACAGAATCAGTCCGGGTCCTGTACAGAGGAGCATGCAGCTGAGGTGTTGGTGAGTATACTCGGTCATTTTGTGTTGCAGGATGAATCATCAGTAGGGATGGCCGAACACCCCCGTGTTTGGTTCTCATTCAAACTCGAACATTTGAAAAAGTTCAAGTCAATGGGGCTCAAAAGTTCTAAAATCAAGGTCCCTGGGGCAGTATCCATGTGTGCTGGGGGCATATCCATGAGAGCTGGGGCAATATCCATATGTGAGCTGGTCTGGGGGCAATATATCCATGCGTGAGCTGGTCTGGGACAATATATCCATATGTGAGCTGAGGCGCAATATATCCATATGTGAGTTGGGGCGATATATATCCATGGGTGAGCTGCTGGGGGCAATATATAATTGTGAACTGGGGCAATATATCCATATGTGAGCTGGGGGCAATATATATCCATGGGTGAGCTGCTGGGGGCAATATATCCAGAGCTGCTGGGGGCAATATATATCCATGTGTGCTTTCACTGCCTTCAAACAGGCACCGTACTTGCTGGCAGTTGGCAAAAATTTGTGTGAGCATATGAGAGAGCTCCACAGCAATAAACCTCACAATAATGTGGGCTGTGTGTATGAGCATTCAGTGTTATATGGGAGTACTGATTTAGGAGTAAGAGTAGTTAAACAAAATCCGTAAAACTTGGGGGGGGTGTGACACCACAAGTTACCGCACCGGGTGACACCAACCCTAGTGACGCCACTGACGACGGTTGCCATCAAGTGGACAGAATCAGTCCGGGTCCTGTACAGAGGAGCATGCAGCTGAGGTGTTGGTGAGTATACTCGGTCATTTTGTGTTGCAGGATGAATCATCAGTAGGGATGGCCGAATACCCCCGTGTTTGGTTCGCATTCAAACTCGAACATTTGAAAAAGTTCAAGTAAATGGGGCTCAAAAGTTCAAAAATCAAGGTCCCCTCCAGAGGGCATATATGCAAGATATTGGTCATAAAAGGTGTATAGGGGTCCGGGTGCTGCCCTGGGGGACAGGAAACAATGAAACACAAATAAATAAATAAAAAAAAAATTGAGCCATTTCACCGCTGTGCGCTGAGCTAATTTTTACTGCTTTTGCTCATGTTTAAACGCGATTTGAAGCCATGGGAAATGTTTGAGCAACAACGAGTGGGAAAAATTACGATCTTAACGCAAACGTTAACGCTCACTTGCGTGAGCATTAACGTTTGCTGCAGTGTTCACTGCATATTTGTAACGATTCCCCAGGACAGACCTGGTAGGATCCCTAGTAACAGACCTCTAACCCTCTGATCCTTAGGATGTTGGGACCACTAAACCTAACCTCTAGCATCTACACAGGCCAGGGAGACAGCACCAGCAATATACACCACAGACTGAGATCAATATACTGTAAGTTTGTTCTGCGCTATAGTGTATGGCAGGATGGAAGCGCACCAGCAGTAACAAGCAGCAGAATATAACAGACACGGGCACAGAGCGAGAGTAGTTGTTATAACAAAACCAGGTCAGCAACGTTTAGGTACTTTTACTGCGCTACTGTATATGGTGAGAATCGGCGCACACCAGTAGCAACAGGAGGCAAACAGAACAGGCAGGGAGTACACAGAGAGAATAGTCAAATGGCAGGCAAAGTCGGCAACATATTGGGTCCTCAAAACAAGCAGGGTCAGTAACAAGTATACAAACTGATTCGGTAAGCTAGCGATGCGGGAATGAAACTCCACGGCAAGGCAAGGTGTACAGAGCGAGCTCCTGATTTAAAGGTCCCGGTGGCTCTGCATCATCACGCCGCGCCTTGCCCACTGATCACTCACAGCTGCGCCGGGTGCCGCCGGAGCTCCTGGCATTTGGCCATCTGGCGGCACCATGCGTCCGGAGTCCCCCGGATCGCCACCCGGGGCCCTGGATGTCACAATATTACAATCCAAATGCAAACGGGTTAAGTAACCAAATTTGGAAGAAGAAGAATTAATGCAGCATATGAATCCTCACACTGCCGCGCAGCACCTCTACAGTCTGACGCGAGCTTTAACTGGCGCGCTGTGTGCAGCTTCTGAGAAGATATGCTATTAGTTTAGTGGGGAAGCCAGTTGCGCATTTTGCATCGCTCCATCTACGCTAATAGCGTATCTTATTAGACGCTGCACACAGCGTGCCGGTGTATGCAGCTTCTGACAGCGTGGGAGACGGGAGGCTGCGCTTGTTGGTGGATCCAGGAATCAGGTGAGTATTAGAAAGAAAAAAAAAAGGTTTTATTTTATGTTCCCGGGGACATTTAAAAATGTCCTCGGATTTTTTTTTCTCAAAATGTGTCGCCTTACCTTAGCCTGGTGGTCAATCAGTAAGGGCTCCCTGGATCCTGGTTGTGGGGGGGGGGGTCTTCCGTGGCCACAGGTGCAGTGGCTGCCTCCCTGCGCGCCTCTCTGCCACATGTACCCAGCCAGCCAGCTCGCACAGTCGCAGCTCTGTCATCCGGCGGCCGCATGCTCCTCAAGGGATCCTTGGGAGGCCCCAGCGGGCTGCCCTCTACAGTGCCTGATTAGAGGGCCTGATGGGCCTGATGTTTTAGCAACAAGATTGTTTTATCCCATAAGGTTCAATGTTAAAAATATTCCCGTTTTAATGCAATATCTAATAAACCGTTGCTTATAATATTCTGCAGTAAAGAGTTTCTTTATTTTTAGATTTTTTAAGCATTTTTTAAAAAAAATTAAACATTTTTTTTTAAACTTTTTGCGAACGGCCTTAAGAGTTTCGAAGTTCGCGAACTTTCGAACAGCCGATGTTCGATGCGAACATTGAACCGATTAAGATTGACTGGGGAATAAAAAAATAATGATTGATTGTGGGAATTAAGATTGATTAAGAGGGTGAGAGGAAGCTGGGCAGGGGATAAAAAATTAAGATTGATTGCGAATGAGAGGAAGCTGGGGGGTAAAAAAGTAAAAATTTATGGGGGATGAAAGGAAGCTGGGGGAATAAAAAATATTGATTGAGGAATTAAAATTTGGGAATGAGAAGAAGCTGGGGGGAATAAAAAAAATAAAGATTGGGGGAATTAAAATTCATTAGCGGGGTGAGAGGAAGCTGGGGAGGGGATAAAAAAATTAAGATTGGTTGGGAGATGAAAGTGACCTGGGGAGGGAATGAGAGCGACATGTGGGGGGGGGGAGGGGGTGACGACAAGGATTGATTTTTTTTCTGCAATACTTATAGGTTATATACTACTTCTGTGCGTGTTTGCATAATTAACCCTTTCCATGCGGAGGACGCGCTGAGCGCGTCCTGCCGCATGGCCACTTCGTTGCGGAGAGCGCGCTGAGTGCATCCTCCCTTTGCAGCTGAGGCACTCGAATGACTCCGGTGTCCTGTAGGTGAGCATCGAATTGTGACAGTAACATTTGTGGTTTGTTTTGTGTGTCCAAGTAAAGTAATGTCATTTTTCTATGTGGGGTAGACCTCATATCCAACATAAAGAAGTCCTGGAACTTGACAGAATTCCCCCTCCAAATAATGATTTTTATCTCACCATTAAACCACAGACTGTATTATAATATTGAGATTAATGAGGAAAAGGGGGTTTGTGAGGGTCCCGAGAACGAGCAACAGCACTAGTGGCCTGCTCTACGGTGGGTGCCCGCTCAGGTCTCAGAAGGTTTTAGCTTGCTTGTGCCATTACAGAGACAACTGCTTCATATGCAAATCAGACTGCTACACCCAGAAAGGGTGGTCAGTGCTGAAATGCCAAGGACGTCATCTCTGCACGAGAGGTGCAGCAACCCCCAACGATCGTTTCAGCCTTGTTAGGCCTCATCAGGAGGGTATAGCTGACACCCCTCTAGGCACATCAAGCAAGGGATCCACGTCTAGATAACCCTGTAAACGTATGGTGAGGAAAAGGGGGGTTCATGAGGGTCCTGAGAATGAGCAACAGCACTAGTGGCCTGCTTTACTTTCATACGACCTCTGTAACACAACTAACAGATACGAGACGGCATCCCAAATCTTAAAAAAGGTACCCTATTTTGGAAGTAATGTTTTAGCTGTCCATTTAACCAAACTCAAAGTCTAAGGCTGGTGTCAGACGAGCGCATTTTTGTACGGACTGTGTGTCCGTGCAGTACGGACGCACTTTCTGACGCAAGACGCAGTAGTGGCCACACAGTCCGTTTTTTTCACTGACGTTATTTTTGACTGATGTAGCAGGGAAAATAAATTAAATATGAAAACCATTTTGTCCATCAAAAATGCTGGACGCATAAATGCAGTCCGTCTGACTACATTCCATCACTCACACACAAAGCTATACAGACGTTGGGGATGCAGCGCACTCTGTGCGCCCATTCTAGCGGATTTACGTTCTTGCCTAACCTGCGTCCGTTTGTCGCGTCCGTTATGTGTCCGCAGTTCGGACGTACTTTGTGTGTGGGGCTCCATTGGTCATAATTATATGCTATAACGGACGTACAAATGTGCGGCAACACGGACATGATCAGTGCGCTCGTCTGACACGAGCCTAAATGCTGCAGCTGAGACGTTGCTTACCAAATAAACTGTCTTTTTGACGATATGGTTTGCCTGTTCCCATTTGAGTGCTTGCTGTGATACCCTGGAGCTGGTTCTTAAAGGGATCTCTTGAGCACCCGTAATTGGATAATGCTACAGAGATGTAGCGCTATATTATTTTTCTCTCCACCACACATAGACCTACACACTCAAATAAAGCTCTTCTTTCTGCCAGAGCTTCCTGGGATGCCAAGCAAGATTTGTAGCACACCTCCTGCCTACTATACCTTCTTTACCATCAATATTCATCTAGTACACTAAAATAAATAAATATATACATATTAGGGCGGGGAAAATTAATGATTTATTAATCTATTAATCGTTAAAATTTTTGATCGACTAAATTTATTTTGATCACAAGGGCCCATCAGCTCCGGTATCGGACTCTAGGAGTCCGAATCTGGAGCTGTACTGGCTTCCCGGGGCCCTGGGCAGCCCTACAGCAGCGTGCTAAGCACGCTGCTTTGGTGCCGCCCTCCAGTCCCGTGTGTGACGCAAGCGTCACACATACCGACTGGCGCAGGAAGAAGACGGCAGATGAGAAGGCAGCGGAGGAGTGGTGAGTATGGTGCTCCCTGTCTCTGTCCAGCTTCAGACCCAGCCAAACCCCAGCAGGGCCCAGACCCCAGACACACATCAGGCCCAAGACAAGACCCGGGGCCCAGACCCCAGGGCCCAGACCCAGGGTCCAGACCCAAGACCTAGACCCAGGGCCCAAGACCCAGACTCAGGACCCCAGACCCAGGACCCCAGGCCTGAGGCCCAGACACAAGACCCAAGGGACAGGGCCCAGGCCCAGGCCCAAGAACCAGGGCCCAGACCCAGAGCCCAAGACCCAGACCCAGGGCCCAGACCCAAGACCCAGGGCCAAGACCCAAGTCCCAAGCAGATCAGCTAAAAAGTAGTTGGATCTGTATGTGCGTTATAATTAATTGAAATTAATCGATTAACATTTTCATGTTCAATTAATCGACTAATCAGTACCAGCCCTAATACATATATATATAGATAAATCACCAGAGTATAGCAGTATGTAGTAATACCTTTTTATTGGATTAACGTTGCAATTAAAAAACAAGCTTTTGAGTCCTCTGTTTGTTTACCATTCTTGACTATGCTAGTCCACTATTCAGTATTTATAACAACCCATCCCAACCCCCCTACCCTTCTGCTCTGCTCTTAATGTTCAGTTCTATGATTTTGCTCAGTATAGCTTGCAGACCTGAAGAAGAGAGGTATAACTCTCGAAAGCTTGCCTTTTAACCCCTTCACTGCGGATGACGTGTGGGGAATGTCCTTATTGACTCCCGCTATATGCGGAGGACATTCCCCACACGTCATCAGCAAGCAGGAGCCCCGGCGGAGATACTCACCTCTCTGTCGGGGGTCCCATGGCGTTCTGGCTTCAGCGTCCTCAGACGCTGAAGTTAAGCGCCTCCCGACGTCAATGATGCCATCTCGCCATGCGCGGTGACGTCATTTCCAGGCGACCCCCCGGGCAAGATCAGGAGATCACCTGAAAGGGAGGGGGGATCTGTTCGGATCCCTCTCCCTCCCAATCGGGAAGTAGCAGCGCCACAAGCCAGGCACCGCTTAAAAGGGGAGAGTCTCCCCTTTTAAGCGGTGCCTGGCTTTAACCCCGGGTCACGGGTCACGATTCAGCACCTTGCGGCGTCGAATTGCGGCCTAGCTCTGGTGGGGACCACCATCTCGGCGGCTCCACCCCCGGGTCCCCCCTTGCTGCCAGACGTCATCGCGCATAGTGTGATGATGTCAGATAGCCAGGGAACCCCTAGCTGCACGGGGATTTTGAGGAAATCCCCTGGTGGAGATAGGGGGTTCATTTGGATCCCGATATCTCCAGAACCGTGGGAGCTATGGAGGGTGCCATTTGACAGGCCAGAGCATGCCTTTCAAATGATACCAAACATGACCATGTTCAAAGTAAAAAAATAAATAAATAAATAAAATAAAAAAAACATGTTTTTTTTGTGTGTTGTCTTTATTAATGCAGCAATATTGTTCACATTTCAATTATAATGTGAACAATGATGCTGCACTAATGATTTTTTTCTATGGGTTGCGTTTGCTAAAAATCATGTAATTCCCCCCAAAAAATTAAACAAGTCAGTCCCCATTTCTAATTTTTGTACAAGCGCACCCCATAGAAAACATAACCGCAAACGCTCATGTGATAAAATGTGAAAAAAAAACACACTGTAGATGATTAGAAATTCTAATTTTATTGCATTTTGTGTTATACTATACAGGCAGAACATGATGTATACATACAAAAATGATATATTATTAATCTGTCGAGTCTGCCCGAAAGAACGATATATAATATGTCTGGGTCATATAATATAATGTGGCTTCAAATCGCGTTTAAACATGATGAGCAAAAGCGGTAAAAATGAGCTCAGCACACAGCGGTGAAATGCCTCAGCAGTGAAGGGGTTAAATGTAACCTTAGTCCAATAAAAAAGGTATCACTACGCACTACTAGGCTCTGGTGATTTTGGCATGGGGACTAACACGGCTTATCAAATCTACACTAATATATATATATATATATATAAAATAATGAATTATTGATACTAGATTTTACAGACTCGTGATTTAGTGGTGACTTTACAATGAAGGTTGATTGTTTCAGCTGCAATGGGTGCACTAGACAAAAATAACATTTTCATAAAAAGCAAAGTAATGTTCTGCTTTTTTGTTAAAAAAAGCTTATATTTATATAGTTAATACCATCATGCTTAATTTGGAAAAATAGAAAAGCGATATTCAGTATGGTGGCAAACAAAAAACTGAGGTCTGAGTAGAGATAGACCAATAAAAAATTTCCAAAGCCAGTTATCAGCCGCCAATATCAGGTGCCGATATTCTGTACATTGAAATTTTGGAAAAATCCCAATTTCTACAAAAATCGGACGTCAAAATTTTAAACATTACACCAACTGAGAAAAATAAAGTGCTTGAAAAAATAGTGTGATGGGTTAAGGAATCATAACCACCCCATTTTTCTTTCTTTCACAGTGTCTAACTTTTTTTTTGGTACTGTGAAGCAACCTGCAGTGCAAATTGACTTAATATTGCCCTCCACGTCCAGTGAAGAGCATGGAAAGGTTTACTTTCCAGTTTGCAGACAGATAAAGTGTGCAGTGAACTATTTGAGGCATTTATTTAATTATTTAATCTCAGAGTTTGGGCAAGATTAAACGATCTGCCTCCCTTTCTGTTCTCTTACTGTGGCAAGGCAATGGAAGGGGTAGACCTCATCACTGTGTTGTGTTGCCGGTGTTCTGGCGAGCAGCTGGTCGTCAGGTCACACCCACACATGCGCAGATCAACGGAATCACCAACTCCGATTCACCAAGCCCGGAGGCAATATCTGACGGTCAGGTATTGCCTCCCACGACCTGCGTGTGGGTAAGACAACCACACAGATTAAGGGTGGGATAAAGATGTATATCCCACCCTCTCTCTGTGCGAAGTGTCTCACACATGCGGAGGTAGCGGGATTCAGTATCTGACAATCAGATATTGGTGAATCGGAGATGGTGATTTTGACGAACTGTGCATGCACGGGCGTGACGTGACAACCAGCTGCTCGCCAGATCAGGTAGCATTACGTCACTCCTGCGCATGATTGTCAAAGGCAGTATCTGATGATAGGCAGTGTTTGACGGAATACCGGCCAGAGTCACAGAAGGAGACGCTTAGAGAGTGCCAAGATTGTGTTCTGTGACGCATGCTAAGAGAGATTGCAGGTTCTGGGAGTTGTCGGTAAATCGGCAATG
This sequence comes from Leptobrachium leishanense, assembly GCA_009667805.1. Taxonomy (NCBI): domain Eukaryota; kingdom Metazoa; phylum Chordata; class Amphibia; order Anura; family Megophryidae; genus Leptobrachium; species Leptobrachium leishanense. Next base: position 124,589,499 of record CM019068.1, read on the forward strand.
TAGCAGGCTGATATTGACGGGAAAAATGCTGAAAATAGTCCCAGATTATCTGTTGTATCCATTATCGGTCGACCCCTTTCTCTGAGTACCAAAATATTGCCCTAAATCACAAAAATAATAGGGCGCCTATGTAGTAAATATTATATTCAATTTGTTTTACCTCAAAATCAGATGTTTTCAAGCCTTTAAATTGCAACAAGGAGGTGGCATGAAAAATGTGTGAAGAATACATTGTTAACTTTTTTTTTTAAAATTTAAGAGTATTCCTCAAAAAAAGCACATTCAATATGATGTTTGATAGTCCTGATTTGGGAGTGCTAGTTGCATGCTGTGTAATGATGTTGGTGGTGTAATGGAGCAGTATTGGATGTTTTACCTTTATGCCAGTGTTGCGCTTGAGGCGCTCTCTTAAGGAACGAAGCATTGGTGTCTCAGGAATAGGTATCCTTTTCTCCTTTACTGAAGATGGTTCTACTCGCTCCGTTTCACAGTCTTCCGCTTCTTTTACAGATCGGATCCGTGATCTTGCCTTCATGAATTTTTTCCTAGCAGATTTTGAAGCCTCTCTTGTGTTGCCAGTGTCGGAATTTTCACTGAGAGAGCGTTGAGTCTCCCTTAAAAAGAAGAACATTTTCCCAAACTGTATATCACTCCTGTGCTGGTGTTTAAGCTCCGTCTGTCTCTTATTCACTCTTTCTTACAAAGGAAATATCAACAAAAGGCATGTAACAGACCCTCGCCCTGCTGACACACCTCTGGTTTTTGCTTCCGTATAATGTTTCAGAAGATGAAACCTCTCCATGTATTATGTATGGCTCGGAGTAATTACTAACTACCTTGTTAAATCCCATCCTAGAGAAATGTGATATTGAACATGGTCTTTCCTGTCCTTGATAATAAGTATTCCTGCGCCACATGCAGCTTTCAACTAGATACACTTCAATGCAACAATGTAATATTCAGTCAGAGAGAACATAAGTTCTGCATCTTTTAATGGCAGTTCAACAGCTTGACAGCTTAGATGTCATATTATCCACAACCTACCCAGACACTTCTTAGGAGATAGAGCTTAGACAATTACAATATTACACAACCTGGCCAGTACTATTAACATTACTTCAACCACTACATGCAAGATATAGGGTTATTCATATAGACCCAAACCCAAAGGGTCCTATTCCACAGTTGCCAGTAGTTATTTTAATGGTGGGAATCGCTATGCCAATCTTGGCGCAAGCTGGGCATGCGGCTCAGTATAGCGTTTCCCTACTGTAAATTAACGTCTTCTGTACTTTGTATAGGAGGCTTTAATTTGAACCTATGAATAGAAACGTGTGCTATTCCAAGGTGCTTGCTCATCTTTTCTGCAGCTGGTATTTCTCGACTAATAAAAGTTGGTGTTAACTCAGTGTGCAAATGCAGACTCAATTAAGACACTGTGAAAACACCTTCATTAAATCCCATTCTCCAATCTACTTCAACATCTCCCACACACCTCATCCCTCACCGGCCCTGACGCTGTCACTGAGCATTATAACGCTACACTTATCTCTGCTCTAGACGAATAGGTGTCTCTACAGGGGGGCAAGGAGGGGCAATTGCCCCCTAGGTTATTCCTTGCCCCCCCATGTTCCCCCCCATAAGAAATCAGCATCCAGCTTCCCACACTTCTTTGGACCATTGTATCTCCATCCCTGTGCATCGTATATAGACAATCTAGGTGTCATTGAAAAGGGCATTCTGACCTTTCCAATGATACGAGACATATTCAGTGTGAAGTAAAAGTCATAAAACATTAAATAAAACGTGCACGTAAACGCAAACATTTTCACAGGGTTGAAATGGCTCAGCATGAAGTGGTTAATGTTCAGACTATACATTACATTGTGTATTACATTAGTTTTTTCCTTGGTTTAGTTGTATATTAAGGGTTAATGGGTAGGCTCCATCCCTCACAGTACACATTTTAGTTTTTTCTTGATTAATGGCATTTTAGGGGTTAATGGGTAGGCTACATGCCACGTTGTTTAATATTTTTATTGTAATTCCCCTGGGTTTATGGCATTTTAGGGGTTATTATGGAAGTTAGACTATAGGGTCTATTCATCTTTAGATCCTCTGCTTTCCGCACATTTCGGGGAATTCATTTCGCCGAAAATATGGTGAATTCCCTATTTAGCGAATGGTCATTGTAATTTGCTAAAATTGGAGTCACTGAAGCAGCTATCAGACATTCAGCGAAAACTGCCGAATTGTGGCAAATAAAATATTGAATTTAAGTATTAGGTTAATACAACAAAAAGGTATCATTGCATCACATTACTCTGGGGTGTTGGAATCTTATTTATGTACTTATTTAAGGCAATATTACCTGGTGTGAGCTAACCCTAGCGTCAGCATGTGTGAGCTAACCCTAGCGTCAGCGCCAGGTAAAATGAGTCTAGCACCGAACCAACAGATCATTTGCCTCCTGCTGCAAACGGGAAAAATCACTTAGCGCGTGGTTATTAGCGATTTGTACCGCGAGCTTACTGTATTTTCCACGTCCTATACTTAACACAGGGAGTGCTAGAGATCACTAGCGCTTTTGCAACTAACAGGGTTATTCAAAGAGAATCGAAAAGTCACCGCACGTTCGGTGACTTTTCGTTCTCTTCAATTCGGTTTTGCCGATCCCATTTCGGTGACCCTGCGGTGTATTCAGCAAGCACCACAGGGTCCCCGAATTGCAGGGAAAGGCTGCCGCAAACCCGACGAAAACTAACTGCAAAACCCGGCGAATACACGCCGAAAACCCGCAAAAACATCTGGATTAACCCGCCGAAAATGCCGGAAAAACCCGAGCAGGAGCCGATCACACGCAACGAAGCCGTCGGAAAAAGTCGACACCACAGACGAATGGAGTGAATAAATTAGAAAAACAGTTTGCTTGAATGTTTGAAAAGTGAAACGCTGTTTGCAAAGAAACTACTGAGCGAAAATGTCTGAAATTTACATATGAGGTCCAATGAATGATAATAAGAAGGGCTGTTACAGAAAAAATAAGTAAACTTAAAAAAAGTCCAGTAAAATGCTTAAAATATCCTAAAAAATCTATAAATAAAGAGACTCTTTACTGCAGAATTTTAGAATGAACAGTTTATTAGATATTGAATTAAAACGGGAATATTTTTAACATTGAAGCCTATGGGACTCGCCTGAATAAATCTGCTGCATTAAAACACCGAATGGCAGGGCATTTCGGGAACCTTTCACTGCTGGTTTGTGTTCTCTGAATAGCCGAAGCAGTGTTTTGTTATGGGGATTTCACTGCCCTCGAACAGGCACCGAACAGGCACCGTATGTGCAGGCAATTTGTCAGGATTTGGCGTATTGCCTGCTCTCTGGATAGCCGATTGGCCAAGAAAGGTAACCGAATGCTGATTTTCAGCGTTCGGTTACCTTTCACAAGCAATTTGGATCTCTTTGAATTACCCTGTAACAGATCACTTGGTGCCAGTGCTAATTTTTTGAGGGGTGCTAATTGCAACATTTTAACCATTTAACCATGGTGCTACCTTCAAAAAAACAGATCCTCGCTCAAAATTAACAGACAATTGAAAGGAATGCAGCATAGTTGTTCTCTTGACCCCATACACCATAGTAATGGATATGGCCAGCAATGTTACTGCTGTTTCAGTAGGCTATATTATGATACAGTCATGGTTGAAATTGTTGGCACCCCAGACATTTTTCCAGAAAATCAAGTATTTCTCACAGAAAAGTATTGCAGTAACACATGTTTTGCTATACACAAGTTTATTCCCTTTGTGTGTATTGGAACAAAACAAAAAAAGGGAGGAAAAAAAGCAAATTGGACATAATGTCACACAAAACTCCAAAAATTGGCTGGACAAAATTCTTGGCACCCTTTCAAAATTGTGGATAAATAAGATTGTTTCAAGCATGTGATGCTCCTGTAAACTCACCTGGGGCAAGTAACAGGTGTGGGCAATACAAAAATCACACCTGAAAGCAGATAAAAAGGAGAGAAGTTCACTTAGTCTTTGCATTGTGTGTCTGTGTGTGCCACACTAAGCATGGACAAGAGAAAGAGGAGAAGAGAACTGTCTGAGGACTTGAGAACCAAAATTGTGGAAAAATATCAACAATCTCAAGGATACAAGTCCATCTCCAGAGATCTAGATTTGCCTTTGTCCACAGTGCGCAACATTATCAAGAAGTTTGCAACCTATGGCACCGTAGCTAATCTCTCTGGACATGGACGGAAGAGTGTTTCGTTTTGGGCATTAAATGCATCGTTAATTATTGAATTAATATGCAATAATTAAAGCCCTAAGTTGCAACAATAACATTTATATCTTGTGGGTAATATGATCGAATATATATAAGAAAAACCACACAGAAACCGGTGCAATATGAATGACAATTTACTTGGCAATCTAGATTCACAGTTTATATCATTTGCTTTACAGTAACTACAGAAAAACTAACATATACACACAGTCATGGCACAGTACATTAAACAACAATACTTCACAGTACATTAAACTAAACAACAATACTTAAACAATACAGCAATGAACTAAAAGCATGCTTACTACGCCCCAAGCTGGGGGCTGCAGAAAAACTTCACATGGTGGTCAGTCTCACGTATCAGGCTAAAGAGAGACTTAACTCTTGGTGGAAGTCCCCCTTTTATTCCCAGTGGGAGTCACCAGTAGACAAACCCTCTCTACCAATAGGAAAAGACCTCTCTAAAGTAGGCTGGCTTAATGACATCACAGCTAGCCCCACAGTGCAAACAGCCTACACACTGCCTCTATTGGTCCTTCTTTGGTATGTCAATCAGTTAGTATTAAAATATGATAATTTATGGCAGAAATCACCCATGATCATAACAATCCACCCTTTGACTTATGTCATAAATCATCTATGAAACGATCTCCCCATTTTTGGAAACAAAATACATTCCTCCCACCAACAATATGAGTGTACTCAGTATACGATATAATATGAGTATACTGAGCTTGTGCCTTACCAGTTACAAAACCTTGGCCTATAACAGGCACATACAAGACCAACTATATTGTATTTATGTGAGGATGTGTGGTGGAGCTTAATAAAGTATTAGGCACAACAACCCATATAGCACCTGTAATTCATGGCATGGACAGTCACTGGAGCTGGATGCTGTAGGCCTCGAAGCCAGACATTTCTCAAACATTAGTCCTGGAAAGTTTTTCTTTCTTCTTTTTCTTCAGAGAACTTTGACGAATATCAACTGATGAAGAAATCATTTGCGCAGAGAGGTGTAGGATATTACTCAACAGTTCACTGGTGCAGGGACTCTCATGTGTTTTGTGGTCACTTATCATTCTTTATTTCATTCCACACATTGATGTAACACAAGTTCCTGCTCTTTGTTGCGTTATTTACATACTCTCACTCTCAGCTGCAGTGAAACTTCAATGAAGGCTGAGCTTAATGTCCAAAGCTGCTGCCTCTTCTTCTGGTTCTTGAGCTGCATTAAAATCACATTGATGAAAAGTCTTCAATAAATACACATGACCGATAACACACACAGCCTGATCGGTGAATGAAATCTCCTTGCTGGAAAGTTCTTGACACGCAGGCAATCGTCTACACAGGCCAAAACGACAGCTCATGGGGTGCCAATCATCACAAATAACTATTTGGTTGGGATGTCTAAACTTTTTACCCTGTGGAGATAGATATAAACCGACACATATCTCCTGAGATCGATCTCTCTATACATCCACCACACTCCTGATTCACAAATAAACACAATAACCTGGTACTGCTCCTTGACGGGACTGTCAACGAAACTGTAACCAAAAAACATCATAACATTTTACATGTCGTTTCACTTTGACCGGGCCCCATCTGTGCACCCAGTCCCCTTCCATCGATAGAATCTCCCAGGGGCACCGCCATTCTCCCATCAACACTTACAAACTCTCCACTTTGACTCCAGTCACTCCCCCATCCCTTTCATTCATGGGAATCGGGATCCCTAGAAGATAATGGCGGGGTACGGCAGATTTGAAGGAGTCCGGTTGTCTGGGATAACCGGAATAAGATCATTTCTTTGAGTTGGACCAGGGCTGGCGGGGAACCTCTCAGTCATTCTTACACACACCGGTTGGGGTATTTTAACTCTACCATTTCAGGCAGCAAGGTCATTTGCACTGACACACATTTCAACAATCCTTCTCATGCAAACAGTGAATGATGTGCCCCCCTTAGCTTAATTCCCAATACTTTGCAATGACGGGGTATACATTACACTCACAAGACAACCAATTAAAGGCCCACCCAAAAAGATAATACCCCTCCCCCATCCAATCACCTTGTTTATGCAAGTATTGTGATGCTTTCACGGGACTTATAAGAGACGCGTATATGCATCCGATCATAATACAGACATATTAAAAAGGCCCTATATATGAAACTCAAAATTATAAATTTCTTCAAAAGTCTTAAAAAGAAACAAAAACATTTTCTTGTCTCCAAGATCTGCTATATCTAAATGGAAAGAACACAGATCATAATTCCTTTCCTAGTCATTTCCAGCATTTAACTCTATAAATGGCATGTAATTTATAATATGTTCTGTTAATGCTTAGATCTATAACCATTCAGCTTGTAGCTGCTCTCTGCTCATTATCTGCACGTGTGGTCAGTGCAGCCATTGGGGTGACACTCTTTGCCTCAGATGTAAGGGCCCTCCATGCCATCCTGGATTGCGCTGTCCTGAAAAGCACTTTGGCCAAACACTGAGGGAGCGATTATATGGTCTGTACCAGTTAGAGGAGCACAGCGAACACATTTTATCCACCAGGGATATAACACACTCCCTGTAAAATAAAGCACACAGAATAAGTTCATGGAAATAACCAGCTGAGAGAAGGGGGGTCCCAAGCACTTTTGGAAGCCTTACACTACATGCAGTCTTAACTTTGCATGTCTCTCCACCCCTAGGTTTTGGGTCATTACCTTGCATAGTGAATTATGTTTTACTCTACTGCCCTCCAATTAGGCCGCAAATGTGATCACGAGGTGACCACCCCTTAAATTAAACCACATATGTTCCTACATCACGGGGTGAAGACCATAGCCACTACCCTTTCTTTTAGGGACTAATGGGGTCATCGTCTACCTGTTGCCTTCACCCCTCAATTCAATTCTATAGAGGAGCGACACACAGCTTCCCTCTTCCGGCTCAGCTATGGGCATGTTTTACCATCTTTACCTTAATCCGGACATGTATTAATTCCCTCCCTTTTTAACCAGAGTTTGCATCACTACTCTAAGGGGAGAACACAAATGCAATAATTATTGTAGGGCTCTATTCACTAAATGCATTCACTTCCCTTGTTGACTTCACAACATAGTTAGCTTAGGCATCAATCACTATGCAGGTATTTTAATCTAAAACCACTTGCAAGCACAGCTTCCTCCCCCATCTTTAGCTGCAAAAGATAGTCTCCATTTACAAAGGTAAATGCTAGCAAGGTACACAATATATCTCATTATCTCTTAACATCCTCAGTTAAAAGCAACCCTTTTATCTCAAAAGTCACTATATCATGTGTATATACACATATGCACAATAACATGCATATTTTTAATTATTTAATTTAACTTTGCATTTTCTTCCTGCAAAAAAGAAAGAAAATTAATTAATCACAAATCCTAAAAAGGAAGGAGTCTAGCTAGATACAAAAACCTATTCCATTGTAATCAAGACAAGAAAACCCAGAAAAATCAGTTTCTGCAATGAACTGTAAAAAAGTCTTTTCATATGCAAATGAAGCTAGGCATTCAGCAAACACTCCACAGCATGTGGTCTATCTACCACATGGTCAGTCTGTGGCAATCAAACACAAAATGTTTTTTCATTTAAAACATTGCTGATCAAAGAATACAAAAACGTATCTTTATCATCTGCACCAAAAATCATATAACTACTTTTCTGCATCACATCAATTCAAAAACTAGGTATATATGGTTACATAGGCAGAAATGGAAAAACTATGCACATTGCATCATCCATTCATTCAATCCTATGCAGACACAAGTTACTGTAATATTTACAGAAATACAAATCAAATCACATTTGTGTCTTTCTTAAGATATCCAAGCATATCCCATCCTCGTCGCCAATTGTTTTGTTTGAGCATTAAATGCATCGTTAATTATTGAATTAATATGCAATAATTAAAGCCCTAAGTTGCAACAATAACATTTATATCTTGTGGGTAATATGGTCGAATATATATAAGAAAAACTACACAGAAACCGGTGCAATATGAATGGCAATTTACTTGGCAATCTATATTCACAGTTTATATCATTTGCTTTACAGTAACTACAGAAAAACTAACATATACACACAGTCATGGCACAGTACATTAAACTAAACAACAATACTTCACAGTACATTAAACTAAACAACAATACTTAAACAATACAGCAATGAACTAAAAGCATGCTTACTACGCCCCAAGCTGGGGGCTGCAGAAAAACTTCACATGGTGGTCAGTCTCACGTATCAGGCTAAAGAGAGACTTAACTCTTGGTGGAAGTCCCCCACAGTGCAAACAGCCTACACACTGCCTCTATTGGTCCTTCTTTGGTATGTCAATCAGTTAGTATTAAAATATGATAATTTATGGCAGAAATCACCCATGATCATAACAAAGAGAAGAATTTATGAAAGGTTGCAACGCAGGATAGTCCGGATGGTGGATAAGCAGCCCCAAACAAGTTCCAAAGAAATTCAAGCTCTCCTGCAGGCTCAGGGAGCATCAGTGTCAGTGCGAACTATCCGTCGACATTTAAATGAAATGAAACGCTATGGCAGGAGACCCAGGAGGACCCCACTGCTGACACAGAGACATAAAAAAGCAAGATTACAGTTTGCCAAAATGTACTTGAGCAAGCCAAAATCCTTCTGGGAAAATGTCTTGTGGACAGATGAGACCAAGATAGAGCTTTTTGGTAAAGCACATCATTCTACTGTTTACCGAAAACAGAATGAGGCCTACAAAGAAAAGAACACTACCTACAGTGAAATATGGTGGAGGTTCAATGATGTTTTGGGGATATTTTGCTGCCTCTGGCACTGGGTGCCTTGAATGTGTGCAAGGCATCATGAAATCTGAGATTTACCAAAGGATTTTGGGTCACACTGTAGAGCCCAGTGTCAGAAAGCTTGGTTTGTGTCCGAGATCTTGGGTCTTCCAGCAGGACAATGACCCCAAACATACATTAAAAAGCACCCAGAAATGGATGGCAACCAAGCACTGGAGAGTTCTGAAGTGGCCAGCAATGAGTCCAGATCTAAATCCCATTGAACACCTATGGAGAGATTTTAAAATTGCTGTTGGGGAAAGACGCCCTTCCAATAAGAGAGATCTGGAGCAGTTTGCAAAGGAAGAGTGGTCCAAAATTCCGGGTGAGAGGTGTAAGAAGCTTATTGATGGTTATAGGAAGAGACTGATTTCAGTTATTTTTTCTAAAGGGTGTGCAACCAAATATTAAGTTAAGGGTGCCAAGAATTTTGTTCAGCCCATTTTTGGAGTTTTGTGTGACATTATGTCCAATTTGCTTTTTTTCCTCCCTTTTTTTGTTTTGTTCCAATACACACAAAGGGAATAAACATGTGTATAGCAAAACATGTGTTACTGTAATACTGTCAGGATCGGATAACCCCGCTTGAAGACTGTAAGCCAACAGACCCTGACCAACCGGTCCTTAGAAATGGCCAGGTTATGGTCAGTAATACTGAAAATGACGAACACAAATAAAGTGGTGGAGTGCAAAGAAAAACAACCTGCAGAATAAAGTAACCCACAATGCTCTAGCTAGCCAGTCCTTAATAATGGCCGGGTTAAGCAGGGCAAACCAACAAAACACACATAGGCAGGGGTTAAGCAAATAGAGGTCCGTTATACTATGCCAGAAATCAGGGCGCCAGAATACAGGGAAGTCGAGACAAGCCGGGATCGTATAAACCAGGAAATCAGTCAGAATAGGATTTAAGAAATAACAACAAGGCACTAGGAGTAACAGGAACCACGCTAGGGCAACTTGCTAAGAGAAAGGAAGCCCTTTAAATAGAGCCACAGCCAGTGGTGTATTTAGGTTTTGTGCTGCCCTAGGCCTGACTAAACTCGTGCACCCCCTAATTTAAATTTGACGCACCCCTTCCTGTCAAGGGCACACCTCTTCCTGGTTAATCCCCACCCTTCCTCTTTAAGCTCCACCTTTTCCTCTTAGAGCTCCGCCTTTTCCTCTCTTTATATTAAACGTGGATACCAAGTGCCTACTTGTATATTTTGTATACCATTTCAAATGTATCTATTGAGATAAAGAAAATTATGAAATGTTTAAATTCAAGTATTTTTACAATGAACAGCCACGCATGTCAAGTAAACGGGATCACAGCCACTCTAATTGGTGGAACAATAAAATCCACAGAAACGTGCACTGCATATGAGCGTATCACAGAGCTGCATAGCAATAAAACCCACAGAAATGGCACTGTGTATGAGCATATCAGAGCTGCAAAGCAATAAAACCCACAGAAATGTGCAGTGTGTATGAGCATATCACAGAACTGCACAGCAATAAAACTCACAGTAATGTGCAGTGTGTATGAGCGTATCCCAGAGCTCCAGGGCAATAAAACTCACAGTAATATGCAGTGTGTATCACAGAATCCACAGCAATAAAACTCCCAGCAATGCAATGTGCAGTGTGTATGAGTGCATCAGAATTCACAGCAATAAAACTCACAGCAATGCAATGTGTGGTGTGTGTCAGCGTATCAGAATCCACAGCAATAAAACTCCCAGCAATGCAATGTGCGGTGTGTATGAGTGCATCAGTATCCACTGCAATAAAACTCCCAGCAATGCAATGTGTGGTGTGTGTCAGCATATCAGAATCCACAGCAATAAAACTCCCAGCAATGCAATGTGCGGTGTGTATGAGTGCATCAGAATCCACTGCAATAAAACTCCCAGCAATGCAATGTGTGGTGTGTATGAGTGCATCAGAATCCACTGCAATAAAACTCCCAGCAAACCGAGTGTGTATGAGCACACAGCAATTATTTATTCTACATTTACCGGCCTCTGTCTGCGGTAGGGCTGTGTGCAGAGTCAGCAGGGACTGTGTACAGACTCAGCAGGAGGTCCCTCCAGGCCACGTTAGGATCACGGCTGTGCCTGTGCGTGGAGCCATCTTGTCAACAGTGGGGTGCCACTGCCAGAGGGTGCACCGTGGCTTTGATTCCCTTCCCGGTGGGTGTTCAGTCCAGAATAGAGTGACAGTCCATGTTAACGAAAGGGAGGGCAGCTGCGTGCATGCGTGTCACGTGGTTCAGACAGTCAGGTGGTACTGAGACTCAGTACCACCTGACTGGCCGGACCGAGTGTGACCTGCACGCAAGCAGCCTCACCAGGAGCCAGGCAGCTCAATAACAAATTTCTATCACTGCAGTGCTGGTTAAGGAAAGGTCCACTTTAAACAGCAGTAAGCAGACAGGGCTTCATATTCTGCTGAAACCCCCCCCCTTTACCTGCCGTTTACTGTCATCTTCTCTCTCTGGACACAAATCACATCCCCCTACCCTCTCCTAGAGCTGCTGCGGGCAGGGGAGGAGCTATGGAGGGAGGAGAGGGGGATTTTTATTCTATTCGATTTTATTCCGTATGCAAACGCCATGCTCCGCTGCTCGTTGTTTGAGAACACAGCTCAAAGCTGACACACAGTGACTGTGGCACCTCCTAGTACCCCCTAATGACACCCCAATAATCACTGGTACCTGGGGCGGCCCGCCCTCCGCCACTCCTCTAAGTACACCACTGCTCTGGTGATATGCTCACACACAAGTTTGGCGAACTGCCAACAAGTACGGTGCTGTTTGAAGGCAGTGCAAATCCCCATAGAGAAGTAATGGTTAATCTATTCAGAGAACACCAAACAGCAGAGAAATGTCAGTGAAATGCCCTGATGTTCGGTGGTTTCAATCAGCAGGTTTATTCAGGCGAACCCCATAGGTTTCAATGTTAAAAATATTCCCGTTTTTTATGCAATATCTAATAAACCATTTATTATTTTAATCTGCAGTAAAAAGTGTTTATTTACTTATTGTTTTTTTTTTGTACCTTTTAGTGATTTTTCAGAATTTTTTGGGCTAAATTCCCCCCCTTTTTATTAATAGCGGTTCTCCTTTTTCTGTAACAGAACTTTTTATTATCAATCATAGGATCTTATATGTAAATTCTAGACATTTTCCTTCAGTAGTTCTTTTGAAAACAGCAGGCCATAGGTTTGCGGTGGCAGCATACAGCCGCCGACTCCATGCACTTTGGGGACCCTGCGGTGAATGGTGGATTCACTGCAGGGTTGGGAAATTTTATTCCCCGAAGTGCAGGGAACTACAGAACACCAAAATGTTGGCGTCATTTCGGTGCTCTGTGAGTAACCCAATTACTGGTGAGGTTTTTTGTTGCCCCCTGGAAAGTGAAAGCCTAGGCGTTGCCTACCCAGGACATACTTGAAAATTAGTGACATCTCAATGTTTCCTTGCTGGTAAAATAGTTTGCAAAAGTAAAAAATAAAAAATAAAAATTATTTTTTTAGGAGTGGGGCCACCCAGCGGGCCGCCGCCCCCTGGAAAGTGCCGCCCTAGGCCTGGGCCTTGTTGGCCTAGGCCAAAATACACTAGTGGCCACAGCACTACCTATTGGTGCTCAGAGGAGACGCCCTGCTCTGCTATAGGATAGCTGGTCATGTGCTGCGATTGGTTGTCCTTGCTGCATGTTGCATCTGATTCGCGGGCAGCACCATTCTCTGTCCTATAGTACACAGTACCCTGGAATAAGGCTTTCTGGATATCAGCTGCTGTGACGGCCGCAACATTTCCCTGGACATGGGGCGAAGGTGCAACATTTCCCTGGACATGGGGCGAAGGTGCAACATTTCCCTGGACATGGGGCGAAGGTGCAACATTTCCCTGGACATGGGCCACCGTGACAGCACCCCCCCCTGACGGCGGGCCCGAGGGCGAGAAGGGAATCGGCGATGATAGGTGGAGACCAGCCCCGGGGCATGAACATCAGAGGCAGCAAACCAGGAACGTTCCTCCGGGCCGTACCCCTTCCAATGCACAAGATATTGCAATCCGCCTCTAGACCACCTGGAACCGATGAGAGCCTGCACCTCGTATTCCTCCTGACCCTGAACTTGGACAGGAGGAGGCTGGTTCACGGGAGTGGTATACCGGTTACAGACAAGGGGCTTGAGTAGGGAGGTATGGAAGGAGTTGGGGATTCTCAAGGACTTAGGCAACTCCAAGGCATAAGAGACAGGATTAATGCGTCGGAGGACGCTGTACGGACCGATAAACCATGGTGCCAATTTGTGAGAGGGCACCCGGAGTTTGATATGCCGAGTGGAGAGCCATACCCTTTGACCAGGGACATAAGAAGGTCCTGGTCGTCTGTGGCAGTCTGCAAACTTCTTATGGGCTAAAGAAGCTTTTTGCAAAGCGGATTGAATCCGCGTCCAGGACTGACGTAGGAGTTGTAAGTGATCGTTAAGTGCAGGAATGGGTGATTCAGACGGAGTGCCAGGTAATAAAGCAGGATGGAACCCATAGGTTGCAAAGAACGGGGTATGACCAGAGCTGTCATGTACTAGGGATGTGCGTTTCGGGTTTCGGAATTTCGGAATTTTCACGAAATTTCCCGATTCGTGTTTTCGGATGCGGCCGAATTTCCGAAAATTTTTAGATCCGAAAATGGTAGATCCCAAAAGTTTTCCGAGCCGAAACGAAATATTTTCGGAATTTTCGAATGGACTTGAAATGTGTCAAATCTAAATTTATTGCTTTGAAACGAGGAGAACAGACGTTCCGAAAAAACGAAAATTTCCGAAATTACGAAAAGTCGATACAAAAACGAGCAGTGACACGAAAATACGAAAAACGGTCGATATTCCGAAAACATGTACAATTCCGAAAAACGAACATTTCCGAAATTACGAAAAGTCGATACAAAAACGAGCAAAGTGACACGAAAATACGAAAAATGGTCGATATTCCGAAAAAAAAAATGTACATGAAAAACGAGTCGAGCCAAACCGAATCGAAACAGAAATCGGTTGAAACGAGCCGAATCGAAAAGTTTAAAAATCCGAAAAAAATCGAATCGAATCGAAAAAAAATCGGTGCACAAGCCTATCATGTACCACATTATTCCTAGCCAACTCAGCCCAAGGTAATAAGGAACTCCAATTATCTTGTTGGTGGGAGATGAAGAACCGTAAATATTGTTCTAAGGACTCGTTGGTACGTTCAGCAGCACCGTTAGATTGTGGGTGGTAGGCAGAAGAAAAGGATAAGTTGATACCCATTTCTTTACAGAAGGATCTCCAGAATCGGGAAATGAACTGAGTACCATGATCTGAGACTATTTCCTGCGGTATCCCATGTAACCGTACCACCTCCTTAGGAAATATACCGGCTAGCTGTTCTGAAGAAGGAAGTTTTTTCAGTGGAACAAAATGGGCCATTTTAGAAAAACGGTCAATAACAGTGAGAATGGTGGTATTACCCTCAGATGGGGGTAGGTCCACAATAAAGTCCATGGATAAATGGGTCCATGGTCTCGAAGGCACAGGGAGAGGTTGTAATAGACCCACTGGAAGATCAGCAGGGGTCTTATTCTGGGCACACACGTTACAGGATGCAATAAACTCTCGGATATCAACACGAAGAGTGGGCCACCAATATAGACGAGAAACGGCGAGAATGGTCTTATTGACTCCTGGGTGACCTGCAACCTTTGATGCATGCATAACTTGTAATAACTCCCTTCTCTCGTTCTCTCCTACATACAATCTTTCTGGAGATAGAGAGCTAGGGGCGGCATTCTGATAGGACAGAATGCGCTCGATCAAATGAGAAGACACTTGCATACACACAGTGGCGATTATATGAGTACTGGGTATGAGAGAAACCGGTTCGGTGTGAGGCAGTTCCTCTTCCTCAAACTGTCTGGAAAGAGCATCCGCCTTGGTATTACGTGACCCTGGGCGGTAGGTGATCAAATAATTGAAGCGACTTAGGAACAATGACCATCTGGCCTGCCGGGGAGACAGTCGCTTCACGTCTGCCAGGTAGGCTAGGTTCTTGTGGTCAGTTAGAATGATCACTGGAATTTGCGAACCCTCCAACAGATGTCTCCATTCTTTTAAAGCCATTATAATAGCCAAGAGTTCTCTGTTGCCAATGTCATAGTTTCTCTCTGAGTCGGACAACTTCTGGGAGAAGTAGGCACAAGGGTGAAGTGGGGCATCCCAGGTGTCTCTCTGGGAAAGTACTGCCCCTATACCAGATTCTGATGCGTCGACCTCCATTATAAATGGTTTAGAAGGGTTAGGATGTGCTAGAATAGGTGCAGAGGCAAAGGCCGTTTTTAAATCCTCAAAGGCTTTAAGGGCAGCGGGAGACCAGTTGGTTCTATTGGCCCCTTTCTTGGTCATAGAGGTGATAGGAGCAATTACAGAAGAAAAGTGTGGGATAAACGTTCTGTAATAATTGGCGAATCCAATAAATCTCTGGATAGGTTTCAACCCTTTGGGTAGAGGCCAAGATAGGATGGATTACAGTTTTTTGGGATCCATTAAAAAACCCTTGGACGACACGATGTACCCCAGAAACGGAACCTGTGTCACATGGAATATGCATTTTTCTAGCTTACAATATAAACCATTTCGTAACAGAGTGCCGAGAACAGAACGCATGTGATCATAATGTGTATGTAGGTCAGGAGAGTGCACCAGAATGTCATCTAGATAGATTATGACACATGAGGAGAGGTAGTCCCGAAGGACGTCATTTATAAAATCCTGAAAAACCGCAGGGGCGTTGCACAACCCAAACGGCATGACCAGATATTCGTAGTGGCCGCTATGGGTGTTGAATGCGGTCATCCACTCGTCTCCCTCCTTTATGCGTACCAGGTTGTATGCACCCCTAAGATCCAATTTAGAAAACACAGTGGAACCTCTAAGATGGTCAAAGAGGTCAGAGATTAGAGGAATAGGGTAGGCATTCTTGATGGTGATATGATTCAACCCTCTATAATCTATGCATGGATGGAGGTCACCCTCTTTTTTGGATACAAAGAAGAACCCTGCCCCAGCTGGGGAAGAAGATCTTTGTATGAACCCTTCTCCAGCGATTCCTGGATATATTCCTCCATGATACTATGTTCCTTTGGGGACAGTGGATAAATTCTCCCTTTAGGGGGAATGGTACCTGGGTATAACTTGATAGCACAGTCATACGGACGGTGCGGGGGTAGCTTATCGGCCTCTTTTTTGTCAAACACTTGTTTAACAGACAGATATTGCTCCGGAACGGTAGAAGACAAAGGTTTTGCAGTAGGAGTATTGAGTAACCTGATAGGTAACATAGAGGGAAAACAAGAGGAGGAACAGGTGGAACCCCATGCGACGACCTTTCCCTTTACCCAGTCAATGTGAGGATTATGTTTTTGTAACCATGTGAGACCTAAAACGACTGAACAAGACGGTGATGATATCATTTGAAACACTATGGATTCGTCATGATGATCCCCAAGACACATGGAAATAGCTTTAGTCTCTTGGGTTATAACAGGAGAGGCAAGGGGCCTACCATCAATGGCCTGTACCATTAAGGGTTTGGATCTAGGGGACAGAGGAACAAGATGACCTGAGGCAAAGGACTCATCCATAAGATTATCAGCAGCCCCTGAATCCAGCAATGCATCACAATCGAATTTGACAGAACCCCATGTTAGACAGACAGGAAGAAGTAATCGTAGTGAGGTCGGTTTGGGACACAAAGTAAGAACACCTAAGGCCGGTCCCCTCCTAGGACTTAGGTGCGAGCGTTTTCCGGGAGTGATGGGCACTTAAGGCGTTGGTGCCCCCCAAGTCCGCAATATAGGCAAAGACCCTCTCTACGCCTATAGGATTTCTCTTCTTCTGTCAATTTGGTGTGACCCAATTGCATGGGTTCGGTATCAGAGACCTGTGACGTGCGAGATGGTGGGCTAACGGAACCTCGTGTAGGAACCCTAGCAACACTTTTTCTGGGTCTCTCTCTGTGTTTAGCTCTATCCCTGATTCTGTTATCAATATCAATCACGTAATCGATCAAATCCTCTAACTCCTCAGGCAAATTCTAAGCTGCTATCTCATCTAGGATAGTATCAGAAAGGCCCTCCTGGAAAAGCAATACAAGGCAATCATTAGTCCAATCAACCTCTGCTACTAGGGTTTTGAAGTCTATGGCATAATCTGCAACAGACCTGGAACCTTGCTTAATTCTGAGCAGGGATCTCCCAGCCCTCTTGGAACGACCAGGAGGATCAAAGGTGCGTCTGAGAGCACGTACAAAGTTGTGGTAGTTATAGACCACGGCATCAGTCTGTTCCCCACCAAAAGGAATTGGAGAAGTCATGGATACATGGGAGGCAGGTAAAGCAACCTCAGGTGTGTGGGATTGCAGGACCGGGGCAGAGGTCGCCACCTGTGGTTCAGGCTGCAAATAGGCAGTACGGACAAGAATAGTTTGTATAGCCTGAGCAAAGGCATCCATGCGGTGGTCTAATTCATCAACACGAGAGGCACATGCAGCGAGCTGCTGACCTACGTCTGCAGGGTCCATGGCCCTAGCGTAATGTCAGGATCGGGTAACCCCGCTTGCAGACTGTAAGCCAACAGACTCTGACAAACCGGTCCTTAGAAATGGCCAGGTTATGGTCAGTAATACTGAGAATGACGAACACAAATAAAGTGGTGGAGTGCAAAGAAAAACAACCTGCAGAATAAAGTAACCCACAATGCTCTAGCTAGCCGGTCCTTAATAATGGCCGCGTTAAGCAGGGCAAACCAACAAAACACACATAGGCAGGGGTTAAGCAAATAGAGGTCCGTTATACTATGCCAGAAATCAGGGCGCCAGAATACAGGGAAGTCGAGACAAGCCGGGATCGTATAAACCAGGAAATCAGTCAGAATAGGATTTAAGAAATAACAACAAGGCACTAGGAGTAACAGGAACCACGCTAGGGCAACTTGCTAAGAGAAAGGAAGCCCTTTAAATAGAGCCACAGCACTACCTATAGGTGCTCAGAGGAGACGCCCTGCTATGCTATAGGATAGCTGGTCATGTGCTGCGATTGGTTGTCCTTCCTGCATGTTGCATCTGATTCGCGGGCAGCACCATTCTCTGTCCTGTAGTACACAGTACCCTGGAATAAGGCTTTCTGGATATCAGCTGCTGTGACGGCCGCAACATTTCCCCAGACATGGGGCGAAGGTGCAACATTTCCCTGGACATGGGGCGAAGGTGCAACATTTCCCTGGACATGGGGCGAAGGTGCAACATTTCCCTGGACATGGGGCGAAGGTGCAACATTTCCCCAGACATGGGGTGGAGGTGCAACATTTCCCTGGACATGGGGCGAAGGTGCAACATTTCCCTGGACATGGGGCGAAGGTGCAACATTTCCCTGGACATGGGGCGAAGGTGCAACATTTCCCTGAACATGGGGCGAAGGTGCAACATTTCCCTGGACATGGGCCACCGTGACAAATACTTTTCTGTGAGAAATATTTTATTTTCTGGAAAAATGACTGGGGTGCCAACAATTTCGGCCATGACTGTATATGTATCTGTAGTGCTCACTAGTCACGTTGGGGCCCTGTAGATTTAAACAATACTGCAGCGTGGTTTGTTTAAACTTGGACTGTGGCCTGGAAGGCCTCTCACCCATCCGCTAGACAATCTGTTCCGCTGTCCGATCAAGGATCTCTCTCCACTTGATTATACTGGAACTCTGTGCCACCGGATCCGCTTCTCCTGCTTGTCCGATTTCGGTAACGAGAATTACGGCCTACCGCCTGCACTCCCAGTGGATCATCGTGGTCTCCTTACTCGGGGTTCAAACCGGAACATTGTGTCTGCGCAAAACCTCTCAGCGATGTGTGGATAGGTCTCCGCCAGCACTGTCTCTGATTCTCAGCACCCGCAAGGCAGCTCCTGCTCTCCAGCCTTGTCTCAATCTTTGGCAGTCTCACGTGCGTCTTCCACCTTTCGTCACTCGGCTCACACTGGCTCTCCTTCGAACGAGGCTGTGGATGTCCTTCGCTCTCTCCCACCCACTTCCTGTCCCCGCCGCAAAGCATGATGGAAAACGTAGTCCCGTTGTGTCCAGTATACTTTACATTGCCTTTGTCTCCCTCTGGTGGCCAAACCTGAGCAATACATCAACAGAGTTTTTAAACAGCGCTACACTTTCCCCCTCCTAGAACTCTTGGGTCTCTCCAAGGAGGTGTAACATTTACATAACATTTCAACATTACATTAGGCAATATATATAGGCTCAGCAGCAAACATACAATGGGTCAGATATACGTCTTCAAGTTGACTCATTCTCCTGGCTACCTCAGTTAACATAGCAGACACTTCGGGCAACCTTCGCACTGTGGTGACCGCCTCTTCAGTGCTATGTCCTGGTGAGTCGTAGGTAAGTCTCTGAGGGAGTCGGATAGAAAGTTTTGACTCTGGCTCAATCAGCTCCTCTTCAGGTGGAAGTACTACAGGTACGGGTTCAGTTCTTTCGTCCACCACTGGAACAGACATCTCTTCGTAATATGATCCTTCCAGTGAAGGCATAGAACTATAATCTAAAGACACATTTTTGGGAACTACAGGAATTTCCAAAGTTTCAGGAACTTCCAATTGGAATTCAGGAGCCTCAGGCCTCAGGTTACTTTCCCACGGTTCAGAAACTTCAGGCTCAGGTGAGCGCACCCAGTCCAGACAAAAACTTCCTTCCTCACTATCCCTTTCACTCTCTTCGACAACCTGTGTCTGCTGAGACCGAGTAACAGGAGTCAAACGTGGAGCAGGAGGGTTCAGCAGAGGAAATTCGTCTCCAACTGGTATCCTCACAGCCTCCCTCAAAGGCAACAGATGATTTCGGTGCCAGTTTTTTAGAGGCCCGGCCTTTCCATCCGGTCGGATCTGCTAAACTGGCAGACCCGGCAGTTGCTTGCAGACAATGTAGACTTGAGAACTCCATCTATCCGCCAACTTATGCCTTGCAGAAACACCCAAGTTCTTCAACAAAACCCTATCACCAGGTTGTAGATCCTATATCCGAACTCTCAAGTCGCAGTTTCGTTTATTCCTCTGTTCCCTATCTCCTGAGGTCAAACGGGCTTGTTCAAACGCAGAGGCCAAATTCTTCCGAAGTCTATCCACATAATTTCTATGAGAGGTCACAGACGTCTGATCCAGAGATAGCCCAAACGCCAAATCAACCGGCAGTCGAGCTTCCCTTCCGAACATAAGATGGTACAGTGAGTATCCAGTAGCGTCACTCTCCGTACTGTTATACGCATGAACCAGCGTAGCTATGTGACGACTCCAGCTCTGCTTCTCTCTGTTTGACAATGTCACCAACATATTTAGCAGCGTGCAATTAAACCTTTCTGGTTGAGCATCACCTTGAGGGTGATATGGTGTAGTTCGGGTCTTCTGAATTCCTAGCAGTTCCAGCAATTGCCCAACAAGCTGGCTCTCAAAGTCTCTGTCCTGAGCCGAGTGTATTCTCCTTGGTAGGCCATAGTGAACAAAAAACTTTTCCATCAAAACCTTCGCCACCGTAGGAGCACGTTGGTCTTTCGTAGAAAAAGCTTGGGCATAACGCGTGAAATGATCAGTCACTACTAGAATATTTCCCTGCCCACTAGCATCCGGCTCTAAGCACAGGAAATCAATGCACACCAAATCCATGGGTCCTTGACTTTGCAGGTGGCTCATTGGAGCAGCTCGGGTTGGTAGGGTTTTCCTCTGGATACACCTCAAACATGAATGACAATAACTTTCAACTTCAGATCTCATACAGGGCCAATAAAATCTGTCTCGCACTAGCTTAAAACTTCTCTCTGCACCCAAATGCCCATGTTCATCGTGTAATGACCGCAGCACACCCTCTCTGTGTTTGGTGGGAAGGAACAACTGTTGGGTCTCTTCAGCATTGTTTGAGGAGCCCCTTCGGTAGACCACCCCATCCAACATCTTCAACCGTTCCCACTCTTTGTATACCAATCGGCTCCTTCTGGGGAATTTGTCAGTAGAATTTCCCGTTGGTTCGCGTTTAGGGCCTTCACGGTTAACGCAGTCAAAGGGTCTCTAGCCTGATCAGCTCTTAGGTCCTGTTTCGAGAGAGTAGGCAGACTTTCATCCCTCAGCTGTGTAGGATTACAATAGAACTCTGGAACAGCCGCAGCCATAACTCCTATAGCTTCTGCTTCAACCCCTCCCTTGACCCGACGCTCCGCTCCTTGACATAAGGCTTGCACCCCATCTGGAATTAACTGAGTCCATTCTGTAGTGTAGGGCCTTCTCGACAAAGCATCTGCATCTCGATTATTCACTCCAGGGCGATACTTCAGGCTGAACCGAAACCCTGACAGAGCGGCCAACCACCGATGTCCCGTTGCATCTAGCTTTGCAGTAGTAAGGACATACGTAAGAGGATTGTTGTCAGTCTTTATCACAAATTCGGGTCCATACAGATAATCTTTCAGCTTGTCTACTACCGCCCACTTCAAGGCTAGGAACTCCAACTTGTGGGTAGGATAGTTCTTTTCTGAAGGCGTAAGGCTTTGGCTCACATACGCTACAGGCCTCAATAATCCACCATATTCTTGGTATAGGACTCCCCCTAGACCTTCTCTGCTGGTATCCACATGCAATTCGTACGGCTTATGAGGGTCAGCGTAAGCCAGGACAGGAGCTCGAGTTAGACTCTCTTTCAGTTTCATGAAAGCACTTTCGCATTGATTAGTCCATTCTTCTTGGATGGATTCTCGAGCCTTCCTTGTCCCCGGAGCCGACGAACTTCGATCAGAGGCCTTTGGGCCTGCTCCTGCGTCTTCCTTCTGTAGGAGCTTGTTCAGGGGTTGAGCTATCTTGGCCAATCCTCCTACGAATCTTCGGTAATATGAGCAGAGCCCCAGGAAAGATCTAAGTTCAGTAACGATTCGGGGTCTAGGCCAGGAAGCTACGGCTTCCAACTTTCGAGGATCCGTTGAAACGCCTTCTGCTGAAACAACATGTCCCAGATACGTAACTGAGGGTAAACAAAATTGACACTTCTCCAGAGACAGTTTCAGCCCCTCTTCATGGAGCCGCTTCAAGACCTTCTCCAACCGTTGCTCATGTTCTTCCAAAGTCTTCCCGAACACAATAATATCATCCAGATACACCAACACTTCGATCAGGTTCATGTCCCCGACTGTCTTCTCCATTAACTGTTGGAACGTGGCGGGAGCCCCCGTAAGGCCTTGAGGCATTCTGTTGAACTCAAAGAACCCCAGTGGGCAGATAAACTTTGTCCTCAGGATGCATTGGTATCTGATGATACCCACTTCGCAGGTCTAGTACACTAAACCATTTTGCTCCAGACAAACACTGTAAGGCATCTTCTATCCGAGGAGTGGCATATTGATCCGGAATGGTTCTCTGATTTAGCGTGCGATAGTCTATACAAAGACGAATAGAACCATTCTTCTTCCGAACCATCACTATTGGAGAGGCGTATGGACTCCTGGACTCTTGAATCACCTTAGTCCTTTGTAGTTCATTCAGCTGTTCTCGTAGATCATCCAAGTCTCCCAGCGGAACTCGTCTTGACCTTTCTCGAAACGGCTTATCTTCCTGTAGTCGAATGCGATGCTCAGTACTCTTAGCTAGACCCACGTCGAACTCATCCTTCGAGAACAAGTCCCTCCATTTTAGGATCTGGGACTGAAGACGTTTCTTCCATTCAGATGAGATGGGAGCGTCCTTAGGATAGAACCTTTCAGCTGGAATCTCTTTGTTCACTCCCCCTCCTACATCAGTAGGGGAGAGAGGCGTAGCGGATGCTACTTGCCCGATGGGCATTCGTGCTTTCAGGATCACTGGAGAATCAGATACATTACATACACTAACCGAGACTCTTCCTCGTGTCCGTTTCAAAGCTCTTGTGGAGATTATTTCAGGGATTACTTCTACTCCGGCTTCATTCCCATGATTGAAATCAGTTTCCAGTACCACATAGGGACCTGGTTGTGATCCGTTCAACTTGACTGAAGCCCGGAAACTCGCCACTTCTCCTGATTGCAGAACCTTCTCTGTTCCTCCCAATCTCCACAGGCGCCCCACTTCGGCAGGTGCCCTCTGTTCTTCGACCATTCGCTGATAGACTGGACGTAACATCGGGTTTACTCCCCTGGTCCTCGGCCTTCAATTACAATAGGAGTCAGGAGACGTCGCACCAGATCAGTATTCGTCCCCACTATCATAGAACTAGGGATGTGCGTTTCGGGTTTCGGAATTTCGGAATTTTCACGAAATTTCCCGATTCGTGTTTTCGGATGCGGCCGAATTTCCGAAAATTTTAGATCCGAAAATGTCAGATCCGAAACGTTTTCCGAGCCGAAACGAAATATTTTTGGATTTTTCGAATGGACTTGAAATGCGTCAAACGAGGAGAACAGACGTTCCGAAAAAACGAAAATTTTCCGAAAAACGAAAATTTTCTGAAAAACGAAAATATTCTGAAAACAAAAATTTTCCGAAAAAACGAAAAGTCGATACAAAAAACGAGAAATGACACGAAAAATACGAAAAATGGCCGATATTCGAAAAATGTACAATTTCGAAAAACGAAAAATTTCCGAAATCACGAAAAGTCGATACAAAAACTGAGCCAGTGACACGAAATACGAAAAATGGTCGATATTCCGAAAAAAAAATGTACCCGAAAAACGAGCCGAACGAATCGAATCGAAACCGAAATCTCGATGAGCCGAATCGAAAAAAAATCCGAAAATCGCATCGAACCGAAAAAAAAATCGGTGCACAAGCCTACATAGAACTTCTGTTGGCCCCTGAAGGCCGAGGACACACAATGGCCAATGCATCACAACCTCCAGACTGTCCGATGACTTCAGATCCGATTTCTAACTTCACCTGTAGATATCCATCATAGGGAAGTTTCTCAGTTCCGATACCCCAGATCTCAAGGTCCTTTAATTTCTGTAGAGGTATGTGCTTCAAGTGCTTTTCGTAGAAGTCTCGATAGATCAACGTCACTTGAGCCCCTGAGTCTAACAGAGCTTTAGTGTAGACTCCCTCCACTTGGATTGGAACGATGGAGAGGGACCTATCAGTTGGTCAGGAAACTTGTCGTCGTTAGCAGGAAGTTTTGACCCAGTTCGCTGTACCCTGGCCTTCTTCTTGGCCCGTGTAGGTTTTGGGTGTGCATTGCTTCCCCATGACATAGAACCGGACACTAAGGGAGTAACTCTTTCAGTCCTGGCAGGCTCAGCAGTTGGCAAGACTCTGGGCCTTCTCTGCCGTTCGGTTTTGGTTTTAATTTTGGAGCGGTTTTCAACCATTGGGCACCTAGTTTGCTCCTTCACTTGGGCCCTCTGGCGTTTCCCGCCTGTGAGGTAGATAGCAGCCCTTCCAAGGCTTTTAGGAACTCTTCTACCCTATTTCCTTCAGGCCTTTGGCTTTTGCATTGCGCTCGGTAATGACCCATTTCCCCACAGTTGAAACATCTCTTCTTTGAAGACGGAGACGCACTTGTTCGTGGTGACTCGGTTGAAGGACCCTGGCCAGACGCCATAGCAACTCCCGTTGTCCGCATATCAGTGAGGAACTTCTGCATATCGGTCTGTGTCTCTGCCACCTTCAAAAGTACTCAGCACAGGTCAGTGTGTGCTTGTTTCAGCTCAGCTTGAGCTTCTTGTACCTTCTTAATGGTTTTGTGTAACTCACTATATGCAGGAAAGGTTGGTTCTTTGGCAGTACTCTCTGTGGATATAGGAACTAACAGATGCTCTTGTCCGTCAACTTCAGATCCATAGGCGTCCAAAGAAACATCTTCAGTTTGCAGATATTCGTTATGCCTTACTGCTTGTGCGTAAGCTCTTTCTCCTCTCCTTAAAGACTTTTCTTCTAGCAGAGCCTCTTCCTCTCTAACAGCTCGAATCAGTTCCAGGTATTTAAATTCTCGGTTACCTTCTCTGGTTCTCAGCTGTAGCATCACAGGAGCTAGAGGTTGAGCGCCCCTCAATATCTGCTGCATTCAGATTTTATCTATTGTGGCCGGTTCGGCCCCTTTCTTTAGAAGTATCTGGTGCAGAATCTTATCTAGGCGCCTCATATATTCAGTCATCTTCTCACCTTTTCGCTGGTCGGTGTGTTCATACTGGTACATGAGCTCAGCAGCCTTTTCTGTTCGCCCAAAGACTTCCTGTAATACATTTAGGTAATCTAAAGCAGTGCAGTCTTGCTTACTCAATTTCAGGTTTCTGACAGCCTCTGACGCAGGTCCCTTTAAGCTCTCAGTGATTCTTTGCTTCTTTTGCACTTCAGGGACATCCCACTCATCCAGAGCCTGCATCGCCTGTTCTACCCATTCTTCAAAGGTTTCTTCTCCCGCCGGAGTTGGTACGTTTCCTGTAAAATTCCTCAACCGTCGATAACCAAAGTTAGTGTGTGGAGGGCTTGTTCTTTGACATTTAGCCAGCAAATCTCCAATAGCCACTATGAATTCAGGCCCGATCATGGCCAGCGGACTGGGCGCGGGAACACTCGTGGGGTCGCCACATGGCGCACTTGGCTGAATCAGTTGAACTTCCACCTCATCGGTCAGCTTCACCCTCGCGCCCTGAAAACACACTGGAACACCCTTTCTCCACTCAAAAAGAACATACGTGTGAGAAGTATCCGGGTTTGCTTTAATGTCCAGGATTAACCCCCGATGATCTGGTGTCAGCGCGGCCACGGCCCGGCAAATCTGATCTTTGGCCCAAGTGTCTGCAGGAATATCCATGACTATGCTTAACTCTATCTAACTACTTTGCTCCTCACTCCATTTGACAGCAGTGTCTGGATCCATAATTAACCCTTTAAATGCGGTTTTATTATAGAGACTGTAATCCCGGAACGAGCCCCCACGTGTAGCGCTCACTCCCGGAGGAGCCGCTGAATTTAACCTCGGGTTAGTCTCACCGCACTAGGGAATAAATATACACCAGCACTGTTGTGGATTTTATAGATTATATACTTTACTGATCCCAATAAAGCGGCATATATAATGTGAATACGGTACGACAGGATTTCGTAATGCGAGAAAAACACGCGGCGGCAAAAGGAAAGTTTAACCCCTTTGTTTCTGGAGTGTAAGTCCCATAAAAGTAATGCCCCAAAAAGGTGTGTGTGTGCGATTCAGGTACCCGGGTACTATATTCAACTGGCCAGTGAATGGATTGAGCAATTCTTTGACTAGTCACGTTGGGGCCCTGTAGATTTAAACAATACTGCAGCGTGCTTTGTTTAAACTTGGACTGTGGCCTGGAAGGCCTCTCACCCATCCGCTAGACAATCTGTTCCACTGTCCGATCAAGGATCTCTCTCCGCTTGATTATACTGGAACTCTGTGCCACCGGATCCGCTTCTCCTGCTTGTCCGATTTCGGTAACGAGAGTTACGGCCTACCGCCTGCACTCCCAGTGGATCATCGCGGTCTCCTTACTCGGGGTCCAAACCGGAACGTTGTGTCTGCGCAAAACCTCTCAGCGATGTGTGGATAGGTCTCCGCCAGCACTGTCTCTGATTCTCAGCACCCGCAAGGCAGCTCCTGCTCTCCGGCCTGGTCTCAATCTCTGGCAGTCTCACGTGTGTCTTCCACCTTTCGTCGCTCGGCTCACACTGGCTCTCCTTCGAACGAGGCTGCGGATGTCCTTCGCTCTCTCCCAACCACTTCCTGTCCCCGCCGCAAAGCATGATGGAAAACGTAGTCCCGTTGTGTCCAGTATACTTTACATTGCGTTGTCTCCCTCTGGTGGCCAAACCCTAGCAATACATCAACAGAGTTTTTAAACAGCGCTACATATCCTTCATCCACATATATCCTAATTGTAATATATTGCCTAATTTGAAACATTTAATGCTGTTATTCATAGTATGTAATAGGGATGCACCGATACCACTTTTTTAAGACCGAGTACGAGTACCGATACTTTTGTTCAAGTACTCACCGATACCGAGTACCGATACTTTTATCTTATGTCATGTGACCGCTTTCCAATAAGAACAGACCTCATATAAAGCCCCCAGGTCTCATGGATATGCCCCCAGCTCATGGATTTGCCCCCCAGCTCATGGATATGCCCCAGCTCATGGATATGCCCCAGCTCATGGATATTGCCCCAGCTCATGGATAATGCCCCCAGCTCATGGATAATGCTCATGGATAATGCCACAGCTCATGGATACAGCCCCCAGCTCGTGGATAATGCCCCCAGCTTGTGGATAATGCCCCCAGCTCATGGATATTGCCCCAGCTCATGGAAATGCCCGCAGCTCATGGATATTGCCCCAGCTCATGGATATTGCCCCAGCTCATGGATAATGCCCCCAGCTCATGGATATTGCCCCAGCTCGTGGATACTGCCCCCCAGCTCGCGGATACTGCCCCCCAGCTCGTGGATAATGCCCCCAGCTCATGGAAATGCCCCCCAGCTCATGGATATGCCCCCCAGCTCATGGATATGCCCCCCAGCTCATGGAAATACCCCCCAGCTCATGGATATGCCCCAGCACATGGATTTGCCCCAGCTCATGGATAATGCCCCCCCAGCTCACCTGGAGCTCTCCGCTCATACTTACCTTCCTTTAGCGACGCTGGGAAAGTCTTCGCACGCGCGTGCTCCTTGGAAGGTCCCCAGCCGCGACCATGTGATCACGGCTGGGGTCCTTCCAACAAGCGCACGCGGGGAAACTTTCCCGGCGTCGCTTAAGGAAGGTAAGTATGAGCGGAGAGCAGCTGCAGGGCCTGTCTGAATGCTGTATCTGCATTCGGACAGGCCCTGCAGCTGCTCTCCTCACTTTGTTTATACTTACCTTCTTTAGCGATGCCGGGAAAGTTTCCGCGGTTGCGCTCGTTGCAAGGACCCCAGCCGCGATCACATGGTCCCACATGGTCGCGGCTGGGGACCTTCCATGGAGCTCGCGCGCGTGAAGACTTTCCCGGTGTCGCTAAAGGAAGGTAAGTATAAACAAAGTGAGGAGAGCAGCTGCAGGGCCTGTCAAATGCCGATAGAGCATTCGGACAGCCGCCCCAGCCCCTAGGATGCCGGAAAGCCGGCTCAATGCCGGCTTCCGGTATCGGAAAAAAATATCGGGGGTACTGCACGAGTACCAAGTACTCCTGCAGTACCCGGTATCGGCACCGATACCGATACTAGTATCGGTATCGGTGCAACCCTAGTATGTAAGCAGTTGATTATTAGGGTGACCGTGTGGACCATGTTTAAAGGGACACGTGAATAAGTCTTGCCCTGAAACATGTTTTATTTATATGCTGCAGAAGGGAAGTTATTGTCGCTCACCTGGCCTCCTTTTGGATCTATTAAATGCATTGTAATTAGACATGTGCATTCGTTTTAGTACTAAAACGATTTAGTCAGAATTTTGGGATAATTTAGTTTTAGTATGACTCAAAAGAAACGAAACTGCTCAGTACAAAAAACGAAAGAAACTAAAATAAAATGCACTACATTTTAGTTTCAGTCCTTTTTGCGATATTACATTGATGAGTGAAGGAGAACAGCAATGAAGAACGCAACATCGCAACATCCGAAGATCTGAATCCTCCACATGCCAATGCAGTAGGATGTTCTATACAGAGAGGGGCATTAATTAATGCAGGAGGATGTTCTATACATTATACAGAGAGGGGTATTAATGCAGGAGGATGTTATATACATTATACAGAGAAAGGTATAAATGGAGGAGGATGTTCTATACAGAGAGGGACATTAATTAATTCAGGAGGATGTTCTATATATTATACAGAGAGGGGTATTAATTAATGCAGGTGGATGTTGTATACATTATACAGAGAGGGGTATTAATTAATGCAGGAGGATGTTCTAAACATTAAACAGAGAGGATCCTTTTTTTTCAGCCCTTTAAATCCAGTGGCTGTGAGCGCTGAGATCGGCTGCTTGTTACATTATCTCTCAGTACAATGTATCAGGCTCAGTTGTTACAGTAACTGACTGTAACAGTGCTCAGAGTTTCATTAAAACGAGGAAATAATATTGTTCTAACCTCTTATTTATAAAAATATTATTTACTAGTTTTACTGAAACTCTGAGCGCTGTGATGAGCAGCAGTTACTGTAACAGCTTTGCCTGACACGGGGCAGTATTACAATGTTGGTGTTAACTTAACCAGAGCTGTTGTAAACTGAAAACCTCCATTGGCTATAATGGCTCTGGGAAGTTTACAACAGCTCTGGTTATGTTAGCACCAACTATGTAATATGGCCCACATTGTGCTGAGAGTGAGAGATACTGTAACAAGCAGCGATCTCAGCCTTCTGAGGAGCCACTACAATAGTAATTGTATCCATTGGTTTTCGGATGAATGAAATTAGTTTTCATACTAAAGAACTGAAAACGAATTTCTTTAGTAACTAAATAAATTACATTTTAGGACTAATCCATTAGTTCAAAACGAAATTTTGTGCTGTGCACATGTCTAATTGTAATGATTCTACATGCTGTTGGGTGGCATTTATCATGCAATGTCCATCAGCCTTAATTAATATATGTGTGCATATAAACATGGATGATACAGCCACCTTGGAGGATTTTAATAAAGCAGGGGTGTGAGGTTATTCACTGGATGCGGTCATATTCAAGCTTCTGAGGGCGGGGATAGGTATGGCCCGGCACTCTGCTTTGTTAAAAAACTGTTCTATCCTGTACACAGCTGCATTAGCGCTGGGTCTCAGCCCGGGTCTTAGCGATTCTCTAGTGTGCGCTAAATGACCTTGTACATGGACTACTGCAGACAATGTGATCTGTTAGTAGGTCGTCAGGCACTACCATGGTGATACAAAGAGAGTCGAAAAGTCATCGCACGTTCGGTGACTTTTCGTTCTCTTCAATTCAGTGCGATTTGGCAATCCCATTTCAGCGACCATGTGGTGTATTCAGTAAGCACCACAGGGCCGTCGTAGTGCAGGGAAAACACGCCGCAAACCTGACCAAAACTCACCGCAAAACCCGGCGAACGCTCACCGAAACCTGCAAAAACATCTGGATTAACCCCTCCGAACACGCCAGAGAAACCCAAGCAGCCGCCGATCACAGCGCAGAGCAGCTGCCGGAAAAAGCCGACACCGCAAACAAAGTGAAAAAAAACAAAACAGTACGCTTGAATGTTTGAAAAGTGAAACGCTGTTTGCAAAGAAACAACAGAACGAAAATGTCTGGAATTTACTTATAAGATCCAAAGAATGATAATAAAAAGGGCTGTTACAGAAAAAATTCACTAAAAAATCCCAAACATGCTTAAAAGATGCTAACAAATCTATACATAAAGAGACTTTTTTACTGCAGAATATTCTAATCAACGGTTATAAGATATTGAATTAAAACGGGAATATTTTTAACATCGAAGCCTATGGGGTTCGCCTGAATAAACCTGCTGATTGAAACCACCAAACATCAGGGCATTTCACTGCCATTTCTCTCCTGGTGTTTGGTGTTTGGTGTTCTCTGAATAGATTAACCATTACTTCTCTATGGGGATTTGCAATGCCTTCAAACAGCACCGTACTTGTTGGCTGTTCGCCAAACTTGTGTGTGAGCATATCACAGAGCAGTGGTGTACTTAGGGGAGTGGCGGAGGGTGGGCCGCCCCAGGTACCAGTGATTATTGGGGTGTCATTAGGGGGTACTAGGAGGTGCCACTGTCACTGTGTGTCAGCTTTGAGCTGTGTTCTCAAACAACAAGCAGCGGAGCAGGACGTTTGCATACGGAATAAAATCGAATAGAATAAAAATCTGATGCACTCATACACACCGCACATTGCATTGCTGGGCGTTTTATTGCTGTGAACTCTGATACGCTGACACACACCACAAATTGCATTGCTGTGAGTTTTATTGCTGTGAATTCTGATACACTCATACACACTGCACATTGCATTGCTGGGAGTTTTATTGCTGTGGATTCTGATACACTCATACACACTGCACATTGCATTGCTGGGAGTTTTATTGCTGTGGATTCAGTGATACACAATGCACATTACTGTGAGTTTTATTGCCCTGGAGCTCTGGGATACGCTCATACACACTGCACATTACTGTGAGTTTTATTGCTGTGCAGTTCTGATATGCTCATACACAGTGCCCATTTCTGTGGGTTTTATTGCTGTGCAGCTCTGTGATACACTCATATGCAGTGCATGTTTCTGTGGATTTTATTGTTCAACCAATTAGAGCGGCTGTGATGCAGTATACTTGACATGCGTGGCTGTTCTTCGTAAAAATCCTTGAATTTAAACATTTCAGAATTTTATTTATCTCAATAGATACATTTGAAATGGTATACAAAATATACAAGTAGGCACTTGGTATCCACTTTTAATATAAAGAGAGGAAAAGGCAGAGCTCTAATAGGAAAAGGTAGAGCTTAAAGAGGAAGGGTGGGGATTAACCAGGAAGAGGTGTGCCCTTGACAGGAAGGGGTGCCTCAAAAAATTAGGGGGTGCACGAGTTTAGTCAGGCCTAGGGCAGCACAAAACCTAAATACACCACTGGGTTGGTTAATTCCTCCTTTGTGAGTCAGTCACAGAGAGATATACGGAATAAAATACAGAGGTTGGATGGGCTTTTAGGCAAAGGTATTAGCGAATTAATAGAAATTGCTAATGACGTGTACCATAACCGGGATTTAGAAGAAATACGGAAGCAAAAAGGGCACACCGGTGTGGTCGGCTATATGGGAAATGGAAACAGGAGGGGTGCCCCGGACAGAGGGAGAGCAAGGGGTCGAGGGGGGAGAGGGAGAGGAGCCCCCAGGGAGCCCCTAGGGCGCAACCAGTGCGCATGGTGCCGGGGTGAAGGTCACTGGAAAAGCGAATGTCCTGCACTTTGGCTAAAAATGGGTACAGGGAGAGGCTGGTGCCTCAGAGAGTCAAGCCAAAAATGGCCAGGTAACAAACGGCAGGTATGAAAAGTGACGGTGCCGGTTCAGGGTTTGTGGGATGGCCGGGAACGTCATTTGAAGGGCAGGATATGTATTGACACGGACCTGGGCCCATCCCGCTCGGTAATCACGAGCCCACGTCACAGTAAGAGTGGGAGACAAAGACGACATTTTTATGGTTGATACTGGTGCCGAATATTCTGTAACACAGAAAATTGCACCCCCAATGGGAAATGAGGTTGATTAATGGGAGCAATGGGGTATCTGCTAAGTACCCTTTTCTTGCTTCTCGAAAATGTAGTTTGGGTGGGCACAATGTGGAACATGAATTTTTGTATATGCCCGAATGTCCCATCCAACTGCTGGGCGGGATATCCTTTGCAAATTGCAAGCCCAATTACATTTCTTCCCGGGGGTCACGCTAGATTAGACCTGCCTGAAAGTGGCAGCTCTATACGGCAGTACAGCCCAGCCAGCCAGAATACCCAACCTGTAAAAATTGCAGTAATTATGTCACGGGAGGAAGAATGGCGCACGGCAACAACCCTGCCGGCCGCCCCAGATCCATATACACTACTCCTGGGAATCCCTGGCGTCTGGGCGGAAGAAAACCCGCCCGGATTAGCTGTAAATATTCCTCCAGTGTATGTTCATCTGAAACCAGGCGCAACACCTGTGGCTCTAAGACAATACCATATCCCACAGAAAGCCAAGCAAAATATCCAGACACATTTGCAAAGACTTAAAGATCATGGGATATTGAAATTCTGCGTGTCACCGTGGAACGCACCACTGTTGACAGTACAGAAAGGGGGCACACAAGAGTACCGCCCAGTCCAAGATTTATAGGCCGTCAACGAAGCCACAGTAACCCTACACCCTGTGGTCCCCAATCCATACAATATATTGGCATTAATTCCTGGTGATACAAAATATTACACGGTGCTTGATTTAAAAAGACGCTTTCTTTTGCATCCGCCTGGCTCCAGCAAGCCAGACCCTTTTTTGCATTTCAGGGAGTCTACTACGGGAGCGCGCCATCAGATGACTTGGACAGGCCTCCCTCAAGGTTTCAAAAAACTCGCCCACGATTTTCGGCTGCGCGCTCAGCCAGGACCTCCTGTCCTTCAACGCTCAGCCAGACAAAGTTGTTTTACTACAGTATGTAGATGATTTATTGCTTGCATCTCCTACAGAAAAAGACTGTCTCTCTGCCACAAAGGCCCTGCTGCTTCTACTAAACCAAGCAGGTTACAGAGCGTCCAAAAAGAAAGCACAAATATGCAAACAAAGTGTAAAATATTTAGGTTTCCAATTAACAGGTACTAAATGCGCTTTAGGAGCTGAGAGGAAAGAAGCAGTATGCTGTATACCCCAACCAAAGACAAGGAGACAAGTCCGTGAATTCCTAGGAGCTGCAGGCTTCTGTCGTCTGTGGATCCCCAATTTTGCAGATATTGCTAAACCTCTCCACCAAGCCACAAGGGTGGAGAGCATGACCCTTTCTCTGGGAAGAGGAACAGGCGGCAGCTTCCTGAAATTAAAGACTCTCCTGATGGAAGCTCCAGCACTAGGTTTGCCAGATCATAGCAAGCCTTTCCAGCTATATGTGCATGAGCATAACCAGACTGCAACAGGAGTACTAATCCAAGTTTCCAGCTCGTGGCCTAGGCCTGTGGCCTATCTCTCCAAACAGCTTGACCCTGTGGCCTGCGGCCTACCCCATGCCTAAGAGCAGTGGCAGCCACCGCAATGCTGATAGCTGAAGCAGACAAGCTAACCCTGGGACAGGTTCTTCATGTCAAGGTGCCACATGCGGTCAAAGCCCTGCTTGATGTAAAAGGAAGTTACTGGTTCAGCAATAGCCGGATGACGAAGTACCAAGCTATGATGTGTGAGAATCCACGGGTTCATCTGGACCTCATCGCTACCTTAAACCCAGCTACACTACTGCCTGACTGTGAAGAGGATCCAAATCATGAATGCCTCCAAGTCATGGAAGAAGTATTCAGTAGTAGACCAGACCTGAAAGACAAATATGATCTACAGCTATTCACCGATGGTAGCAGCTACATGGATGATGGGAAGAAAGTCTCCGGCTATGCAGTTGTCTCAGTAGAAGAAATCATTGAAGCAAACCCCTTGCCAGGACACACGTCAGCACAACTGGGTGAAATAATAGCCCTAACTAAGGCCCTAGAAATCTCTGAAGGCAAAAGAGTAAATATCTACTGTAGCGGAATGGTTGTTGTCCGCCTGCGGGTATGCTCCAATCTGCTCCCCCCACTGCGCTTACCGCCGGCCCGACTACCGAGTGTCACGGCACTCGGCATCTCGTGCGACCTGGAGTGACCCTGGGGAGGGGTTGGCGGGCTGTGGAAGGGGACCCCTGAGTGAGACCAGCCCGACCACCAAGTGACACGGCACTCGGCGTCTCGAGCAGCTGGTCTACTGACCTTGTTGGAGAATGGATCGTCTGCGGAACGGCCGTTCGGATGGAGGAATCGGATTTCCTTCGGGTGAAGATCGGAACTTCTTCGATTACTAATCGGATTTCCTTCGATCGTATATAGCGCTCGATATACTGAAGCGCGGGTGACGCGCCGCGGTTTCGGATCGGGAAACGGGATCGAGGAGTAGCCGATCGTTCGATCTGGTCGAAGCACGTCCGATGCACCTCTGTTCTGATCCGAGATGCAGACACAGGGTAGTCGGATCGTACCTCGATCGGGGATAACGTACCCTGAAGACCACGCGGGATCTCAGTGGTATAGACGTCAGTAAAGGACACCAGGCGGTGCTGTATGTACTAGATGATCTGCTTTATTTTTTACACTTCACATATATTTATAAACATTGGGACAGCAAGAAAACAATAGGAATCCCTGCCCGCCCCCACAAGCCTCATTGGCCCTCGCTGGAAGGAGGCACCCGGGTCCCGATTCGTATTGGCGGTTACGAATCGGGGTGTTGCCGATTCGCAACCGGATGGTCCGAATCGGCCATTTTACGATTCGACCGGATGGTTTGAATCGGCCATTTTACGATCCGATCGATTCGACCGGATCCACGAGGCGCTGGGAAATGGCGGCGAGCAAGGCACACAATGGAATTTACACATATTTCACAATACATATATGGGGACACTTTTATTACACCACACAATGAAACCACATCGAAATGAAATAACATAAGGGATTCGGCTGGTGCAACGGCACCTAAGAGTCTGGAGGGAGCGAAACGTCACAAAGGACCGTCCCTGGCTGAGGGTGCTGGGCCATTCTGTGACACTCCTCCCCCTTCCCAAAGTCCAACGCACCCGGTTGGACCCCAACGGGTCTTACCGGGGAAGTCGGTGCTCCCAGGTCCCCCGGTTCCCGGGCCGATTGCCGCGATAACCCATCAGCATTACCGTTTTGCGACCCGGCCGGTATTGAATGGTGAAGTTAAAGGGTTGAAGAGCCAGGCTCCACCGCAACAGGCGGCCGTTTTCCCCCGCCACCCGGTTGAGCCACACCAGGGGGTTATGGTCGGTCATCACGGTGAAGGACCGACCGTAGACATAGGGTTGGAGCTTTCGTAGGGCCCAGACCAAGGCCAGGCACTCCTTCTCCACCGCAGCATACCCCACCTCCCGCGGTAAAAGCTTCCTGCTGATGAACGCCACCGGATGATCCCCCCCGTCGTCCCCCACTTGACTTAGGACAGCTCCCAGTCCGAACATCGAAGCGTCTGTGTGGACAACAAAACGTTTGTTATAGTTGGGAGCTGCCAGCAGGGGAGCTTGGGTCAGGGCGGCCTTCAGTTGTTGGAAGGCCTGTTCACACTCTGGGGACCACAGGACTTGGCGGGGCAGGGACTTCTTCGTCAAGTCGGTCAGGGGCTTGGCCAGGTCACTGTAATGGGGCACAAACTTCCTGTAATACCCCGCGGTGCCCAGGAAGGTGAGGACCTGGGTCTTGGTCACAGGAGTGGGCCAGTCTAGGATGGCTTCTACCTTGGCGGGCTCTGGTCGTTGTATCCCACAACCCACCCGGTGTCCCAGGTACTGCACTTCGGCCATCCCCACCTTGCATTTCTCGGGTTTAATGGTCAGGTTGGCGTCCCTAATCCGGCCCAAGACTGTCCCTACATGGTGAAGGTGTTCATCCCAGGTCTGGCTATAGATGGCTATGTCATCCAGGTAGGCGCAAGCGAATCCCTGGAGGCCATCGAGGAGGCGATCG
The DNA here is from genome assembly GCA_009667805.1 of Leptobrachium leishanense. Classification (NCBI taxonomy): domain Eukaryota; kingdom Metazoa; phylum Chordata; class Amphibia; order Anura; family Megophryidae; genus Leptobrachium; species Leptobrachium leishanense. The sequence goes on from CM019068.1 coordinate 124,625,904, forward strand.
ATTAACCGCTGGAAGGTAGCAGGGGCGTTCTTCATCCCGAACGGCATGACCCGAAATTGGTACAAACCGAACGGGGTGATGAAAGCCGACTTCGGGGTCGCCTCCTCAGCAAGGGGAATCTGCCAGTACCCCTTGCACAGATCGACCGTGGTCAGAAAATGACCCCGGGCGATCTGATCTAGCAGCTCGTCGACTCGGGGCATGGGGTGCAGTGGGGCTTTCGGGTGGTCCCCGGTCTTCCCGGTCTTCTGGCAGACCGGACAGGTGCGACAGTACTCGCGGGTGTCCTCACTGAGGCGGGGCCAAAAGAATGCGCGCCAACCGGTGCCGAGTCTTCTTCTGCCCCAGGTGACCAGCCAGGGGGATATCGTGGGCCAGGCGCAGGAGTTCCTGTCTAGGGCCCTGGGGTACTACCATCTGTTTATGCGGAACCTGCTGCTTCTTGGACCCCTCCCTCGCGGTGTACCTGTAGAGAAGCCCATCCTCCCACTCTATGCTATCGGTCCTCTTGCCGACCAGGCCCTGGCCGGCCCGATCCCGGTAGCACTGTAGAGTGGGATCGGTCTGGGTTTGGTGTCGGAGCATCTCCGGGGAGCTCCACGGGGAAGGGGGGGGTCGGGCAGGGAGGGGGGAGTCGGGATTCGTCTGGGTTTGGGAGGTCGGGGAGGTTTTGGTTGGGATCTCACCTGGGTCCCGATCGGAGTGCCCCTGCTGTGGCGCTGGCTCTGTTGCCGGGTGGTCACTGGAGCGGCCGCATCTGTGGAGTAAGCGGAGACCAGCCGTCCCAGGTCGTTGCCGAGAAGAACTTCGGCCGGCAATTGGTCTAACAACCCCACCCGCACCACTTTCTCCCCGGACCCCCAGTCTAGGTGGACACGTGCCGTCCCGAGCCGAAGAACCTTTCCTCCGGCCACTCGCACCGCGACGGTGCTGTGCAATCGATCGTTCCGCTGAATCAAATGGGGTCGTACCAGGGTGATAGTAGCCCCGGAGTCCCGGAGCCCCTCAGCGGTTCACCCGTTGATCCACACCGCCTGACAATGATGGCGGTTGTCGGCCGAGGCGGCTTGCACCGGGTCTGCCTCGTGTAGCCGTTCCCATTCTTCCGGGGAATCCGGGCACGGAGCTTCGGCGTCGTAGCAATGAGCTGACGGCGAGGGTCTGGCGGGGGGTTGTGACATGGCCGGTCGGTTGGGGCAGTTCTGTCGGTAGTGCCCCTCTTGATCGCATCCGTAGCAACGGACGTTGGCCAAGGTGTTGGGCCGACTTGTTGGTCGCGCTGCAGGCGACCGAACTGCCAGTGCTGGGGGTGGAGGGGCGGGTAGAGCGGGACGGAAGGGCAGGGATCGCTCACCCCCGGTGACCTTCCGGGTGTCAGCGTACTCATCCGCCCAGACAGCTGCTTGCTGCACCGTTTGAGGCTTTTTGTCCCGCACCACTCACGGATGGCTGAGGGGGTGTGCTCAAAAAACTGCTCGAGCAGCAGCAGTTGGGTGATGTCGTCCACCGTCTCCGCTTTACTACCCAAGAACCAGGTACGCAGATCCCGCTGCAACCGGTGTGCCCACTCGACATGAGTAGCGCCATTGGGCCGGCGGTAGTTTCTGAATTTCGCCCGGCTGGCTTCCGGGGTGAGAGCAAACCGGCTCATTAACGCTTGCTTAACATGGGCGTAGTTGGTGGCCTCCTCGTCCGGTACAGTGCGGTAGGCCTCCGCTGCCCGACCGGTCAGTTTGCACGCCAGGATCCTAACCCAGTCAGCGCGGTGTACCTCGTGCACTTGGCACAGGCGTTCGAAGTCCTGGAGGTAACTCTCGATCTCGTCCTCCGTCTCCCGGAAGTCCTTGAACGCCTGGAAAGGCACTTTACGGGCGGTGGAGCGGTCCGGATGAGGGCTGATGTCCCGTTGGCTCCGCACCTCCGCCAGCCGTAGCTCGTGGTCACGCTCCTTCTTCCGCTCCTCACGCTCCCTGTCCCGCTCCTCTTCCTGACGAATCTCCCGGATCACGTTCTGCATGGCAGCCTCCGATGAGGCCGCTCCGTAGAGGGCGGCCCGCTGCCGTACCTTCTGGTCGAAAACGCTTTCAGCGGTCGCGTCAGAGACAGGTACCGGTGCGGGGACAGGGGGTACCACCGTCGGTGCCGCCCCTTGATCTAGCCTCTGCAGCTCTTCAATCAAAGCGTCTCGGCTTCTGGAGCCCGGGGTGCTTCCCCGATTCTCCAACATGCCACGCAGGACGTCCCGCTTGTAGGCGCTGTACTCGGCCATGGTAAGGGTCTCCTTAGGGTTTGCAGAGAGCTATCCCACCGCTGCCACCAGTGTAGCGGAATGGTTGTTGTCCGCCTGCGGGTATGCTCCAATCTGCTCCCCCCACTGCGCTTACCGCCGGCCCGACTACCGAGTGTCACGGCACTCGGCGTCTCGTGCGACCTGGAGTGACCCTGGGGAGGGGTTGGCGGGCTGTGGAAGGGGACCCCTGAGTGAGACCAGCCCGACCACCAAGTGACACGGCACTCGGCGTCTCGAGCAGCTGGTCTACTGACCTTGTTGGAGAATGGATCGTCTGCGGAACGGCCGTTCGGATGGAGGAATCGGATTTCCTTCGGGTGAAGATCGGAACTTCTTCGATTACTAATCGGATTTCCTTCGATCGTATATAGCGCTCGATATACCGAAGCGCGGGTGACGCGCCACGGTTTCGGATCGGGAAACGGGATCGAGGAGTAGCCGATCATTCGATCTGGTCGAAGCACGTCCGATGCACCTCTGTTCTGATCCGAGATGCAGACACAGGGTAGTCGGATCGTACCTCGATTGGGGATGACGTACCCTGAAGACCACGCGGGATCTCAGCGGTATAGACGTCAGTAAAGGACACCAGGCGGTGCTGTATGTACTAGATGATCTGCTTTATTTTTTACACTTCACATATATTTATAAACATTGGGACAGCAAGAAAACAATAGGAATCCCTGCCCGCCCCCACAAGCCTCATTGGCCCTCGCTGGAAGGAGGCACCTGGGTCCCGATTCGTATTGGCGGTTACGAATCGGGGTGTTGCCAATTCGCAACCGGATGGTCCGAATCGGCCATTTTACGATTCGACCGGATGGTCCGAATCGGCCATTTTACGATCCGATCGATTCGACCGGATCCACGAGGCGCTGGGAAATGGCGGCGAGCAAGGCACACAATGGAATTTACACATATTTCACAATACATATACGGGGACACTTTTATTACACCACACAATGAAACCACATCTAAATGAAATAACATAAGGGATTCGGCTGGTGCAACGGCACCTAAGAGTCTGGAGGGAGCGAAACGTCACAAAGGACCGTCCCTGGCTGAGGGTGCTGGGCCATTCCGTGACATCTACACCGACTCCAAGTATGTCTTTATGACTGTCCATGCACTATACAAAGAAAGAGGACTACTCACGTCATCAGGACAACAGATAAAGTATGCAGCCGAAATCGCAGCCCTTCGAGAAGCTGTGTGGAAACCAAGTGCTGTCAGTATTATGCACTGTCGTGGCCACCAAAAAGGTCATGATGAAATTCCCAAAGGGAACAGGTGCTCTGACCAAGCCGCAAACGCCGCTGTCAAATCTCTGAATCCTCCTGATCAAGTATCTAAAGTGCTGCTCTGCAAGCAAGAGGATCAATTCCCCATGCCGAATTACGAATTCCATATGAATTGGCGGAAGTTTGAATCAAAAGGCGAATTTATTGAGACCATTCTGCACAAGTGGCACAACAATTACAAGCTGCTGGAAGAGAACCATGATTATATACAGTGGCTTTTTCCAACACGGTTCCAAGGCCGAAATTTCTACTCCTCTCCTCTTCGCCCCCAAGAAACACGTCTAATGATTGACACCTCAGAAGTTCAGCAAAGACTCCGCAGAGCATACAGAATGATGCTGAAATTCTTCAGCGTAAAAATAGTGGGGGAGGAGGAGGAAGATATTGAAGTAATCGAAGTTGAACAGGCAGAAAATTTCGCCTCACGTTTTGACAATCTAGCAGCCAACCCTCATAATAACTTAAGGATCACACGAGTGCTGTTGAGCTTGGGAGAATTGGGAGCAGAAGAATATCAAGCCCCGTTGGTATGGTTCTTTCTCAAAGAGACCCTTATTAAAAACAAGCTACCAAGGATGAAGAAAAGTGTGATGAATTTCTTTGTACCAGCAGTGAGAGATACGCAGAAGAGACAAGATCTGCTGTTCTTTGCCTGGCGATACTATTTCCCAAAAGAAGAATTCATCTGGGGGAACCAGGAAGAATTGGCAAGATACAAAGCAGCACCAGTGGTGGCTGCACTCCTACCGGCGCCACTGAGTGAATGGACACCTGTGTACTCAGAGAAAAAAATCAGAAGAACAAGGTGGATATGGAGAAGACGGATGGTTCCAGTTGAAGAAGTTGGACAACTAGTCCTGTCAGAAACATTGGCACCTGAGATCGTGAGAGAACTTCATGCAAGTACCCATGGAGGATGGGAAATGATGGAGCAACAGCTGGAGCCACATTTCTATGTGCCAGGAATGTCAGTAATCTTCAAAGCAATAGCCCAGCAGTGTGTGACATGTGCCAAGAATAATCCAAGAACAGGCCCATCTCAACCTCCAGGGAAGCAACCAATCGGGTTGTCCCCAATGGCATCCATGCAAATAGACTTCACAGTGCTGCCACCCTGCAAAGGATATAAATATCTACTGGTAATGGTGTGCACCCTCACAGGATGGGTGGAAGCTTTCCTGACAAGGACAGAGAAGACAACGGAAGTGGTGAGAAGTCTAATGAAAGAAATAATACCACGCTATGGACTTACGCTAGAAATAGGGTCGGATAATGGCCCAGCTTTTATACAGAACTGTTTACAGCAGCTTGCCCGCCTGTTGGGCATCACCTGGAAGCTACAGCTTACAGGCCCCAAAGCTTGGGAAAAGTCAAAAGAATGAACCGTACACTAAAAACTTTGATGTCCAAACTGTGCCAAGAGACGTCACTAGGCTGGTTGGATGGGCTGCCAATAGTCCTATTGCACATTAGGTGCAGGCCAACCCCCCGATTGAAGCTAAGTCCGTACGAGCTTATGTTTGGACGGCCTATCCCTCTGATTAATGGACTAAGCACCTTTAGGTAAGCACCTAAAAGACTCAACAAGTGGGTGTTTTGACGGACACAATAATGCCTGACCACCCACCAACGGAGGAGCAAAGGGATCCCCCAGGGGATACCCCAAGGGCTATTTTTAGGGGCCCTGCCCCGACCCTTGATCATCCAGAGGTGACTTTTACTTTTGAAATTCTGGTGGGGAGGGATTGGGTTTATGTGACTGTGAAAAGAATTGCCCAAGGGATTTTGACATTTGGGACATTTCTGGTACTGATTTTGTACCTTGCAAACTTGATCTATGGACTATCCCATGGGACATGCCCTAGGTGTCCAAGGTTAATCAACGGAGCAAATACTTCCCAAGCCTGGAATGGTACGCGGCAGGTGATGGAAAACCATACTATGTAAAGATACCGGCGAGATGCAGATCCAGAAATCACCCCACGAGGACATTTACTTGTGAAATTTAAATATGAATATGCCAAAAAGTCTGGGCAAACTGCGTGTTGGGTGTGTAGTAGACTGCACCCAGAGACAATCCATATACCATTTGCTTCAATCCCAATGAATTTAAGTATATTTGCATCAGGAAAGCCAGAGGCATTCACTCCCGGATACCCAATAACAGGGCCAGTGTACCCGCCAGAATGGTGTTTCCAATTAGGACCAGATAGAGAAACAGGCAAGGTGGGGGGATTGTGTAATTCAAGTAGGTTCAATTGGACGTCATACACTTACCGATATGATATGAAAGGTCATGAGAATTTTATATATATCAGGAGAAAGAAGCTCACCAGAGACCAAAAACTGATAATTGCGAATGTGACGACTGGTAAGCAGAGTGCATTGGATTTGGTGAGACGATTGGGGCGACTGATGTTATAAATGTCAAAAGGGACATTACATTTATCACCATTTATACTAAGGGGAGGGTACCAGGTGTGCTGTGGAAAGATGTGTTACACATGGGTACCACCTACAATAACGGGAATGTGTTATTTGGCCAGACTGATTCCAATCCAAAGAGTAAGAGGGGATGACACTGATACAGACACTGCACTACACCCCAGGTACCCACTGGTGTTTGAGAAACAGAAGAGAGAACTGTTCACTAAGAAAGATCTAATATGGGCATGGTTTCCAGCATGGACTGGATGCGGAAGAGAATTGATGGTAAGAATGAATAGTTATGCCATTCTGATGGATGAGATTTTGAATAAGACCAGCATGGATATCCAATTGCTGAATCTGGAGTTGCGAGAGATATGAAAGGTACAAATGATACATGACATGGCACTGGAACAGATTAGTGCAGCTCTGAATGGGCTATGTGAGATGACAATGCATTATGAATGCTGCACATTCATCAGAAACACGACACATGATGTCCCTGACTACTACCAAGTAATCCAGGACCACCAAGAGAAAGTAGTACAGTTGCAGAACACAGCTAGGTGGATTGCTGCTGAAGGCTGGAATCCACTCCTTGGGTTCGGAGCATTCGGAGATTGGTTCGGATCCATTCTGAGATTTATCTCGCAGATTGGATCCATGATTCTGATGGTAGTGGTGATCCTGGGAATGAGTCCCCTAAAGTACAAGGTGTTCAAGGATAGTACTAGTGGAGTGTAGTCGCTACAAGTCTCTGAAGGAGAATCTGAGACTTGAGCCAAGGGGGGAATGTAATAGAATCAGGCCAGAAGATGGTCGCCGTGCTGAGCAAGGCGGCCATCTTGTTCAGAATATTGGTTCACTTGAATATAACTAGGTAGATATTAGTTGGAGTTAGAATGAAGCTTACATAGAATCTTAGGAATGATTTAGACAAGCAGTAAAGCAATTAAATTAGAGAAGATCCGGGCCGTTGTTGGCACAGGGTGACAGGATGAAGAAGAGATACAGCGAGGTCATAGGAGCCTGCAGCTGAGACAAAGAGGAATGTGAGACCAGACCAGGCCTTATCTAAAACAAACAATAAACAAGTGCAAGGGAGATGGGCATAGGCAGGATCCAGAGCAATTGTAAATCCTCTTGTGTCAGAATGTCATGAAGCTTGCCAATTTATGACCAATGTATGGAATGTCTTTGTATTCGATTAAGGGAGGTACGGACCCACGTGGGGTGGGATAGTGTCACCGGGAGGTGGGCTAATTGGGATGTACCTAATTATGTATTCGGGGTATAAAACCTCATGTCACTGTGAAATCGGGGCTCACTCTTGGCGATTCAATCCTGTGTGAGCATCTGTTGTGACGTCACAATAAAATTTGCCTTTCCTGAAGAGACTCGTGTCCAGTCAATCCTTGTCCGTGCCGGCCCGGCCTCGTCCCAAAAGAACCAGGTGGGTTCCGGTAACATTATCAGTTGGTGTACCCCAAGGCTCTGTCCTAGGTCCTCTGCACTTCTCTATTTACACCTCCTCCCTGGGAAAAATCATTAATAGCTTTGGCTATAACTGCCACCTCTGTGCTGATGATACTCAGATCTACCTCTCTACCCCTGATCTCTCTCCACCTGTCATTTCCAAAGTCAGCAACTGTTTATCTGGTATCTCCTCCTGGATGGCCTCTCACCACCTAAAAATGAACATATCCAAGACTGAGCTCCTACTAATTCCTCCCTCTAATGCCTCCCCACCTCCTGACTTCTCCATCATGGTTGATGGTATCACTACCGCCCCATAAAACCAGGTTCGCTGTCTCGGAGTTTCACTTGATTCGGCTCTTTCTTTCATCCCCCACATCCAGTCTCTTTCCTTCTCCTGCCGCTACCAACTACGTAATATTTTCAGAATTCAACCATTTCTTACCTTTCTCACCACAAAGCAACTCATCCACGCCCTTGTAATCTCCCAATTTGACTATTGTAATAATCTTCTTGCTGGCCTCCCTCTCTCCCACCTCACGCCCCTACAATCCATTCTGAATGCCTCTGCCAGGCTCATCCACCTCACCCGCCGCTTGGTCTCTGCTGCTCCTCTCGGTGAATCCCTTCACTGGCTCCCCATCCACTGCAGAATTAAATTCAAAATCCTCACCCTGACCTACAAAGCTTTCACTGACTCAGCTCCCCACTATCTGTCCCCACTAATCACCAAATACACCCCAGCCCGTTCCCTAAGACCAAACAGTGACCTGCGCCTAGCTTCTCCCCGCATCACCTCTTTACATGATAGACTGCAGGATTTATCACGCACAGTCCCCATCCCCTGGAACGCTCTCCCTCATACGGTCAGACTTTCCCCTAGTTTCCCTTCCTTCATACGCTCCCTTAAGACATTCCTGTTTATGGAAGCCTACCACCCAACTCACTGACGCAACCAGTCCATCACTCTCACCTTGCAGCCCATCACTCTCACCTCGCAGTCCTCTCCTTTTGTTTCCACCCCCAACCCTTGTAGATTGTGAGTTCCCACAGGAATAGGGCCCTCGTTTCCTATTGTACCGGTTTGTCAATTGTTGTTCAATGTATTGTAACCCTGTCTATATTGTGCCCATTGTACAGCGCTGCGGAATATGCCGGCGCTATATAAAGAAAAATAATACTAATACTCACCTCTCATCCCGCAATGAGAGGGCAGTGAGATCCACAGCTTTTTCTCGCTTGGAGCAGAGTGAGGCTGGGAACAAATAGTTCATAGTCTCTTTCTGCAATTCATATGCGGCGTTGCACAATCTCGAAGCAGGGACACAGTCCTCCAGAAAGCTCTGTATGGTCGCCACTGGCTCATGTGATGTGTGGCATGTTGCGCCACCTTGCTGGAAGTACCCCTGTGATCTTCCAAATAGTACCACAATCTGTTCCTTGGGTGTGGCTCTGTGGCTCTGCTATTCTTGTGGCTCTGCTATTGTTGTGGATGTCCTGCCATCAAGTGGCCACTTTCAGCACTGGCGGCAATGGGATGTGCTCAGTATAAGAAGAGGAATGTTTCCTGAAACTCTGTTATTTTCTTTCATTTCCGATCCATAAGAAAATGTTTTGCTTCTATAGGTTATGTGAGGATCTAGTCATTTCTGGGAATATGTGGTCACCCCGGTCTCCTGATCTCACCAGCCTAGACTTCGATTTTGTGGGGTTCTGAAAGAACTAATGTTTCGTAACAAGCCCCACAAGATTGATGCCTCAAAGAATACCATTGGAAAATAGATTCGAAACATTGATGAAGCAATATTGAGATTAGGGATGAGCTGTTCGGTTCGATCAGTTCGGAGTTCGATTCGAACATCGGCAGTTCGAAGGTTCGTGAACTTCGAACTTTTTGGCGTGTTCGGTTCGAGTTCGAAATTTGTTTTTTAAAAAAATATAAAAAATGCTTAAAAAATACTAAAAAATCTAGAAATAAAGAGACTCTTAACTGCAGAATATTATAAGCAACGGTTTATTAGATATTGAATTAAAAAACTAATGTCTAGGTGCAAAGATTCTCACCTCTAAATGACCTGTGCTTTCAAACGGCGTAAACAACAGATGTTTAATTAGTGTTTGGAAATAACATGTGCTTCTAATTAGTCCGGTCTCATGAATTTGATACATTGTATGCAGAGTGGGAGTGCTAGGTGTCGTGTGTGGGTCTGTGATGGCGATGTTTCCATACATCCTAAAATCCACCACTTCACAGGCAGTTTATGGGGACCTCCTAGGCACGATATTTGAAGGAATTTTTCGTTTTTATTTTTAACCCTTATTTTATGGAAAACTCATTCTTCCTTTAACCCTTTCACTGCTGAGGCATTTCACCGCTGTGTGCTGAGCTCATTTTTACCGCTTTCGCTCATCATGTTTAAACACAATTTGAAGCCACATTTTATTATACGACCCAGACATATTATATATCGTTCTTTCCGGCAGACTCGGCAGATTCATAATATATCATTTTTATATGTATACGTCATGTTCTGCCTGTATATTGTAACAATAACTGCAATAAAACTTGAATTTGTAATCATCTGCAGCGTGTAAAGTGTTTTTTTCCACCTTTTATTACATGAACATTTGCGGTTATATTTTCTATGGGGTGCGCTTGTACAAAAATTAGAAATGGGGACTTATTAAATTTTTTGGGGGGAATTATGTGATTTTTAGCAAACACACACCATAGAAAAAAATCATTAGTGCAGCATCATTGTTCGCATTATAATTGAAATGTGAACAATATTGCTGCATTAATAAAAATAACACAAAAAAAAGAATACATATTTTTTTTTATTACTTTATACCTGGTCATGTTGGGTATCATTCGAAAGGCCATGCTCAGGCCTTCCGATTGGCCCCTCCATGACCCCCTAGCTTCCACGGTTCTGGAGATATCAGGGTTCAAATGAACCCCCTATCTCCACCAGGGGATTCCGGGCAGCTAGGGGTTCCCCGGCTATCTGAAGTCATCACGCTATGCGACCGGATCCCCCCTCCCTTCCAGGCGATCTCCCGGCATTGCGCGATGACGTCATTTACGTTGGGAGGAGCTTGACTTCAGCGTCTGAGGACAGAGAGGACAGAGTGAGTGAGTACTCAGAGTGAGTATCTCCGCCGGGGGTCCCGCAAAGCTGATGAAGTGTGGGACACGTCCTCCTCAGCATACAGTGGGAGTAACTGAGGATGTGTCCCACACGTCGTCAGCAGTGAAGGGGTTAAAAATGTATTTTTTTAAGCTTTTTGTCCTTGTTTCCTGTCCCCCAGGGCACTACCCGGACCCGGAAATTGTTTTTAAATGTTTCTATACATCCTAGAAATCTGCCACTTCACGGGCAGGTTATGGGGACCTCCTAGGCACGATATTTGAAGGAATTCTTTGTTTTTATTTTTAACACTCATTTCATGGAAAACTAACTGTCCCTTTAAAAACATTTTTTTTACTTTTTGTCCTTGTTTCCTGTCCCCCAGGGCACTACCCGGACCCCCATACACCTTTTTATGGCAAATATCTAGCATATATGCCCTCTTGGAGGGCACTCTAAAAATCATTGACTTATATTGAGTTATATTGAGTTCGTGTTTGAATTCGAACTTTTGAAAAGTTCGAATTCGAAAAGGGAACCAAACTCGGGGGAGTTCGGCTCATCCCTAATTGAGATGCGTTAGTATCAACATGCAGCGCCATGTCAACTTGTGCTTAACAGAAAACATCAGCCCCTTTCAGCATGTGCTGTGAAGGAATGTGCTCAACATAGAAAGAGGCAAGTTTCCTGAAACTCTCATTAATTTTCTTTCACTCGTTTAACCCTGTAGCACCGTACGGATGGTTAACGCTGACGGGGTACCCCTCCTATGCAGCTTCCTTGACTGCAGGGGGACGGCCTGAGTTAAGGTTGTCCCATGCCAGTAGGGATAGAAACATAGAAACATATAAAAATGTCGGCAGATAAGAACCTTTCGGCCCATCTAGTCTGCCCAATTACATGGATACTTTACCTGGATTTATCTTTTGCTTAGGATAGCCTTATGCCTATCCCTTGCCTGCTTAAATTCAATCACTGTTTTGGCCTCTACCACTTCAACTGGAAGGCTGTTCCATGTATCCACCACCCTCTCAGTAAAATAATGCTTCCTGATGTTACTTTTAAACCTTTGCCCCTCTTATCTAAGACTATGTCCTCTTGTTTTGCTACTTTTTTTCCTTTTAAATATACTCCCTTCCTCTACATTGTGGATTCCCTTTATATATTTAAATGTTTCTATCATATCTCCTCTGTCTCGTCTTTTTTCCAAGCTGTACATGTTAAGATCATTAAGCCTTTCCTGGTAACTTTTCTTATTCAAGCCGTACACCATTTTAGTAGCCCTTCTCTGAACTCTCTCTAAGACGTTTATATCCTTCTGGAGATACGGTCTCCAGTACTGCACACAGTACTCCAAGTGAGGTCCCACCAGTGCTCTGTACAGTGGCATGAGCACTTCCCTTTTCCTACTGCTAATACCTCTCCCTACACAACCAAGCATTCTGCTAGCATTTCCTGCTGCTCTATTACATTGACTACTTACCCTTAGATCCTCTGAAATAATAACCCCTAAATCCCTGACCTCAGATGTTGAGGTTAGGACTGTATCAAATATTCTATATTCAGCCCTTGGGTTTTTACGTCCCAGGTGCAATATCTTGCACTTATCCACATTAAAACTCAATTGCCACAGCTCTGACCATTTTTTTAGTTTACCTAAATCATTTGTCATTTGGCTGATCCCTCCAGGAACGTCAACCCTGTTGCAAATCTTTGTGTCATCAGCAAAAAGACATACTTTTCCATTAATACCTTCTGCAATATCACTAATAAAAATATTAAATAGAATGGGTCCAAGTACTGACCCCTGAGGTACCCCACTGGTAACAAGACCTTGCGCCGAATAAACTCCATTTACCACAACCCTCTGTTGCCTGTCACTCAGCCACTGCCTAATCCATTCAACAATATTGGAATCCAAGCTCAAAGATTGCAATTTATTGATAAGCCTTCTATGCGGAACAGGGATGAGACGAACACCCGAGTTCGGTTCGCACTCGAACTTTTCAAATGGTCGAATTCGAACTCGAACTCAAACTCTATACAAGTCAATGGGACTCAAAATTAGATTTTTAGAGTGCCCTCCAAGAGGGAATATATGCTAGATATTTGCCATAAAAGGTGTATGGGGGTCCGGGTAGTGCCCTGGCGGACAGGAAACAAGGACAAAAAGTTAAAAACTTTTTTAAAGGGACAGTGAGAATTCCATGAAAAAAGGGTTAAAAATAAAAATGAAAAATTCCTTCAAATATCGTGCCTAGGAGGTCCCCATAACCTGCCCGTGAAGTGGCAGATTTCTAGGATGTATAGAAACACTTAACAAAAAAATGACGTTTCATATGACGGTAAATGCTTTTCCTTTAATCTATTCATAAACAACTGCTTGGGGGGGCAGCCTGTATGAAAAGACATTTTAGGACGCGCAGAAAAAGATTAGTGCGCTTTTGGCTGAATTATGGAGAAACTTATGCAGGCTTTGGATGAAAGTAACAATAGGTGCTTTAAAATTGGGCCTTTAGCGTTGGCAACAGTGCCGTCACACAGTAACCCCTCTGAGGATATGAATCTGGTACAGGCGTCAGTGGCAGTACACCCAAATATTGTGCTTTTGGTGCCACGCCAGCAAGTGCATTCATACAGTAACCCCTCTGTAGTATTGTGGAAGAGTGCAGGGGTGGACCATGCGGTCCTATATTAAAAAGATATGCATCTGGTAAAGTCGTCAGTGCACCCAGATATTGTGCCTTTGCTGCCAGGCCAGCAAGTGCCATCATACAGTACCCCCTCTGTCGTATTGTGGAAGAGTGCAGGGGTGGACCATGCGGTCCTATATTAAAAAGATATGCATCTGGTAAAGGCGTCAGTGCACTCAAATATTGTGCCTTTGCTGCCAGGCCAGCAAGTGCCATCATACAGTACCCCCTCTGTCGTATTGTGGAAGAGTACGGGGTTGGACCCTGCGGTTCAAAAAATTTAAATGATATAAATCTGGCACAGGCATCAGTGCAGTCAAATATTGTGCCTTTCATGGCAGCAAGTGCCTTCAAACCGTAACCCTTTTGTGGTATTGTGGAAGAGTTCAGTGCTGGAGGTTTTGTGCATGCAGAAGACATACCCGATCTATTCCGTTACGTCAGCATCCGGGGATTGATAGCTGCTGATCCAGGACTGATTCATTTTTATAAATGTCAGCCGGTCTACAGAGTCGGTGAACAGACGCACTCTTTTGTCTGTAACAAAACCTCCAGTGGCACTGAACGTCCTTTCGGAAAGCACGCTAGATGAAGGGCAACCTAGTAGCTGCATAGCATATTGGCTAAGTTCTGGCCAGTGATCCAATCTCAACACCCAGTAAGCCAGTGGATCATCTGCTGGAAATGTATCCAGGTCTGCCCTTGCCCCTAGGTAGTCCTGCACCATATGGTGAAGACGCTAGGAATGGGTGCCTACATTTGACGTCCCTGGGCGTCGAGGACTAAAAAAAATTAAAAATGCATCAGTCAAGCGGCCCTGGCCTTCAGCGCTATTCCTCTGATCACCTGCAGCCTCAGAAGCACGTGTGTCAGCACTTGGTAATCTAACAGTGCCTGGAAAGGTGTTACACAAGTGTCGCTTTAGAGCGTCCTCAAGTTTTGTCATCCTGTGCTCCCTCTGTGCGGGCAGGATGAGCTCTGCAACTTTCCACTTGTATCGTGGATCAAGAAGGGTTGCCAACCAGTAATGATCCCTCTCCTTGATAGCACGAATCCTGGGGTCCTTTAGCAGGCTTTGCATCATTAGGGAGCCCATGGCGCGTAGGTTGGAGGTGGCATTAGCTGCCGAGTCTTCCTGGTCAATGAGGATGACCGTATCGTGCACTTCCTCCTCCCAGCCACGCACAAGCCCTTCTGTTTCTGGGCACACAAAACCCTGCCTTGAGGAATCCCCACCTTCAATGCCCCCACTACTTAAATAGTCCTCCTCCTCCTCATCCTCCTCCTGTCTGATCTGAGTAGGACCCGCTGGAATGCTGTCTGCGGAAAGACTGGGGCCTTCAGAGCTAGGGAAGGTCTCCTCTTCCTCCCGCTGCTCTGCCTCTAGAGCCACATCTATAATTCCCCGCAGATTGTGCTCCAGCAGGAACACTAAAGGAATTGTGTCACTGATGGATGCACTGTCCCTGCTCACCATCCTCGTTGCCTCCTCAAATGGTGACAGTACAGTGCATGTATCCTTGATCATCTGCCACTGCGGGGGGAAAAAACAAGTTGACCTGAACCTGTCCTTGTGCCATACTCACACAGGTACTCGTTGATGGCCCTCTGCTGCTTGTGCAGACGCTGCAGCATTGCTAATGTCGAGTTCCACCTGGTGGGCATGTCACAGATCAGACGGTTTGTGGGAAGGTGGAATTCTCTTTGAATTTCTGCCAGGCGAACGCTTGCTGGGAATGACCGTCTGAAGTGGCTGCAGACTTTTCTGGCCTGGATGAGAAGCTCTGGCAGCCCTGGGTACTTGGTTAGGAAAAGCTTTACCAGATTTAGGACGTGTGCTAGGCATGGTACATGCGTCAATTTACCCTTGCGTAGGGCGGAGAGAAGGTTGCTGCCATTATCGCAGACGATCATTCCCAGCTGAAGCTGGTGTGGTGTTAACCATCTCTGCACCTGCCCCTGCAGAATTTCTGGCCCGGTGTGGCTCCTGTCCCCTAAACAAACCAGCTCAAGCACAGTATGGCATCTTTTTGCTTGAGCTATTGCGTAGACCCTGTCAGGCGTCGGTTTAACTGCCACTTTGCCAGAGACAGAGAAGGAGGAGGAGGAGGAAGAGGTGGTGGTGGTGGAGCAGACAGACCTCATACAAGCAGCTTTCTGGAGGCATGGTGGGTGAACAAGCTCCAGCAAAGAGCCCCGTCTTGGATCCCTCCCAGCTGCAATCAGAGTTAAACAGTGTGCCGTGAAGGAAATGTAACGACCCTGTCCATGCTTGCTGGACCACGTGTCTAAAGTGACATGCACCTTGCTGCTGACTGCCTTTCCCAATGACTGGATAACATTGTCTTCCACGTGCTGGTATAGTGCTGGAATGGCCTTGAGTAAAAAGTAATGGCATTTTGGAACCTGTCACTGTGGTACAGCGCATTCAGCAAATTCACAGAAGGGAGCAGAGTCCACCAGCTGGAAAGGCAGCAGCTGCAATGCGAGTAATTTTACTAAGCTGGCATTTAGACGCTGTGCTTGGGGATGTGTACGTAAAGTTTTGCACCAACAGGATGTGTGGCAGGTAGTCATATGTCACCTGAAGCACGTGGTACCCAAGTGTCCGGTGTTTATCCCACGCTTCAGCCTCCTCTGACATAGATTACAAATAGCAACGGTGGGGTCTGCTGCACAGTTCTTAAAGAACTCCCAGACAGCAGAGTTCCTGCATGTGTTCTTTGAGACAACAGCGCTCTGCACCGGAGCAGCTCTGACATGTGATGCCTTGGACTGGCTAGTGCTATGGTTGGTCACAGAGGATGTTGTGCCTCGTGTTTGCTGTGCCTCCTCCTCCTCCCCCTCCTCCTCCTCCTCACTTGATTCCTCAGTTTGATCTGGCACCCAGGTGGAGTCAGTGACCTCATCATCATCATGTCACGATCAGCCACTATGGCGGTACCTGGCATGCGCCAAGTAGGGCCCAGGTAAGAGGAAAAGCCGCTATACGCAGAGATGCGTGACACAACGATCAGGAAAAGTAAATAAACCACAGTAGACACTGGGGACCTCTGCACGGCTAAATACCAAAGGAGCCCTATACTGATAGATCGGTCCTTAGAGTGGCCGAATCTGCACTAATAGAAAAGGTTACCTTGTAGCCGTGCAGAGTCCTGGGAAAACACAGACACCTGAAGGAGAAATACTCAACAACTTGCAGGGCAGGACTTCAATATACTAAAGCCGTGGTCTACAGGGACACACAACATATAATACGATAAGAACAGGACAGCTAGGGATATCCAGAAGAGTGGTCAATAAATAAGCCAGGGGTCAAAACCAAAACGTATACCTTGAGCCAAAGCGGGGATATAGCACCAGAGAAAATCCGTCAGCCAGGCCAGAGGGTCAATACCAGGAAGTCAATCAGAACAGAAAACTCAGACAAGGGGGAAACACTGAATAGAACTAGGATGGAAAACAGGGAGCTCTCAGGAACAAATCTGTGGCTGAAGTGAACCAGGATGCAAGAGCATGGTGATATGGGCCCATGGTTTTATATAGGGGAGTAATCAGCCCATAATCACCAGCAGAAGCTCAACGAGCCATGAACTTAACCCCTGAGCTGCATGTCAGGGAAAGCAGCACAGGGAAACACATGGAAACACAGACATAAGGAATACAGAGGGCAGGGAGACAGGGTTGGAACGTGGGAACGTGACAGTAGCCCCCTCCAAAAAAGGTGACCTCAGGGCACCTAAAACAACAAACATGACAGACAAAAAAAAAATCAGGAAACCAGATTACGAACACCAATCACCAAAGTCCTTTGAGGTCCCATTCAGAGTCGTCATCCTCCTCCACAAGATGCCCCCGACTATGAGGGTTTCTTTGAATGGCAACCCAGTGGTCCTTCCTGAACACCAGTCCAAGGGGCGATTGCACATAGCCCTCAGGGACATGACGGGGTAGGGGGTTCTTGGCATCAGTTAGACTGGACACAGAATCAGTGGGACCAAGGTTAGACACCTTTCCCCGTCTTCTCCTAGAACGAGGTCTAGAACTGGTGACCACCCCGCACGACACGGCAACAGTGGGAGTAGGCTCGCCTAGTTGTGCCTTACCACGAGGGTTGGAAACCTCGGACTCTCTGTGGGGCATGGGTACAGTGGTGTTGCAATGTAGCTCTGGTACCGCTGACACACAGCTTGGGACTGTACCGCTGGCACACACAGCTTGGGACTGGTACCGCTGGCACACAGCTTGGGACTGGCACCGCTGGCACACAGCTTGGGACTGGTACCGGCTGGCACAAAGCTGAGACTGGTACCGCGGCTGGCACACAGCTTGAGACTGGTACCGCTGGCACACAGCTTGGGACTGGTACCGCTGGCACACAGCTTGGGACTGGTACCGCTGGCACACAGCTTGAGACTGGTACCGCTGGCACACAGCTTGAGACTGGTAGGTCTGGCACACAGCTTGGGACTGGCACACTGCTTGGGACTAGCACCGCTGGCACACAGCTTGGGAGGGGTACCACTGACACACAGCTTGGGAGGGGTACCGCTGACACACAGCTTGGAGGGTACCGCTGACACACAGCTTGGGAGGGTTACCGCTGACACACAGCTTGGACTGATTTGACTGGAAGCTTGCCAGCCACAGGCGTGACAACCTCACTGCCAGAAAAAGGCAACATAACAGTGCTGCTACACTCCAAGATTGCAGGTCTCCCGCTGGACAACATGATTGCGGTTTCCCCATCAAATTCCTTGGTTGTGACTCCATCGCCAGACCCCATATTTGCGGCCTTGCCACCTGGCACTATGAGTGTGGTGGGTAATGCAGAGAAACGTACAGCACCGCAGGTAATACAGCCTGTAACAATCTTACGCCCTGGACCACCATTAGGGTGTCTGGCCGTTTTGCGAGACCGCGTAAGAGAGGTAATAATGGGATTAACCTCCATGGCTTCAACCTCTGGCTCCCTGGCCGAGAAGGAGTCAAAATCCATTTGTGCCACGGGATCAGAAGAAGGGGAATACTCGACTGGGTCTGAGATGTCAGTTGCCCCCTCCACAGACCTGGTTACCCCTGGAAGGGCTCTCCTAGGCATGGACGGTAAAGGGAGTCCGACCTCGGATACCTGGCGGTGACTGATACCATCTGACCCATCGTCGGAACATTCAGCAAGGTTATTAACATCAGTTGCCCCCTCCACAGGTCTGGTTGCCCTAGGAAGGGCTCTCCTAAACCTGGACGGTACAAGGGGTCTGATTGCTTTGGATTTATAATGGACCCTGGCTTTGGTGACCCGACTGTGGGACGTGGGCACAGCGGGCACTTTGCCAGCCTCGGCGCACACTGGCACTTTGCCAGCCTCGGCCCACACTGGCATCTTGCCAGCCTCGGCGCACACTGGCATCTTGCCAGCCTCGGCGCACACTGGCATCTTGCCAGCCTCGGCGCACACTGGCTTGAGTGGGCACCATGATATAAAATGCAATGAACTGGCACAATAAAAGCAGAGCTTGTCAGTTCGCCTTCTATTCATTTCCTCAGGGGAAAGTGGACCATGTACCCTGCTTTCTAGAACAGCTTGATCTTTAGAAGGGAGAAAAGTAGTGTCCATTAACCCCTTCCACTTAGAAATGAAATCCTCAAACAGCCGCAGCATGGATTCAAACGAATTACGCAACTCTGCGGGCTTTATGGTTGGCTCTTGCATTATGTCACGATCAGCCACTATGGCGGTACCTGGCATGCGCCAAGTAGGGCCCAGGTAAGAGGAAAAGCCGCTATACGCAGAGATGCGTGACACAACGATCAGGAAAAGTAAATAAACCACAGTAGACACTGGGGACCTCTGCACGGCTAAATACCAAAGGAGCCCTATACTGATAGATCGGTCCTTAGAGTGGCCGAATCTGCACTAATGGAAAAAGGTTACCTTGTAGCTGTGCAGAGTCCTGGGAAAACACAGACACCTGAAGGAGAATATACTCAACAACTTGCAGGGCAGGACTTCAATATACTAAAGCCGTGGTCTACAGGGACACACAACATATAATACGATAAGAACAGGACAGCTAGGGATATCCAGAGGAGTGGTCAATAAATAAGCTAGGGGTCAAAACCAAAACATATACCTTGAGCCAAAGCGGGGATATAGCACCAGAGAAAATCCGCCAGCCAGGCCAGAGGGTCAATACCAGGAAGTCAATCAGAACAGAAAACTCAGACAAGGGGGAAACACTGAAATAGAACTAGGATGGAAAACAGGGAGCTCTCAGGAACAAATCTGTGGCTGAAGTGAACCAGGATGCAAGAGCATGGTGATATGGGCCCATGGTTTTATATAGGGGAGTAATCAGCCCATAATCACCAGCAGAAGCTCAACGAGCCATGAACTTAACCCCTGAGCTGCATGTCAGGGAAAGCAGCACAGGGAAACACATGGAAACACAGACATAAGGAATACAGAGGGCAGGGAGACAGGGTTGGAACGTGGGAACGTGACACATCAATGTCATCTTCAGCCCCTATCTCCTCGTGACTGGAGCCAACTTGGCAGTATGCTGCTGCTGCTGGGGCAACATGAGTGCCAGTTATTTGTGTGTCATCACTGGCACCCCCTTCCTCTAGGTTGATTATACTCCCTTGCTCAACCTCAGAGATTGAATCAGAGCACTGTACTTGCTGCGCATCCTCAAGCAGCATGTCACTCTCATTGTAGTCAAACAATTCAGCTGACTCCTCCGTGTGTGATAGTGAGGCTACGGCAGGAGTAGCTGTGGACATGGAGGCTGCATTAGATGCTTTGGCTGCTGAGGTGGACTGTAAAGCACTAGAAGCCTGGCTGGCAGAGGACTCGGAGGATGAGGATGGCCTGGTTAGCCAATCCACCAAATCCTCTGTATGTTGCTGCTGCTTAAGAAGACGGCCAGCACCAGTTAGAAAGGACAAGCGTGCCCCTGCAGAGGATGCACCAAGTCCACCACGACCAGTGGTACAGCCTCCCGACACAGGGGCTGCTTGCCCTCTTATCTGTGTCTGAGAGCGTCTGCCTGTCCTTTTTGTTCTTTCAGACATGGTGAGTGATATATAGATTAAATATGTACATAACTCTGATTAGTGAGCCCCAAAATACAGCGTGGTACTGTATGTATGACGAGACACAGATCACCTTAATTCCCAAGTGTTTTAAAGAAATTAGTGAGCCCCAAAATACAGCGTGGTACTTTTTGTATGACGAGACACAGATCACCTTAATTCCCAAGTGTTTTAAAGAAATTAGTGAGCCCCAAAATACAGCGTGGTACTGTATGTATGACGAGACACAGATCACCTTAATTCCAAGTGTTTTAAAGAAATTAGTGAGCCCCAAAATACAGCGTGGTACTTTTTGTATGACGAGACACAGATCACCTTAATTCCCAAGTGTTTTAAAGAAATTAGTGAGCCCTAAAATACAGCGTGGTACTGTATGTATGACGAGACACAGATCACCTTAATTCCCAAATGTTTTAAAGAAATTAGTGAGCCCCAAAATACAGCGTGGTACGTTTTGTATGACGAGACACAGATCACCTTAATTCCCAAGTGTTTTAAAGAACTTAGTGAGCCCCAAAATACAGCGTGGTACTTTTTGTATGACGAGACACAGATCACCTTAATTCCCAAGTGTTTTAAAGAAATTAGTGAGCCCCAAAAAAATTGCTGGCTGTGTGACGAGACACAGAAGATCACCTTAATTCCCAAGTGTTTTAAAGAAATTAGTGAGCCCCAAAAAAACTTGCTGGCTGTGTGACGAGACACAGAAGATCACCTTAATTCCCAAGTGTTTTAAAGAAATTAGTGAGCCCCAAAAAAACTTGCTGGCTGTGTGATGGGACAAAGAAAATCACCTTAATTCCCAAGTGTTTTAACGAAATTAGTGAGCCCCAAAATACAGCGTGGTACTTTTTGTATGACGAGACACAGATCACCTTAATTCCCAAGTGTTTTAAAGAAATTAGTGAGCCCCAAAAAGATTTGCTGGCACAGTGACAAGACCCAGAAAATCACCTCAATTCACAAATGTTTTAAATAAAGTTGTAAACCCCCAAAAAAATTGCTGGCACAGTGCCAAGACACACATCACCTAGTTTCAATGATATTTGGTATAAATGAGACCCAAAAAGACTTGCTGGCACAGTGACAAGACCCAGAAAATCACCTCAATTCACAAATGTTTTAAATAAAGTTGTAAACCCCAAAAAAACTTGCTGGCACAGTGACAAGACACACATCACCTAAATTTCCTGATATTTGGTATAAATGAGACCCAAAAAGACTTGCTGGCACAGTGTGACAAGACCCAGAAAATCACCTCAATACACAAATGTTTTAAATAAAGTTGTAAACCCCAAAAAAACTTGCTGGCACAGTGACAAGACACACATCACCTAAATTCCCTGATATTTGGTCGAAATGAGACCCCCCCAGACTCCCCCAGTAGCGTGGCAGACCCGTAGTAACAACACACACAACTATCTTCTTTGAAATCTCCTCTGAAATGTGTGCAGAATCGGCACGGTGAAACCTTTTATAGTGTGCTGCGGGACTTAGCTCTGTGAGCCCATGATTGGGCAAAATTTGCCCAATCAGGACTCTGAGCGGTGATTGGCATAGTGTTCAACCAGTCTTGCACCAGACCTGTGGTCAGGTGCAAGCCTGTAGCCAATTACGAGCTTCAGGCAGTGGGAAAATGCATTGTGGTCCATTGTGGTCGAACATGCGGCGAACACCCGGAAATGTTCGGGGTTCGCGACCTGCTCAAACAGGCTAAGTTCGGGTCGAACCCCGAACCGTCCGAACCCGAACAGCTCATCCCTACTGAGCAGCTCTGACATCTGATGCCTTGGACTGGCTAGTGCTACGGTTGGTCATAGAGGATGTTGTGCCTCGTGTCTGTTGTGCCTCCTCCTCCTCACTTGACTCCTCTGTTCGATCTGGCACCCAGGTGGAGTCAGTGACCTCATCATCAATGTCATCATCATCCCCTATCTCCTCATCACTGGAGCCAACTTGGCAGTGTGCTGCAGCTGCTGGGACAACAAGAGTGCCAGTTATTTGTGTGTCATCACTGGCACCCCCTTCCTCTAGGTTGATTATACTCCCTTCCTCGACCTCGGAGATTGAATCAGAGCCCTGTACTTGCTGTGCATCCTCAAGCAGCATGTCACTGCCATTGTAGTCAAACAATTCAGCTGACTCCTCCGTGTGTGATAGTGAGGCTACGGCAGGAGTAGCTGTGGACATGGAGGCTGCATTAGATGCTTTGGCTGCTGAGGTGGACTGTAAAGCACTAGAAGCCTGGCTGGCAGAGGACTCGGAGGATGAGGATGGCCTGGTTAGCCAATCCACCAAATCCTCTGTATGTTGCTGCTGCTTAAGAAGACGGCCAGCACCAGTTAGAAAGGACAAGCGTGCCCCTGCAGAGGATGCACCAAGTCCACCACGACCAGTGGTACAGCCTCCCGACACAGGGGCTGCTTGCCCTCTTATCTGTGTCTGAGAGCGTCTGCCTGTCCTTTTTGTTCTTTCAGACATGGTGAGTGATATATAGATTAAATATGTACATAACTCTGATTCATCTCTGGTTTAAAGATTTCCAGAACTCTGGTATAACTCAGTGAGACACCCTGATAGCTGGCAGCCAGTAACAAGACACAGATTACAATTCCCAGAAACCTCCTACAAGTCAGTGAGACCCCCTTATGGGTGGCAGTGAAAAGACACAAATTACAATTCGCAGAAATCTGCTACAAATCCGTGAGACCCCCTGATAGGACCCCCTGATAGCTGGCAACAGTGACAAGACACAGATTACAATTCGCAGAAATCTGATAGAAGTATGTGGGACTCCCTGAGAGCTGGCAGTGAGAAGACACAGATTACAAATCTCATAAACCTCCTATAAATCAGTGAGACCCCCTGATGGGTGGCAGTGACAAGACACACATTACCTAAATTCTCAGATATTTTGGAGAAATTACTGACCCCCCAAAATACTTGGTGGCAGTGAGTGAGAACACACAGATTTCCTCAATTCCCAAATATTTTGTAGAAATTACTGATCCCAAAATACTGCGTGGCACTGGCAGTGACAAGACACAGATCACCGCAATTCCCAAATATTTTGTAGAAATTACTGACCCCCAAAATACTGCGTGGCACTGGCAGTGACAAGACACAGATCACCTCAATTCACCAATATTTTGTAGAAATTACTGACCCCCAAAATACTGCATGGCAGTAACAAGACACAGATCACCTCAATTCCCAAATATTTTGTAGAATTTACTGACCCACAAAATACTGCGTGGCACTGGCAGTGACAAGACACAGATCACCTCGATTCACAAATATTTTGTAGAAATTACTGACCCCCAAAATACTGCGTGGCACTGGCAGTGACAAGACACAGATCACCTCAATTCACAAATATTTTGTAGAAATTACTGACCCCCAAAATACTGCGTGGCAGTGACAAGACACAGATCACCTCAATTCACAAATATTTTGTAGAAATTACTGACCCCCAAAATATTGCGTGGCACTGGCAGTGACAAGACACAGATCACCTTGATTCACAAATATTTTGTAGAAATTACTGACCCCCAAAATACTGCGTGGCACTGGCAGTGACACTATACAGATCACCTCAATTCACAAATATTTTGTAGAAATTACTGACCCCCAAAATACTGCGTGGCACTGGCAGTTAAAAGACACAGATCACCTCAATTCACAAATATTTTGTAATAATTACTGACCCCAAAATACTGTGTGGCAGTGACAAGACAAAGATCACCTCAATTCACAAATATTTTGTAGAAATTACTGACCCCCAAAATACTGTGCGGCACTGACAGTGACAAGATACAGATCACCTCAATTCCCAATATTTTGTAGAAATTACTGACCCCCAAAATATTGCGTGGCAGAACAAGACACAGATCACCTCAATTCCCAAATATTTTGTAGATATTACTGACCCCCAAAATACTGCGTGGCACTGGCAGTAACAAGATACAGATCACCTCAATTCCCAAATATTTTGTAGAAATTACTGACCCAAAATATTGCGTGGCAGTGACAAGACACAGATCACCTCAATTCACAAATATTTTGTAGAAATTACTGACCCCCAAAATACTGTGCGGCACTGACAGTGACAAGATACAGATCACCTCAATTCACAAATATTTTGTAGAAATTACTGACCCACAAAATACTGCGTGGCACTGGCAGTGACAAGACACAGATCACCTCGATTCACAAATATTTTGTAGAAATTACTGACCCCCAAAATACTGCGTGGCACTGGCAGTGACAAGACACAGATCACCTCAATTCACAAATATTTTGTAGAAATTACTGACCCCCAAAATACTGCGTGGCAGTGACAAGACAAAGATCACCTCAATTCACAAATATTTTGTAGAAATTACTGACCCCCAAAATACTGCGTGGCACTGGCAGTGACACTATACAGATCACCTCAATTCACAAATATTTTGTAGAAATTACTGACCCCCAAAATACTGCGTGGCACTGGCAGTGAAAAGACACAGATCACCTCAATTCACAAATATTTTGTAATAATTACTGACCCCAAAATACTGTGTGGCAGTGACAAGACAAAGATCACCTCAATTCACAAATATTTTGTAGAAATTACTGACCCCCAAAATACTGTGCGGCACTGACAGTGACAAGATACAGATCACCTCAATTCCCAAATATTTTGTAGAAATTACTGACCCCCAAAATATTGCGTGGCAGAACAAGACACAGATCACCTCAATTCCCAAATATTTTGTAGAAATTACTGACCCCCAAAATACTGCGTGGCACTGGCAGTAACAAGATACAGATCACCTCAATTCCCAAATATTTTGTAGAAATTACTGACCCCCCAAAATACTGCATGGCAGTGACAAGACACAGATCACCTCAATTCACAAATATTTTGTAGAAATTACTGACCCCCAAAATACTGCGTGGCACTGGCAGTGACAAGACACAGATCACCTCAATTCACAAATATTTTGTAGAAATTACTGACCCCCAAAATACTGTGTGGCACTGACAGTGACAAGATACAGATCACCTCAATTCCCAAATATTTTGTAGAAATTACTGACCCAAAATATTGCGTGGCAGTGACAAGACACAGATCACCTCAATTCACAAATATTTTGTAGAAATTACTGACCCCCAAAATACTGTGCGGCACTGACAGTGACAAGATACAGATGACCTCAATTCCCAAATATTTTGTAGAAATTACTGACCCCCAAAATACTGCGTGTCAGTGACAAGACACAGATCACCTCAATTCCCAAATATTTTGTAGAAATTACTGACCCCCAAAATACTGCGTGGCACTGGCAGTGACAATACACAGATCACCTCAATTCCTAAATATTTTGTAGCAATTACTGACCCCCAAAATACTTGGTGTCAGTGAGAACACACAGATCACCTCAATTCCCAAATATTTTGTAGCAATTACTGACCCCCAAAATACTGGGTGTCAGTGAGAACACACAGATCACCTCAATTCCCAAATATTTTGTAGCAATTACTGACCCCCAAAATAATGGGTGTCAGTGAGAACACACAGATTACAACAATACCCAAATATTTTGTAAAAATGAGACCCCCAAGTAGCTGGTGGCAGACTGGCAGTGAGAACACACACTAACACAACAACAATCTCCTCTCAAATCTCCTCTCAAACGCGTGCTGAAGCGCTGTGTGAAACCTTATGTAGTGTGCTGCGGGACTTAGCTCTGTGAGCCCATGATTGGGCAAAATTTGCCCAATCAGGACTCTGAGCCGTGATTGGCATAGTCTTGCACCTGTCTTGCACCTGTCTTGCACCTGACCTGTGTTCAGGTGCAAGGCTGTTGCCAATTACAAGCTTCAGGCCAGTGGAAAAGTGCATTGTGGTCCATTGTGGTGCATTGTGGGCGAACACGCGGCGAACAAGCGGAAATGTTCGTAGTTCGCGAACATGCGAACAGGCTATGTTCGATGCGAACTCCGAACCGATCGAACCGAACAGCTCATCCCTACATGCCAGCCAATGGCTTGGGCCACTCGCCAACTCGTGGGCAGGGCTGCAGAGGCCCATAGATGCGAGCAGGGCGTGCTATACCAACCTGCATCATTAAGGCCCACCCACTATGAAACAGCATGGTACACATGACAAAACTGTGCCAGTAGCCACCTTGGATTTGAGGTGCATGGACCTGGAGATGCATTTGGGACGTGCGGGTTTGATGTTTTATGTTGTTTCCCCACCCTGTACTTAGATTTGTAGGTACAGGGTGTCTCTGTCGTCTATACCCTATTCCCTGATGGCTGTGTTATGTGTTAATATATTTTGTTAATGGTTAATATCACAGAACCCTGTGCTCAGAATTAGGGATGTGCACCGATTTTTTTTTCGATTCGATTCGATTCGATTTTTCGAATTTTTAAACTTTTCGATTCGGTTCGTTTCGACTGCTTTCTGTTTCGATTCGGTTCGGCTCGATTCGGTTTTCGGGTACATTTATTTTTCGGAATATCGACCATTTTTCGTATTTTCGGGTAACTTTACTAGGTTTCTGTATCGACTTTTCGTTATTTCGGAAATTTTCGTTTTTCGGAATTGTACATGGTTTTCGGCATATCGCCCATTTTTCGTTTTTCGGAACTTTTCGTTTTTCGGAACTTTTCGTTTTTCGGAACTTTTCGTTTTTCGGAATTGTACATGGTTTTCGGCATATCGCCAATTTTTCGTTTTTCGGAACTTTTCGTTTTTTCGGAACGTCTGTTCTCGTTTCAAAGCTGTCTAACTCTATTCGTTTTGATGAAAACTACTATGGTTTACTTTTTTAATACTACTTTATATATTTTTTATAATAAATTTTTGGTTTGTTTTTCGGATCCAATAATTCATTATGTCGATACGATAATTTTGGCGATTCTATCGTGTTTTTTTAATTAACCCTTTCGCTGCTGAGGCTTTTCACGCCCCTGTGCTGAGGTCATTTTTACCGGTTTTGCTCATCATGTTTAAATGCGTTTTGAAGGCTTATTTTAGTATATATGACCCAGACATATTATATATCGTTCTTTCCGTCAGACTCGGCAGATTCATAATATGTCATTATTATATGTATACGTCATGACCTGTCTGTATATTATAACAAAAAATGCAATAAAATATGATTTTCGATAATTTACAATGTGTAAAGTGTATTTTTTTCACATTTTAACATGCGAGCAATTGCGGTTATATTTTGTATGGGGTGCGCTTGTTAAACAAATTAGAGATGGGGTCTCGTTACAATTTTTTTTGGGGAAAATTACAAAATTTTTAACAAACGCACCGCATACAAAAATCGTTAGTGCAGCATCATTGTTCACATTATAATTGAAATGGGAACAATATTGCTGCATTAACAAACCAAAAACAAGAAAAAAAAATTGTTTTTTTTTTTTTATAAATTTTTTTAAATATTTTTTTATTTTAAATTTTTTTACAAACGTTTTTCACATTCGTGTTTGGTATCGTTGGAACGGCCATGCTCTGGCCGATCCAACAATACCAAACTTTAACCCCTAGTTGCCACGGATCGGGAGATAGGGGGTTCCAAAATGAACCCCCTATCTCCACCATTGGTGGCAGCTAGGGGTTAACTCCAGGACTGGCGTCATCGTGCTACGCACGATGACGCCAGTCCTCAGGGGGAGTTCCCGGAAGCTTGGCCGACATCCGACATCCTCATGGATATGCCCCAGCTCCTCATGGATATTGCCCAGCACCTCGTGGATTTGCCCCAGCTCCTCGTGGATATGCCCCAGCTCCTCGTGGATATTCCCCAGCTCACACATGGATTTGCCCCAGCTCCTCGTGGACATGCCCAGCTCCTCGTGGACATGCCCCAGCTCCTCGTGGACATGCCCCAGCTCCTCGTGGATATGCCCCAGCTCACACATGGATTTGCCCCAGCTCCTCGTGGATATTCCCCAGCTCACACATGGATTTGCCCCAGCTCCTCGTGGATATGCCCCAGCTCCTCGTGGACATGCCCCAGCTCCTCGTGGACATGCCCCAGCTTCTCGTGGACATGCCCCAGCTCCTCGTGGATATGCCCCAGCTCACACATGGATTTGCCCCAGCTCCTCGTGGATATGCCCCAGCTCCTCGTGGACATGCCCCAGCTCCTCGTGGACATGCCCAGCTCCTCGTGGATATGTCCCAGCTCACACATGGATTTGCCCCAGCTCCTCGTGGATATTCCCCAGCTCACACATGGATTTGCCCCAGCTCCTCGTGGATATGCCCCAGCTCCTCGTGGACATGCCCCAGCTCCTCGTGGACATGCCCCAGCTCTCGTGGACATGCCCCAGCTCCTCGTGGATATGCCCCAGCTCCTCCTGGATATGCCCCAGCACATGGAATGCCCCAGCTCCTCATGGATATGCCCCAGCTCCTCATGGATTTGCCCCAGCACATGGAATGCCCCAGCACCTCATGATAATGGCCCCAGCTCACCTCCGCCGCCTTTTTCGCTCCCTCAGAGCGTCCGGCGGCTCGGAGCTTGGGCGCTCGCCAGGGGGAGCCACGTGACCAGCTGCGATTGGCTGGTGACGTGTTTCCTCCAGGCGAGCGCCGAAGCTGCATGCTTCGGACGCTCGCAGGGAGCGAAAAACGCGGCGGAGGGTGAGACACCCGCCCTTAGGGTGACGGTGTCACCCTAAAGGCGGGTGTCACCTGGTGCGGGCCGCACCCCCGCCCCCATGTTACGACGCCACTGGTATATACATTTAACGGCCACACGCCCACGGACTTACTCTATCCAAACAAAGTTCAGAATGATGTGAAACATTGGGACTTTTTGGATAGATCGATTTTCGACTATCCAGAAGTTAAAAAAATAAAAATGGTCGAAATCTAATGCAAAAGTCCTGATGTTTCACATCGGGATGTCAGATATTAATAGGCTTGTGCACCGATTTTTTTTTCGGTTCGATTTGTTCTGATGTTTAAAATTTTCGATTGCGTACATTTTTTTGGAATATCGACCATTTTTCGTGTTTTCGGGTCACTTTGCTCGTTTTTTGTATCGACTTTTCGTGATTTCGGAAATTTTCTTTTTTTTCGGAACGTCTGTTCTCCTCGTTTCAAAGTGTCTAACTCTATTCGTTTTGATGTAAAGTACTATGGTTTACTTTTTTATACTTTATATATTTTTTTTATAATAAATTTTAGGTTTGTTTTTCGGATCCAATAATTCATTCTGACGATACGATAATTCTGGCGATTCTATCGTGTTTTTTTTTTTTTATTAAATAAAGATCCTTTTTTTCTTATGAATATACATTTCACAACTTTATTTATTTAATCACATTAAAAAAATGGTATGAAAGCCAAGGAACAAAAAAAAAAAGAACAAAACGATTTAAAAAACGGTAAACTGACCCGAATGGTCTGACTTTAAAAATAAAAACCAGAACAAAAATGTTTTAAAACGGAAAAATAGTTGATCAAAATGATCTGAAATGAAAAAAATAATAAAATAAAATGATTTAAAACAGACAAAAATATAAATTAACCCTTTCGCTGCTGAGGCATTTCACGGCTTCCCTTCACACCTGTGTGCGGCACTGCGGTCTGCTGCTGAGCTAATTTTTAACAGTTTCGCTCCTCTTGTTTAAACGCGTTTTGAAGCCTTCTTTTATAATATGACCCAGACATGTTATATATCGTTCTTTCCGGCAGACTCGGCAGATGATTCATAATATATCATTATCATATGTATGCGTCATGTCCTGTCTGTATATTATAACAAAAAATGCAATAAAATTAGAATTTTCAATGTTTGTTTTACAAGGTGTAAAGTGTTTTTTCACATTTTAACATGCGAGTGTTTGCGGTTATATTTTATGAGTTGCGTTTGTTAAAAAAAATTGAAAAGGGGACTTGTTATATTTTTTTGGGTGACAATTACACTATTTTTAACAAACGCACCCATACAAAAATCCTTAGTGCAGCATCATTGTTCACATTATAATTGAAATGGCAACAATATTGCTGCATTAACAAAACAAAACAAAAAACCTGTATTTTTTTTTTTTTTATTTTAAATTTTTTAACATTGTCATGTTTGGTATTGTTGGAAAGGCCATGCTCTGGTCGATCCAAAGATACCAAACATTAACCAACCGATAGCTGCCGCGGATCGGGAGATAGGGGTTCCAATGAACCCCCTATCTCCACCATTGGTCACAGTTAGGGGTTAACTCCAATACTGACGTCATTGTGACGAGGTCTTGGGACTGTCAGCAGCTGCTGTTCCCCCACGCTGTTGTCTTCCTGCAAAGACATGACCATGTTGGCGGGCAGCGTCTTAGCGGGCAGCGGTGGGAGAGAGAGAGCTCATAGCTGGGAGGAGGTGTTGTGTGAAGCTGCAAACAGGGACAAATAAACTAGACCTGAGCCGCACTAAGGATCTTTGGGTTGTGTCGGAGAAGACTTCATGCAGTGCTGCCATCAATATTTTTTGATAAATTCTTGGTTATACAATGAATGTGACTGTGGACAAAAATCCGTGTTGTTGTGACATCGCCTAAGCTTAACAAAAAACCAGGCCACGTCGGTAATCAAATCTCAAGGCCTTACAACAAGGTTGTGTTAGTGTGTGACATTTTTTGGCCAGGCAGGAAGTGTAGAATGTGCACAGTCACATTCATGGCCACAAATATGTTGACAAATTTATGACAAAGGGTCCATAGAAATGTCAATACATTTATGTACATATAATTTTAACAGTGTGGAAACCAAGCAATACATATTAACTTATTAAGTAAGGAAAAGCAACGCACACAAACAGGAAAATAGTGAAAAAATAGAACATTTATTTACAACATATTAACATAGGGAAAAAACATGCCAAGGATGGCAAACTGCCCAACAAGTTACTGGCATTTGAGGAGATGTTGGAGCTGGTCCGCATCTTGGACTGCAAAGATTACGATTGCTGTATGGGCCCTTACGGCAGGAAGAATAACACCCGCAAGGATCGTATCCTTGAAAAGCTACGCACCACCATCCTGGAGCTGTTCGGGAAGGACTGGACGAAGGACCATCTCTGAAAACGCTGGTCCGACCTCAAGGCACGCGAGCAGGAGCAGCTGAGGCACATTCTGGAGGAGGCTGCCATTGGTCTCACTGCTGCTCCAGGAGGTCTGCGGCATTGGTTATGTGCTCCCGCAGTTCCTGGAGCAGTTCTTGTAGGGAGTTGACGGCGGTAGCTGCCAGGCGAAGCTCGCCGATCGCCTCCCGTCGGCGTCTGCCTTCTATATATCCAATAAATGAAAGAAGGAAAATACAGTAAGTAAAGCAGGTTTCTATTTTTGACTGAAAGTCTTGAAAAAATATAACAGTAGTATATACCAGAGCTGGCGGCCTCCTGAGTCTCTGACTCCTCCGACTCCTCCCCCACCACCACTGTCTGCATATCCAGTGCTATATGTAAGAAATTAAAGAAATAAAAAATACAGTAAACAACAAAACTGATTTATTTTTGAACAAAAGTCGATACAAAATACAACAGTAAAAAAAAAAAAACCTGGACTGGCGGCCTCCTGTTGCTCCGGCTGACTCTCTACATCCTCCTCTTCCTCCTGCTCCTCCTCCTGCTCCTCTTGTGCTATACATAAAAAAATTTAATTAAAATACAGTAAACAAAAAATGTTTCTGTTTTTGACCAAAAGTCGTTGCAAAATAAAACAGTATATACCAGCGCTGGTGGACGCCCGTGGCTCCCCCTCCTCCTCCGCTGGGGCACTGGTCCCTGCCCGGGCAGATTCGGCGGCCTTCTTCCTGTCGTCTGCCAAATCCAAAAAATATAACACGTAAATAATGCAGACTGGAAAAAATGGTATATCTATACAATATATTGCCGAAAGTATTGCGACACCCCTCCACTACCCACTACCAGCTTGTCCCACCACTACTCCCATCTCATAGTTCTAAAGTCACAAAATATTTATTTATTTCCTCTGCACAGACATATATTACCGTTCATTTATATATTTTTTTCAGAAGTAAACATTACGTTTATTCAATAAAAACTATTATTTGTGTTGTGTGTGTACAAAGCGCATTGTGCGACTGCTTTTAGTTATTTTATAGAAGGCCTCAGCCTCAGTTTCACTTTCAGTTTCTGCTAATAATAAAACTGGATATTGCAGAAACAACAACAGAAATCCACCATTTTGTTTTGAAATTTGCATCTAAAGCATTCAATGACACTGCTGCAGCAGCTGCTGAGGCTGTATTGAACACAGCTCTGTTTGGATGCACTTTCAGAAGAACTACATGTCCCATCCTATCACTTAGCAAAGACGCAGAGATTTTTATTGATGCGCAGGTGGGAGCCAATATTGGGCAAGCTGTGGGTCATCTCGTATGCATCACTCAATCACAACAACCTCCCCCCCAGCACACTACAGACTATACACACAGTGCCAAAAGAAATCCAGCATTGTAACTTCATCTACATACATCAAATATCACAATTTTCACGAATAAGTAAAATCACAAAAAAAAAAGCTATGGCAAAAATGCATGTATGACGAGTTGTGAAAACGCAAAGCTATACACAATCACATTGCATGAAAAAAGGACTAGATAAATCAACGTATTTCTGTTCACATTAGCACATGCAAGCACATTATTATTATTATACAGGATTTATATAGCGCCAACAGTTTGCGCAGCACTTTACAATATAACATGACACTTACGTTTCGCTATGACGCGGCGGATGCGCCTCAGCTGCTCCTGCTCCCGTACTTTTAAATCAGACCAGCGTTTCCGTAGCTGGTCCTTCGTCCGGTCCTTCCCAAACTTCTCCAAAATGGTAGTGCGTAGCTTGTCAAGGATACGATCTTTTCTGGCGTTATTCTTGCTGCGGTAAGGTCCCTTCCGGCAATCGTAATCTTTTCTATCAAAGATGCGGACCAGCTCCAACATCTCCTCAAACGCCATATTTTGGGCCCGTTTCTTCTTGGGTGCCGGTGGTTCATCATGAGATGAAGACGAGGTGCTTGTGCAGCACTCCTCTCTGGCAGCGGCCATTATGAAGAATAATAAAAACAAAATTTTGTTCAAAAAGTTGTCAATAAAACTGGCTCAATAAAGTTACGACATGTGCGCGCGCGCGCATGCGCGACCCGCGGACGAATCGGATCTGACCAGAATACGAAAATTCTTATCGGATCTTTGGAAACAATAAAAAAATTTACAGAATCAGCCATATTACATAGTTACATAGTTACATAGTTATATAGGCTGAAAAAAGACATGCGTCCATCGGGTTCAGCCTCTCCCACATAACCTACTGCTGTTGATCCAAAAGAAGGCAAAAAACCCAGTCTGAATGCTTGCCAATATGCAACATACTGGGAAAAAATTCCTTCTTGACCCCAGAATGGCAGTCAGATTTCTCCTTGGATCAAGAAGCTTTTACCCACATATTAAATATTATAACCCTTAATATTCTGTGTCTGCAGGAAGTCTCATCCAGTCGTTTTTTAAAAGTCTGTACAGACTCTGACCCAACCACCTCAACAGGCAGAGAATTCCACAGCTTTATTGTTCTCACCGTAAAATAACCCTTCCTATGCTTTAACCTAAATTTTCTTTCTTCCAGTCTAAATGGATGACCCCTTGTCCTATGTATAGTCCTGTTAATGAATAGGTTATCAGACAATGGTTGATAATGGCCCGTATATATTATATATAAGGTTATCAGATCCCCTCTAAGGCGCCTTTTCTCTAAACTAAACAGGTTTAAGCTTGTTAGTCTTTCCTCATAACTTAACCCTTCCATCCCCCTTATTAATTTAGTTGCCCGTCTCTGCACTTTTTCTAGCGATATAATATCTTTTTTAAGACAGGTGCCCAAAATTGCACGGCATATTCAAGGTGCGGCCTGACCATTGATTTATACAGAGGCAAAATTATGTTTTCATCCCGTGAGTGAACTCCCCTTTTAATGCATGCCAGTACTTTGCTGGCCTTGGCGGCTGCTGTTTGACATTGCACATTGTTACTTAGTTTGAAGTCTATGATTATTCCAAATCCTTCTCCTGCTTGGATTTCCCTAACTCCGTACCATTTAGGGTATAAATTGCTTGTGTGTTCTTCACTCCAAAGTGCATAACTTTACATTTATCTAGATTAAATTTCATCTGCCATTTAAGTGCCCAGTCCCCCAATCTATCTAAATCCCTCTGCAGCGGGTTTTTAGAGCACTGGGCTCATTTTGCACTGGGGTACAATCTGTATAGTTGTGATAGATTGCACCTGAATGGAAGAGGGTCTGCTGTGCTAGGGGAGAGGATGGTTAAAAGGTTGGAGGAGACTTTAAACTAGTGGAAGGGGGGAGGGATACAGTATCTTACAAAATGGAGACAGAGCAGATAGCGGAAGGTTTCAGTTCAGACTAAGGGGGGTGGAGCCGGGGGATGGGTAATGTCAGAACAGTGGAGACATGTAATGTAAAGTCGCATTCAGCATGTGTGGGTAGAGACAACATTAAATGTATGCTTGCTAATGCAAGGAGCCTCAATAACAAGATGGGGGAACTAGAGGCAATAGCATACACTAAGCAATACGACATTATAGGAATAACAGAAACATGGTGGGACGAAACGCATGACTGGGCTGTAAACTTAAACGGTTATACATTGTTTAGAAAGGATAGGAAACATAAGAAAGGGGGTGGAGTGTGTTTATATGTAAATCAGGATTTAAAGCCTAATATTACACAACTGGAAAGTGATGAGGGAAATGTGGAATCCTTATGGGTAAATATTTCGTTGGGGAATAAACAGGGAAGTCAATTATTGGTTGGCATATGCTATAAACCACCTAATATAGATAATGATGAGGAAGAACAACTGTTAGAGCAAATTAGGAAGGCTGCACATCATGGCAGCACTTTAATTATTGGAGATTTTAATTACCCGGACATAAATTGGGATAGTGGGACTAGTAATTCAGCAAAGGGAATCCGGTTCCTGAACATTTTAAATGATACCTTCATGTCACAACTGGTAGAAACACCAACTAGAGAGGATAACTGTCTGGACCTGGTTATAACAAATAATGTGGATCTTTTCTCAAATATTAATGTAAAAGAACAGTTGGGAAACAGCGACCATAACATGGTGACTTTTGAAATAAACTCAAAAAAACACATTCATAAGGGGCATGCTAAAATATATAATTTTAAAAAGGCCAACTTTATTAAAATAAAGGAAGCTCTCAATGTCATTGACTGGCAGAAACTCTTTCACGGGAAAAACACTGAGGATAAGTGGAATATCTTTAAACTAACACTAGAAAAGTACACGTCACAATATATTCCACTGGTTAATAAATATAAAAGAAACAGACTGAAACCAATGTGGCTTAGTAGGAAGGTAACTAAGGAAATGAAAAATAAAAAGAAGGCATTTAAAGCTTTTAAATTTGATAAATCTGAGGCATCCTATAAAGCATATAGGGCAGCCAATAAAGCATGTAAAAATGCGATTAGATGGGCTAAACTAGAAAATGAAAAAGAAATAGCCAAAGAGAGCAAGACCAACCCTAAAAGATTCTTTAGGTACATAAATTCTAAAAAACCCAAGAGTGAAAATGTAGGTTCACTAAAATCTGAGTCAGGGTTATTGTTAACTGAAGATCAGGATAAGGCAGAAATTTTAAATGATTATTTTTCTTCAGTATTTATCAAAGAGAAACCTATAACAGGAGACATGAAATTCATTAATAAAAACTTACTAATACAAAGTGACTGGTTGACTCAGGACAAGGTTTTACACAAATTAAACAATGTGAATGTTAATAAAGCCCCAGGGCCAGATGGAATTCACCCGCGAGTACTAAGAGAGCTATGTGTTGAAATATGTAAACCTCTGTTCTTAATCTTTCAAGATTCTTTTCTTTCAGGAATAGTACCAGAGGATTGGAGAAAAGCTGACGTGGTCCCTATATTTAAGAAAGGTTTAAAATTTGTGCCTGGGAATTATAGACCTGTGAGCTTAACATCTGTGGCTGGGAAAGTATTTGAGGGGTTACTAAGGGATAATATTCAGGAATTTATTGGGAGGTATAATGTAATTGGCAAAAATCAGCATGGTTTCATGAAACACAGATCATGTCAGACTAACCTAATTACGTTCTATGAGGAAGTAAGTAGAAGTATAGATCAGGGGGTCGCAGTGGATGTGATTTACTTAGATTTTGCCAAAGCTTTCGACACAGTTCCACACAAAAGGTTACTACTTAAATTAAGAAAAAATGGTCTAGATGAAAATACTTGTTCTTGGATAGAAAACTGGCTAAAAGATAGGGTACAGAGAGTGGTCATAAATGGTACATTTTCAAGATGGACACCAGTGGTAAGTGGTGTCCCTCAGGGGTCTGTTATAGGACCAATACTATTCAATTTATTTATAAATGACCTTGAGATAGGCATTGAAAGTCATGTATCAGTGTTTGCAGATGACACAAAGCTAGGAAAAGTAATACAATGTGAGCAGGATGTTACTTCGCTGCAGAGGGATTTAGATATATTGGGGGACTGGGCACTTAAATGGCAGATGAGATTTAATCTAGATAAATGTAAAGTTATGCACTTTGGAGTGAAGAACACACAAGCAATTTATACCCTAAATGGTACGGAGTTAGGGAAATCCAAGCAGGAGAAGGATTTGGGAATAATCATAGACTTCAAACTAAGTAACAATGTGCAATGTCAAACAGCAGCCGCCAAGGCCAGCAAAGTACTGGCATGCATTAAAAGGGGAGTTCACTCACGGGATGAAAACATAATTTTGCCTCTGTATAAATCAATGGTCAGGCCGCACCTTGAATATGCCGTGCAATTTTGGGCACCTGTCTTAAAAAAGATATTATATCGTTAGAAAAAGTGCAGAGACGGGCAACTAAATTAATAAGGGGATGGAAGGGTTAAGTTATGAGGAAAGACTAACAAGCTTAAACCTGTTTAGTTTAGAGAAAAGGCGCCTTAGAGGGGATCTGATAACCTTATATAAATATATACGGGGCCATTATCAACCATTGTCTGATAACCTATTCATTAACAGGACTATACATAGGACAAGGGGTCATCCATTTAGACTGGAAGAAAGAAAATTTAGCTTAAAGCATAGGAAGGGTTATTTTACGGTGAGAACAATCAAGCTGTGGAATTCTCTGCCTGTTGAGGTGGTTGGGTCAGAGTCTGTACAGACTTTTAAAAAACGACTGGATGACTTCCTGCAGACACAGAATATTAAGGGTTATAATATTTAATATGTGGGTAAAAGCTTCTTGATCCAAGGAGAAATCTGACTGCCATTCTGGGGTCAAGAAGGAATTTTTTCCCAGTATGTTGCATATTGGCAAGCATTCAGACTGGGTTTTTTGCCTTCTTTTGGATCAACAGCAGTAGGTTATGGAGAGGCTGAACCCGATGGACGCATGTCTTTTTTCAGCCTATATAACTATGTAACTATGTAACTATGTAACATCCTGCTCACTTTGTATTACTTTTCCTAGCTTTGTGTCATCTGCAAACACTGATACATGACTTTCAATGCCTATCTCAAGGTCATTTATAAATAAATTGAATAGTATTGGTCCTATAACAGACCCCTGAGGGGGACACCACTTACCACTGGTGTCCATCTTGAAAATGTACCATTTATGACCACTCTCTGTACCCTATCTTTTAGCCAGTTTTTCTATCCAAGAACAAGTATTTTTCATCTAGACCATTTTTTCTTAATTTAAATAGTAACCTTTTGTGTGGAACTGTGTCGAAAGCTTTGGCAAAACTAAGTAAATCACATCCACTGCGACCCCCTGATCTATACTTCTACTTACTTCCTCATAGAACGTAATTAGGTTAGTCTGACATGATCTGTGTTTCATGAAACCATGCTGATTTTTGCCAATTACATTATACCTCCCAATAAATTCCTGAATACTATCCCTTAGTAACCCCTCAAATACTTTCCAGCCACAGATGTTAAGCTCACAGGTCTATAATTCCCAGGCACAAATTTTAAACCTTTCTTAAATATAGGGACCACGTCAGCTTTTCTCCAATCCTCTGGTACTATTCCTGAAAGAAAAGAATCTTGAAAGATTAAGAACAGAGGTTTACATATTTCAACACATAGCTCTCTTAGTACTCGCGGGTGAATTCCATCTGGCCCTGGGGCTTTATTAACATTCACATTGTTTAATTTGTGTAAAACCTTGTCCTGAGTATAACCGATACTAGTTAAATATACGATGTCCAGACTTAACGAAATGGTACCGAAATCCCGAATGGAACTGAAATCATGAATAGAGGGAAAATAAATTTCGATTTGACACATTTCAAGTCCATTCGAAAATTCCGAAAAATTTTCGATTTGGCAAATTTTTCGTTTTTTTCGGAAAGTCTGTTCTCGTTTCAAAGCAATAGATTTCGATTTGACACGTTTCAAGTCCATTCGAAAATTCCGAAAAATTTTCGATTTGGTAAATTTTTCGTTTTTTCGGAAAGTCTGTTCTCGTTTCAAAGCAATAGATTTCGATTTGACACATTTCAAGTCCATTCGAAATTCCGAAAATTTTTCGATTCGGTTCGGAAAACAGTTCGGATTCGACTTTTTCGTATCTAAAAAATTTCGGATTTTCGGCCGAATCGAAAGACCCGAATCGGGAAATTTCGTGAAAATTCCGAAATTCCGAAACCCGAAACGCACATCCCTACTCAGAATTGGTCTCCTGTGTTTTAGAAATATTATTTGATGTACTGTGTTGCCATAAGTGTCCCTGCTGCTTTGCTTTCTCTCTACAAAGGACTGAGAATCATCTAAGGCTGTCTGGATTACTGTTTGTGGAATCTGTGTTTATGTATGAAGAATGTTATTGTCTATGTATCGGTTGATATCTGCTGATGGGGTTACTGGGTCTGTAAACTTGGCCTTGACCAACTCCCTCTATCTGGCAGTTGTTTGTACATGTCAACGTTGTGACTGGATATTGTTCTTACTTGTTTGCCAAACGTTGAACATAACAGCGCAGTGCAGGGATGTCTGGTTGGGCTGAGTTTGGTAATGGGATTAAATGTTAGAGATGTGCACGGCTGAAAAATTTGTTTTGTTTCTTTTTGTTTTAACATAATTTTGTTTTCAGAATAATGTTGCTAATTTCGTTTAGTTTAGTTTTGGATCGATTTGAAATTTCATATCGTTTCTAATTGATATATCAAATTATCAATTCGATAGCTGATATCAATTCGAATTTATAGATCACTAACTAAAACCCCAATTAATTTTGCTGCTAAAAGACAAGCTATATTAAGCTGTGTCACAGATTTACAGGGTTATTCAGAGAGATGTGAAGACCAGGAGAATGACTGGAGAATTGAAAATTCTAGGTCAAAATAGCCAATTTATCTCACTTTCCAAATCGGCTATTTGATCTAGATTGTTCATTCTCCTGGCAATTCTGGTTTTTACCTCTCTCTGAATAACCCTATTAGTATTTGAGTCAAATTAAACAGTGAAACTAAATTAATTTGTTTCGTAAAATCGTTTGCTGACTATTACTTGTATTGTAAGTTAAGATCAATTCAATAGTTGATATCAATTCGATAGTTGATATCAAATTCAATTCAATAGTTGATATCAATTCGAATTTTCCACCATAGATCTCAATGTTAAAAAAATCCCTGTTTTTATTAAATATTTCTTAAACCATTTATAATTTTCAATTGCAGCAAACCAAAAAGACATTTTTTTTATTGATAAACGCACACAGACTGTAAGGAAATAATTCAGCTGCATGCGTTCAGAAAAGAAAACCAGACCTCATTATTACATTTAAAATAAGTTAGGAAACCTAAACTTTCACCCAAAAATTCCAGAAAATGCCCAAACAATAAATTGAAAGAATAGCTGTTTTGGGGCGTGTTCAGTGCCATCATGGACAACTACATGTGAGGAGAGCTCCCGCCAGTCACCAGGTCTTACACTTGCCAGCATCGATTCACCACACAAATCTCTCATTGAGTCCCGCAGATCCTCTAGCACCACATGGCACCACCTAAAACCCCGAAACCGGCGGAAACGCTGCGGTCTGGGAAACAGCGGTACTTGGGGAACGCACTGATTTATTGGAACATAAATCTGATGAGTTATGCCTCGCACATAATGAATTAGTGGATGCTTATAAGGATTAGGGATGAGCTGTTCGGTTCAATATGTACAGCGTTCGATTCGGACATCGGCTGTTCGTCGAACTACGAAGATTTTCGCGTGTTCGCCGCATGTACACCCACAATGCACCACAATGGACCACAATGCACTTTTCCACTGGCCTGAAGCTTGTATTTGGCTACAGCCTGTACCTGACCACAGTTTAGG
This sequence comes from Leptobrachium leishanense, assembly GCA_009667805.1. Classification (NCBI taxonomy): domain Eukaryota; kingdom Metazoa; phylum Chordata; class Amphibia; order Anura; family Megophryidae; genus Leptobrachium; species Leptobrachium leishanense. Next base: position 124,666,759 of record CM019068.1, read on the forward strand.
TGCAAGACAGGTACAAGACTATGCCAATCACGGCTCAGAGTCCTGATTGGGCAAATTTTGTCCAATCATGGGCTCACAGAGCTAAGTCCCGCAGCACACTATATAAGACGTCCCTCGCAGCCCCAGCACGTGTTTTTTGAAAGGAGATTGTTGTGTTAGTGTGTGTTCTCACTGCCACCAGCTATTGGGGGGGGTCTCACTTCTACAAAATATCTGGGAATTGTTGTAATCTGTGTGTTCTCACTGCCAGCAACTATTTTGGGGGTCTCATTTCTACAAAATATCTGGGAATTGTTGTAATCTGCCTGTTCTCACTGGGGGGTTGTAAATTAATATACTGGGTCTGGGCCTGTGAATTGATATTCTGGGGCTGTAAATTGATATCCTGGGGGGCTGTAAATTGATTATACTGGGTCTGGGGGCTGTAGATTGATATACTGGGTCTGGGGCTGTAAATTGATATACTGGATCTGGGGGCTGTAAATAGATTTACTGGGGTCTTGGGGCTGTAAATTGATATACTGGGGGAGGCTGTAAATTGATATAGTGGGGGAGGCTGTAAATTGATATACTGGGTCTGGGGCTATAAATTGATATACTGGGGAGGCTGTAAACTGATATACTGGGGCTGTAAATTGATATACTGGGTCTGGGGGCTGTAAATAGATTTACTGGGGAGGCTGTAAATTGATATACTGGGTCTGGGGCTATAAATTGATATACTGGGGTCTGGGGGCTGTAAATTGATATACTGGGGAGGCTGTAAATTGATATACTGGGGCCTTGGGGGGGTTGTAAATTGATATGCGGCGGTCTGGGGTGCTGTAAATTGATATGTTGGGGCTGGGGGGTGTAGAATTATATACTGGGGTCTGGAGGTGTAAAATGATATGCAGGGGGTTTGAATAAACTGATATTGGAACGTTAATGTGAGTTTTATTGCTGTGGAGCTCTGTGATACACGCATACACACCGCACATTATTGTGAGTTTTATTGCTGTGGAGCTCTGTTATACACTCATACACACTGCACATTACTGTGAGTTTTATTGTTGTGGAGCTCTGTGATACAGTAATGTGCAGTGTGTATGAGTGTATAACAGAGCTCCACAACAATAATGAAACTCACAGTAATGTGCAGTGTGTATGAGTATATCACAGAGCTCCACAGCAATAAACTCACAGTAATGTGCGGTGTGTGAGTGTATCACAGTAATATGCAGTGTTTATGAGTGTGAGTTTTGTTTTTGTGGAGCTCTGTTATACACTCATACTGTCACGTTTTCCACGTTCCAACCCTGTCCCCCTTCCCTCTGTATTCCTCATGTCTATGTTCCCATGTGTTTCTATGTTGCTTTTCCCTGGGATGCAGCTCAGGGGTTAAGAGTCTGCCTGTTAAGATCTGCTGTTAGTGAAATGGGCTGATCACTTCCCTATTTAAAACCATGGGCCCATATCACAATGCTCTTGCATTGGTTCATTTTCAGTCTTTGTTTGTTGACGACTTCATGTTCCTGAGAGCTCCCTGTTGTTCTGTCTGGTCAAGTCTATGTTTTATTGTTTACCTTATTTCTTTGATCTGTCCATTGTTTCTTTAGTTAGCCTAGGTTCCAGTTCATGTCCAGTGTTTTACATGTAATCAGTCAAGTGTTTCTCCTTCGTCTGTTTCATGTTCTGACTGATTATATGGTTTTGACCCTCAGGCCTGGCTAACGGATTTTCTGCTTGTATAACTCCACTTCGGTATAAAGTAAACCTTCTGGTTTTGACTCCTGGCCTACTCACTGACTACTCTCTTGGATCATCCTTGGCTGTATTGTTTATGTTTCTGTCTTGAGGTCTGCCCTCCTGTCTAGTGAATTCATCTACCACCCCTAGAATGTATACAAGAGACCTATCTGGTTTATTTCCTTGTCGTAGGGCATCTAGCTGTTTTGTTGTGTGTCCCTGCTGACCACAGGTTTTGTGATTGAAGTCCTTCCCTGCAAGTTGTGGAGTATAACTCCTTCTGGTATTCTGTGTTCACCCTAGGACTCTGCATGGCTACTAGGTAACCCTTTTCCATTAAAGCAGATCCGGCCACTCTAAGGTCTGGTCTATCAGCATAGGGCTTCTTTCGGTATAGCCGTGCAGAGGTCCCCAGTGTCTCCTGTGTCCCCAGTGTTTCACGTATCTATGTGTAGCGCTGTTTTAGTTCTGTTGCTGTAATTACTCGTTTTTGGCAACCAGGGGGAGACAAGCGCAATGTAAACTATACTGGACACATTGGGACTACGTTTTCCAGCATGCTTTGGGGCAGAGACAGGAAGTGGGTGGGGAGAACAGAGAGACATCTGCAACCCTGTGCGGAGGAGAGCCAATGCGCACCGAGGGGTGAACAGAGCAAGACGCACGTGAGACAGGGAGCGATTGTGACCAGGCCAGAGCGCAGGTGTTGCCTAGCGGACGCTGGAGATCGGTTTCAGTGACTTGCCAGAGACCTAGTAATCCACCGCTGAGAGGTTTGCACAGACACAGAGCTGCAGATTGGACCCCGAGTTAGGAGACCGCAATGATCTAATGGGAGTGCAGGCGGTAAACTGAAAATCTTGTTGCAATTTGGACAAGCAAGAAAAGCGGATCCGGTGGCACAGAGTCCCAGCCAAATCGAGCAAAGAGACGTCCTTGGTCGAGCAGGGGAGCAGATTGTCTGGCGGATGGGTGAGAGGCCTTCCAGGCCACAGTAAAGTTAACAAAGCACGCTGCAGTTTGCTTAAATCTACAGGGCCCAATGTGACTAGTCGAAGATACACTGAATCCATTCACTGGCCAGTCGAATCTAGTACCTGGGTACCAACACACACATACACGCACACCTTCTTGGGACACAACCTGTACAGGACTTACACTCCAGCAACAAAGGGGTTAAAATTTCCTTTTTTTACCGCTGCGCGTTTCTCGCATTACGAATTCCTGTAAATATTTATATATACCGTGCTTGCTTTATATATGCCAGTTTATTTGAGACCAGTAAACTATATAACTTATAAAATCCACAACAGTGCTGGTGTATATTTATTCCCTAGTGCGGGGAGACTGACCCGAGGTTAAATTCAGCGGCTCCTCCAGGAGTGAGCGCTACATATGGTTATTGTGTCCTGCGTCTCTGCTTATAGGGGCTTTTACTCGTACCAGGGCCTTATTCGGCGCATGCCAGGTACCGCCATTGTGACTGAATGTGACACATACACACTGCACATTACTGTGAGTTTTATTGTTGTGGAGCTCTGATACACTCACACACCGCACATTACTGTGAGTTTTATTGCTGTGGAGCTCTGTGATACGCTCATACACACTGCTCATTACTGGAAGGTTTAATGAAGTGAGATCTGTAATTTGCAGTGTGTGTATAAGTACATCAATAAGGTAGACGTATCTTATAAACCTGAATTGCTCCTGGTGAGGGTATAAATTAATGTAAGAAATATATATATATATATGTTACTTTGCAATGAAATAGATTTGAGATATCTCAAGTACTGTTAAATCCAGAGTCTTCAAAATATTTCTAAATCTGCAAATAGAGATATGAAGAAGAATCGGATATAAGGAGTTTATCCTAAAGTATTTGTTGCAATAGTATATGTTGAAATTGGAAGTTACTGTGATTAAAATTAATAAGCAAGGAATTATATAACTACAATATAAAAAGCAGAAGATTAGAAGTTTAATTCTCGATATTAGCCAGTTGTTATAGAGGTCTGATATGGCACAGGATTGCTGACCAGCACCTTGGGGGTTAAACAGGGGCATCGCTGGACATCCAAGATGTCATCCCCCCTCCAGGTTCGAATCGTGTTTTGGCGCCAATTAGTGCGGCAAAATCGTTAATGTTATACGCCGCTGAAAAGGGGAGACTCAACCCTTTTCAGCGGTGCAAAAAGCATCTCCCTAGCTTCAATGGTTGGAGATATAGAGGGCTCCAAAGGAGCCCCCCCTCCCCTCCATTGATTTGCATGGGGACACCTGCTGATGACGTCACCATGCAGCGTGGCGACGTCATCAACCTCGCCTGCCCATGTAAATCACATGGGCAGGCTTCCTCCCTGCCAGATCGCCGAGGGATCTAGCGAGGGAGGTAAGTATCGGGCGGGAGGGGGGTTAGGCGCCACTGACGTACCCTGTACGTCCGCGGGTCTAAGGGAGACCCGTGGACAGAACGTACAGGGTACGTCAGTGGTCCTTAAGGGGTTAAACGGTGAAATTAAATGAATTTGTTTCATAAAGCCCTTTGCTGACTATTACTTGTATTGTAAACTAAAATCACTTTGATAGTTGATATCAATTCGAAATTTGATTTCAAATTCGATAGTGTGGGAAATGTTGTATCCCACAGGCTTCAATGTTAAAAATATTCCAGTTTTAATACAATGTCTAATAAACCGTTACTTATAATGTTCTGCAGTAAAAAGTCTCTTTATTTTTAGTTTTTTTTTAGGATCTTTTGAAGCAATTTTTTTTTTTTAATCAATTCAAAATTTGACCCGAAATCTCAAATCGGATTCAGGATGCCCTCAGAAGCACGAAAATGTAAATTTCGTAGGAAAAACAGATCTGTACGTAACGAATTGCACATCCCTAGAGTAAAGTAGGATTGCAGAAATATGTAAATATAAAAATAAATGAAATCCCTGCCTACGGTTATGTATTTATTTGAGCCTTTGGTAGGAGTTGGGGGGGTATTACTAATGTGAAATAATATTTTAATATTAGGTATAACTATGATGGGGAGGGGGTGTTGGAATTTTTTCTCTTGCAAAGGGGGCGGTGGTCCAGAAAAGGTTGGGAACCACTGCATTAGAGGTTTATATAGAATATGCTCTCTTTGGGATGTAAGGACTGCCGTGTGTTGTGTGTTTTTGTCTGTAACTTGTGTCAGTGTGTGTTTCATTCTGTGTAGGTTTATGCTCATGTGTGTCTACGCAGTGTCTGCAGATTAATATCAGGGCATGCAATGGTTTTGGACCACAGGGGGTTAATTTACTCCTGAACATGATCCCTCCTCTACTAAACAAAATGTATACATTAAACAAGCGAGCAGCAGCATAGGGAGTGTTCCAGAGTCAGAGGAGCAGCACAGGGAGCAGGGCCGACCCATCCATGGAGCAGGGTGGAGCAGTGGCGCAAAATGCAACTCTCAAGGGCCACGGCAAGGAGCACCTGTCCTGGACAAGGCATGGCTCTCCAGCATCCTGCGAAGCCAGGCTGCGCCAGCCCTCACGAGCGGAGCGGCGCCTGCCCCTCACACAGGCAGTGCGGCGCCCACCTCCTTCACTCAGACGAAGCGGCGCCAGCCCCCTACACACGTGCGGGCGATGCCTGCGCCCTTCACTGCAGCGAGACGGAGTCTGCCACTTTCAGCGGGCCAGGTCCGGCACTTTTGAAGCCCTACAGCAGGGGTCCAGAGCCAGCCACAGAGCAAGGCCTCGGCCAGCCCCGGGAGCCAGGCCTGGAACCCAAGGCCTCAGCCAGAGCCAGCCCCAGTGCCAGGCCTGGAGCAAGGCCTCGGCCAGGCCTGGAGCCAGTGCCAGGTCTCGGCCAGGCCCGGAGCAAGGCCTCAGCCAGCCACGTGGGCCAGGCCTCGACCAGGCCCGGAGGAAGGCCTCGGCCTGGCCTAGAGCCAGCCCCAGTGCCAGTCCCAGAGACAGCCCCAGTGCCAGTCCCGGAGACAGCCCCAGTGCCAGTCCCGGAGACAGCCCCAGTGCCATGCCAGGAGCCTCAGCCAGGCCTGGTGACAGCCACGGTGCCAGGCCTTGACCAGGTCCTCGAGTGTGCTGGAGCACGACCAGGCCCGACCGTGTCCAACAAGCCCTCCACTGTGTGGGTAAGTTTATGTGTGTGTGTGTGACGGTGTGGCTGTGTGTGACTGTGTATGTCTGACCGTGCATGTGTGTAGGTGTGTGTGTGGATGTGTGTTACTGTATGTAGGAGTGTGTGACTGTATGTGGATGCGTGTGACAGTGGGCCGGGATATGTGGCGCTCTGTGATACTCATACACATGGCACATTACTGTCAGATTTATTGCTGTGGGGCTGTGGGATAAGCTCATACACACCGCACATTACTGTGAGTTTTATTGCTGTGGAGCTCTGATACGCTCATACATGTCACGTGTTTTTTTTTGTGGGGGGCAGCATTTCATCTTTCGCTCCAGGCAGGACAGTGGCTTGGGCCGGCCCTGACAGGGAGTGACCCAGAAGAGCAGTTCCTGGTCATTTACTCCCCCTTCCCTCTGCAATTTTTATACAGTGACTCAAATGAGTCGGTTCATGAGCCAATTCTTTGAGGTGACCGACCCATGATGAACCGAGTCATGTAAAAGAGCCGGACTTCCCATCACCACAATGAAGCACTGATGGAAAGTAAGAAGAGACTTTTATTTGCAGGGGAGTGTGTGTGCACCAGGGACGTGCTGTCAGGGTAGGCAGGTGAGGCAGAGCCTCACCTGCCATTAAGCGTTAAAATAAAATAAACTCACTGGCTCCACACTCCCCTGCTAGCAGCTCCGTCCTGTCTCTGCACGCATTCTTTTTCACAGCCTATGCAATTTGCATAGCGGTTAGCTTCCATGCTACGGTATCGCGTAAGCTGCTCGAGAAGTCTGCAGCCTCGTCTGTTCAAATAGGAACAGGCGCACACTGCCTACTTCCTGAAAACTGGTCGTCAGAGCCTCAGAGAGGCACTGACAGAGCAATGGAATAACTTGGACCAATGGGAAAGCACCATTGGTCCAAGCCATTCAAAAAACGCCTGCATGGGAGGCTGGCCTCTCATTGACCGGTAAGGGCACAGGCAGCTCCCTCTAGTGGCGGATACAGAGTGTGACAGGCACATGCACAGAAAAAACTGTTTTTCTATAATATTACAAATTAATAGTAAAGTATATGATATGGAAAATAATGGTATCTTTACAAAGTCCGTTTAATGGCGAGAAAAACGGTATATAATAAGTGTGGGTACAGTAAATGAGTAAAAGATAATTTACAGGTAAACACAGAACCGCAGACAGTTAATATCTTTGTATATCTGGCTCTGATACTAGCCAGTGCCTCACCAACCACTGACCTCACCGCATGTCCCTGGTGTGCACGGTGTTTCACTGTAGGGGGGAAAAACCAGGGATGGTGTGCAGTGGATTGGATTACACACTAGGCTACACCAAAAACCTAGACAGGCACAAGGACACAGGAAAGGTGCTGCCTTCGGCCCATGTCAGACGAGCGCACTGATCACGTCCGTTTTGCCGCACATTTTTACGTCCGTTATAGCATATAATTATGACCAATGGAGCCCCACACACACCGAACTGCGGACGCATAACAGATGCGGCAAACGGACACCGGTTACGCAAGAACGTAAATCCGCTAGAACGGACGCACAGTGCTCTGCGTCCGCAACATCCGCATAGCTTTGTGTGTGAGTGATGAACGAGGTCAGACGGACTGCATTTATGGGTCCAGCATTTTTGAATGACAAAATGGTTTTCATATTTATTTTCCCTGCTACATCAGTCAAAAATAACGTCAGTTAAAAAAATGGACTGTGTGGCCACTACTACGTCTTCCGTCAGAAAGTGCGTCCGTACTGCACGGACGCACAGTCTGTTAGGCTTGTGCACCGATTTTTTTTTCGGTTCGATTCGATTTTTCGGATTTTTAAACTTTTCGATTTGGCTCGTTTCGACCGATTTCTGTTTCGATTCGGTTCGGCTCGACTCGTTTTTTGTGTACAATTTTCCCGGAATTTCGACCATTTTTCGTATTTTCGTGTCACTTAGCTCGTTTTTGTATCGACATTTCGTATTTTCGGAAATTTTTGTTTTTTCGGAACGTCTGTTCTCCTCGTTTCAAAGCAATAAATGTCGATTTGACACATTTCAAGTACATTCGAAAATTCTGAAAATATTTCGTTTCGGCTCGGAAAACTTTTCGGATCTGCCATTTTCGGATCTAAAAATTTTCGGAAAATCGGCCGCATCCGAAAACACGAATCGGGAAATTTCGTGAAAATTCCGAAATTCCGAAACCCGAAACGCACATCCCTACAGTCCGTACAAATGCGCTCGTCTGACACCAGCCTTCATGTAATGGTACAGGTCAGGCTGTGGACGGATCCTGACATTGTTGCACTTTTGTGATTCCACATCGTCAAAATTTTGGTGAATTCAGTATTTTGCAAATGGTCACCGTAGTACCCCATAAATGGAGTTGCTGATGCAGTTATAGGGCATTGGTGAATACCGCCGAAGTGCATCGTGGGTACGGCATAGTACGCCTCTTGTGTCACGTTCACTATAGCGCTCACCCCTGATCACCGTGGTGTGGAACCTTTTGGACAGACCGAAAGGTATTTTAATATGATAGGTAGTTTTTTATTTTTGTATTAGTGTGAAATCCACCCCCCCCCCACCATTATAAGCGTCAAACCCTGCAAGTCTTTTACTTGCATAGGATGTAAGCCTGTGGAATTTAGCCATTTCCTTTGTGTGCAGGAAAGGGGTGTGTGAACAGACCATAAACTAGAAAAAAGGCATCTCCGAATCAAATGTAGTAAATTTGTCTCACTGTTGGTTAAACTCTGACGTAGAAATGTATCTGCTCTGATTGGTTGTGGTATCACATTCCTATGTTGGGAGTGAAAACTGCAGGAAGTTTTTATGTATAACGAACATTTCTATTGGATGTTGAAACAATAAACCAATCTGACAGACCACGGACTGATCAGATGCTAATCTGCCATATCTCGGTGTGGTTGGGTCTGTCGTCTCCTCTGATCAGAGTCGCGCAGCGCCTTACTTCATTTTTGATATATAAGAAGAAACTTGAAAAAGGTTTATGGTAATTATAATGGAAATTAGAACTTATCACAGACCTCTGAGTTATTTGATTTGCAAGCAATCTGGACTGCGAGCCCCAGCACTCCCAGCCAGGGAGGCTAGACCAAACAATAACAATAAGTACCACTAAGTAACAAATGATTTTGAGACCAACAGGGTTATCCAAAGAGATTTGAAAAGTCACTGCACGTTCGGTGACTTTTCATTCTCTTCAATTCGGTTTGTGTTGCCGATCCCATTTCGGTGACCCTGCGGTGTATTCAGCAAACACCACAGGGTCCCCGAATTGCAGGGAAAGGCTACCGCAAACCCGACGAAAACTAACCGCAAAACCCAGCGAATGCACATCGAAAACCCGCAAAAACATCTGGATTAACCCGTCGAAGACGCCGGAAAAAGCCGAGCAGGAGCCGATCGCACGCAGCGAAGCCGCCGGAAAAAGCCGAGACCGCAGACAGAGGGAGGTGAATAAATTAGCAAAACAGTTTGTATGAATGTTTGAAAGTGAAATGCTGTTTGCAAAGAAACTACTGAGCAAAAATGTCTGAAATTTACACATGAGGTTCAGGGAATGATAACAAAAAGGGCTGTTGCAGAAAAAATCAGTAAACTTAAAAAAAAAAATCAAACAAAATTGTTAGATTTTAATTTCCTGTAAATATAATAAATATTTTGTCTTAAAAAGCCTGTTCTTATAAAATGGGCTGTGAAATTCCCCCCCTCCATTTTTGTTAGTGTCAATACTGCATAGACCGTTGTTCCTTCTATAGGATATGAGCTGTGGCCGATTTACTGTTATGTTCAGTGCAGGAAAATGTGAGTGGCTAAACTTTGATGTTGTAATGTATCTGTACACTGATTGGCTATAAATTCTGTGAATTTTAATAAATAGATCTGGCTTAACGAGGAAAGCTAGACTTCTGAGAAAGACCAACACAGTTTTGTGATTGATTCTTTTTGGGGGTCTCCGCCATGGCGTAGCGCAGCTCTTACTTCGGTTTTGATATATAAGAAGAAACTTGGAAAAGGTTTATGGTAATTATAATGAAAAATAGAATTTTTCAGTTGTTGTCTGAAGGGGATTTGCCATTCGGATGTATCCTTACATTTAAGTGTATCTTTACTTTTGAATGTATCCTTACATTTGCTTGTTCAGATTTTGCGAACTTGCCTCCAGGCTTGGTTTTTGTTTATTTTCCTTGACGTTAAAGCTATGGTTCAGAGCTTGTTGATTTTTTTTTTGATTTGTTTTTGCTGCAAGGTTGGACTCTTTTGTCTTGGTTTGTGTTTGTCATTTTATGTATTGTAGTAAAGGAAAAATCGTTTGAGGACCTCACGTGTGTTTGAACTCGCCCGGTGTGCTGAGTATATTGTTTTGTATATGCTGGAAATTGAACTCATAAAAAAAGGAAAGAGATGTTTCTAGTTGTATTGTCTCCGTTCTGTGTCTATCTTGTACTTCAATTCTGGTGTTTCTGGGTCGTCCATATCTTGTAATTGTGAGAATTTTATTTTAACTGATTAGATTTTGATTTCTTCTTATATATCAACTGATTTTATCTCCCATTGAGAGACAGTTTTTTCTTTTTCCTCTTATTTTTTATTTTTATTTTCTTGCGCGCTGCTGCCATTTTTTCTTTATTTTTTTTGCTGCATGTGTTTGCGCGCTGATTCTAAAGGATTTGCTAACTGTTTTTTCTTTCAGATTGCATGTTTGTTTTTGTTTTATTTTTTATTTTGTTTCTTGCCATTGATTGCGTCTGTTTATTTAAATGTTTGTCTTTACTAACTATTAATGTATGTGTTTATCTTTGATGTTTTGTATTTCGTAGTTTTGATATTATGTTTTTTATATGTAATTTATGTATAGGGACTGCTTCTCTTAAACCAGGTTGCTTTGTTTCTGTGTCATTACTGCCTTGCCTCGTGTAAAAAAAAAAAAAAAAGGGCACAGGAAATGGAGACAATAGGGCTTTACTTTTACAGTAAATTTCAAAAATTACTGCTTTTTTTTGTTCTTAGCTTATGTTTGAAAGATGAACATAGAAAGTCAATACTCTGACAAGGCAGGTTACACGTGAATGTTATGTTATAAGTTGATGTATGATATATAAAAAAATTAGTGTATCAAGGTGATGGGCTCAATCTGCCTTAATATAAATTATACATTTTCCCAAAAGAGGCGTGGTCGGTTATTTTCCTCTGGTCTTTGTTTGAGTCCAGCACTAAAGGATTGACCACACCTTAATATAGGTTATATGTTTTGCCAAAATGGCTGACTGAGATCATTTACAGTTTTGTAACTTGTATAATGGAATATATATATGTAGGTTCATGTTTAGTTGTTTGGAATCTAAGAGGATGAAGTGATATAAAGCTGAAGGATTTGAGTGAAAGTTTAAAGGAAAGCGCCTACAGGTTTAGTAGCGCTGTACAAAGGAATTTAGGCAGATTTCAAATGAGTGAAGGTGGGTTTTTTTGGTTTTATTTTAGTTGACTAAGGGAGATGGAAGGTTGTAGTTTGGTATCTGAGTATTGTTTGATTGTTTTCTTTTTCTGCAGTGGTAGTCAGATGTCTAGTTTTATTTTTTGCTGTCTGATGTTTTTGTCTTTTGGTGTGAAGTGCAACAACGTATAACTTTGCCCCCATTGAATATTCTTGGAGGGAATAAAACAGGTTGTAAAATAGCTGCACAAACACCTCACGTTTGAATGTTTGTTTTTAACCAATATCCTTAATAAAGATTATTGATGTTTATTAAGAATCTTTTTCTCTGAGTTTCCTCTGAGAACTTTGTGCTAATTAACGCGTCAAGTTTTAAACATGCCCTTCTATACTTTCTTTCCCAGTTCATGATATTTTTGTTGTGTTTTTTTATTTGAATTGAAGTTCACATTCTTTTCCTAGTCTCCTCCATTTTGTCTCTCTCATGACCCCTCCTCTCCTCCATTTTTTCTCTCTCTCATGACCACTCCTTTTCTTTGTGTCCAAAAATGTGTTGCACTTTTTTTCTCCATTTTAAAAGTATTTTAACCATATGAATTTTAAAGTTTTTGACAGGTTAATAATACATTTTTTTCCCAAGTTTTTACTTTAGGTGAAAATTACCCATGCATGCCAACTTTGATCAAGCTAGATGGAAGATAATGTGATACCAATATTGATAAAGCTGTTGGAATTGAAGGAAATTTACTCAAACACATTATCATTTCACATTGCAATGTTACATCAACCGGATAATAAGGAATTATCAGACACCAGGCAATAAAACATTCTAGTTTATCGACAACTCATCAATAAATCATGCGATTAAAGAGGATCATTGATTTAGAAATAAAACTTAAGACATGTCAGTTTTACAAAACTGTTATTTTCAACCAATAAGACAGAAGACAAAGAAAGAAGATAATGTATTTTTATATGCTGATGGATTATCTTTGTGTTGTCGTCTAAGTGATAATTATTTTGTGTCTTTTATTATTTTATATTTTATTATTTTTGTTGTTTGGTTACAATCAATATTGTTCAAAATTCCCTGACACATTTAGGATTATTGAAGATCACATCCAATTAAAATTAGAGTTAATTAATGTATTTAGGAACATATAATTTAATGCATTTGCATAAATACGTTTCATGACATATATAGTGGTAAATGGAAAGTTCTGATTCGGTAAAATTAATGCTGTTTTTATTTTTTTTATTTGATTTGAGGATTGGTGTGTTTTATAAACACTAGGTTTGTTTCAAAACACCGAACAAGACTGAATAGGATAGTAATTAATTTATTTTTTTTGATATTTAAAATGGGTGGAATATGCACTTCGGCTATTTCCCTTTTGAGCCTAAGTTGCGTATATATATTTTTCTCTAACAATGAGTCAGAAGTAGTATAATTTTTTTTCTCGTTGCGTGAGGCCGATAGGCTTTGCGGGGAAATTTTAAAATTTATTATCTGTGTCTCTTCTTGTGTAAATTAACATTTTTATTGTTTTCGTGCATTTGAGAGTGACAATGAATGAATGGATGTATATGATTAGCGGGGTATACCATATTTTCTTTTCTTTTTTCTTTTCTTTATTGTTGCTAAAACTGTATCACATCATCAAGAAACCTGACAGTCACAATGACTGCATATGGAACGAATCATGGACATTTTGTGTCAAGCTCAAAGGTCACAGGTAATAAGCAACCAGCGCAAAGAGACAGCTTGTTCAGGAGTCCCTATGGTGGGAGCTCTGATGACATTCAATGATTATGCGTCTCAAGCTGGGATGTTGAAAAAAAAGACCACACCCTGATCTCGCACTGTGGACTACGGTATTAGATTATGGAATTTTTTTATTTTTTTTATTTATTTAATCCCCTAGAGAAGTGTGAGAAAGGATTGGATTTGTGAAAATGAGAATGTATTTCTTGAGTGTGTGTATGAATGCAGGTGTGTATGCGTTTTGTGGAGTGAAGCTGAACATAGGAAAACACACAGATATAGATCTGACTCATGTTGATTTATTAGATAAATGAACTTTTACATTCAAGTTATTATACTTTTCTTGTTCGGTGAATTATATTTTGGGAAATGGGAATAAATAGTTATTTAATGTCTAGATTAGGTATTTTTGCCTACGCTCCAAGTGGTTCGCTGGAAGAGTGAATCTAGATAGATAAGTGTATTTTATGCTCATAAAGGGCCTCCTTGGGGAATCCCTTTTGTACATTATAAAGGTATTGAGGTATTTTAGGAGTAAATACCAGAATTTTTTTCTTCCCCTCCGAGTAATCTAGAATGATCTAAAGGTCTTAGGCAAGGACACTGTAGCCCAGGTTTAATTAGTTTAATTGCCTAAGTTTGGTTTATCTTTTAGATGATCACAGGTGATATGTGATCAAAGGAAAGAATTGTTAGATTTTAATTTCCTGTAAATATAATAAATATTTTGTCTTAAAAAGCCTGTTCTTATAAAATGGGCTGTGAAATTCCCCCCCTCCATTTTTGTTAGTGTCAATACTGCATAGACCGTTGTTCCTTCTATAGGATATCAGCTGTGGCCGATTTCCTGTTATGTTCAGTGCAGGAAAATGTGCGCAGAAGCGAGAATATGGGAAAAGGATTTCTTGTGAACCATATATGGTAGTAAGTTAACTGAGTGGCTAAACTTTGATGTTGTAATGTATCTGTACACTGATTGGCTATAAATTCTGTGAATTTTAATAAATAGATCTGGCTTAACGAGGAAAGCTAGACTTCTGAGAAAGACCAACACAGTTTTGTGATTGATTCTTTTTGGGGGTCTCCGCCATGGCGTAGCGCAGCTCTTACTTCGGTTTTGATATATAAGAAGAAACTTGGAAAAGGTTTATGGTAATTATAATGAAAAATAGAATTTTTCAAAAATCAGACTTTAAAAAAAAAAAAAATGAGGAAAAATGCTTAAAATATCCTAAAAAAATCTATAAATAAAGAGACTCTTTACTGCAGAATTTTATAATGAACGGTTTATTAGATATTGAATTAAAACGGGAATATTTTTAACCTTGAAGCCTATGGGATTCTCCTGAATTAACTTGCCGAATTAAACCACCGAATAGCAGGGCATTTCGGGAACCTTTCACTGCTGGTTTTCGTTCTCTGAATAGCCGAAGCAGTGCATTTTCATGGGGATTTCACTGCCCTCGAACAGGCACCTTATGTGCAGGCAATTCGCCAGGATTTGGCGAATTGCCTGCTCTCTGGATAGCTGAATGGCCAGGAAAGGTAACCGAACGCTGATTTTCAGCGTTCGGTTATTTTTCTCAAGCAATTCGGATCTCTTTGGATAACCCAGCAAGTGTTTACTGAGCCAAAACAGGTTAGGCAGAAGTTCAAGAAATATGCTCTTACACCAGGGGTTAAATATAATTTCCTAGTCGGCAACAGAGGAGGTAGTCGTACAGGCAGAGTTGGCAACAGAGAAGACACTCATACACTCCGTGTCAGCAGGGTAGATCGATGGGTTGACAGATTCAGCACCCTGCAGGGCAGGCATATACTTAGAGACTGCGTGATAGTTTATGCACATAAACCCAGGGTCAGCACAGAGCACAATAACCATACAAAAGGAGTCAGAGAGAATAGTCAAAAAGGCAATCCGGGTCAATAACAAGCAGGGTCCTCATACAAGCAAAATTGGCAACAGAGTAAAGTAAACAGTGAAACACAAAGTGGATACACCAGGCGATGCGGGAATAACTCCATGTCAGGGTGACGAGCTGTCTCACGCGCCCTGCATTTAAGGCCGACGGCTCCGCGTCATCATGCTGCAGGCATCCCAATTGCCCTCCAGGCGCACGGACAGCCGGAACTCCTGGCACCCGGCCAGCCAGTGATGCCGCAGGGTGTCCAGGCCCCCCCTGAAGAGTCGCAGGTGCCGAGGATGTGACACTTTAGCATAAAAGGGGTTAACAGACATTAATTATGTTTTACCGGACCTATTATTTAGACATTTTTTAAATACATTTATTGTTTCAGTTCAGTGGAGTTCGCAGAGTCAATTTCAGCACAATGCGACAGTTATCGCCTCAATTCGGTGGTTTTTGCTATCGTCCTATAACTGCTTCTGCGATTCCATTTTCGGCAAATAGCGGTGAGCATTCACTAAATAGTGAATACCATATTTTCAACTAAATGGAATAACTGAATTGCACTGAAGTTGCACGCAATTTTGGTGCTTTGTGAATAGACCTTTAGACCGGGGTCAGACGAGCATTTTTAAGAGCGTAAGGAACATCCGTGAGAATGGACGTTCCTTCCACTCTGACGCCTGTCTGGCCACCTCGCAGTTAGTGCGCTCAGCGCTACAAGGCTCGATCCTCCTATGGAAGATCACGCTTTGCAGCCATGTTGAACATGCGTCATAGCGCTTTGATGGGGAGGCTTTCAGAACGTCCACAACCAAAACACGCCAGCTGTAGTGTGTGCAATTCGTGTGCGAGCTAGTGTGTGGCCAGCCCCGTCGAAGCATCACAACACTGTGACGGACACCTTGAGGCACGTAGTGCGTTCGTCTGACCCCAGCCTTATGTGTACACGTCATCCTCTGTCAAACCACACGCAATAGCGAGCGTCCTGAGACAAAGCAGCTGATGGATTGGTATTGCACAGGTGTACGCAGCTCCAATCAATCATTCTGTGCAGGTGCTAAGTAATTTAGGTACAAAAGTATGGAGGTTCTACTTCTATGCTTTGTGTAATGTGCGCATTGTATGCAAATCACGTGAAAAAAAGCTGCAGGGACATTGTCATTTTAGAAGCCCTTAGGCTGGGGTCAGACCAGCGCACTTTTAACGTGCGTTCTGGCGCACTTAATCACGGCCGCAGTAGCAGCAAATGACGGGCAATGACGGCCAATATACGAAGTACGGCTGCACGAAAGTCCGGCCGCGCAACGCAAGTGGAAAATGAACGCATTTTTTCGAGAACCGCTAGTACAGAGTGCGCTGCGGCGGCATAGCGGCGTGTGTGCGTGATTAGATGTCAGACGCTGCTAATGTCCAGCCAACATAATGTCCAGACGCAAAAAGTGTTTTATTGACAATCTGTAAAAAATCACGCACGAAAATGCGCATCGTCTGACCGTTTTTGCGCATTCTGTGAAAAAATACGTCAATGTGTTCGGACGCCCTTTTTGACGGTCGCTGCAAATAATGCGTTCATTTGACCCCAGCCTTAGCAGATGGGGAGAAGCAGCACGTGATGATGGGGAGGAGCAGCACGTGATGATGGGGAGAAGCAGCACGTGATGATGGGGAGGAGCAGCACGTGATGATGGGGAGGAGCAGCACGTGATGATGGGGAGGAGCAGCACGTGATGATGGGGAGGAGCAGCACGCACACGCAATGAGGGGGGAAAAGGGGAGTATTTACTCCTAAAATAAAGTAGGACAAAACGTTATTGGGCAGATGCAGTCAGTCAGCACCCTCTTCCGAATTATTTAAGGGGCATAAAATGGGGGGGGGTCAGGGATGAAGCACAAAGTGATATGTCTGAAAGAGCATCTCCATACAGTTATGAGGCCTCGCCCACCTGTTCTGTCCTGAAGCTGGCTGTGTGCCCCTTTATGAAAATAATGTTCAGAAGACCAAAAAATGGCCAGCTCTGCACCTTCTTTTCTGCTTTGCTCCAAAGTGCCAGGTGTGAGCCAGGCCCAGGATTGGTTTAGGGTTGCAGGATCGGCCATGTTTTCCTGGAGACATATAATTTATTCATGCTGATGGGCAACACATGAAAAACGCTGCCACACAGCATGTCGAATCCATGTACTGTAGCTGTGAAATGAAAAAGGAATCCCAAGTGACCTGTCTCGATTTTCTTCCTGCTGCACATGAATTATACATGTTGCTGGGCAGCACTTTTCAGTAATCCCCTCTGTATGAATTAGGAATACGTCCAGTAAAATCTGGAAGATCTGGGCAGCCTTAGGTTAGTCACTTTGATTTTATACCTGTCAAATCAGGACTAAACGTATTCTAGTCCTCGCCATGTAGACTGAGCTGTGTGCACCCTAACCCTGCCTGCGTGTCGAATTTGAAAATAAAGGGCACAGGGGATAGGCCAGCTGACAGGTCATGTGACAGCCTCACCCCCCCCCCTCCATCCCCTTCACTTGCCAGTGCCTGCATCGGGTGGGCGTGGCCGGCTCGCGCTAATCAGATCCCGCCACCTTGTCTATAAATATAGGGGAGGGAAGTGTTACGCAACTATTAGTACATACGCATTATTCTCCTTCGCAGATCCTTACTCTACAGGTGTATTACCGGCCGAAACAAGTAAGCTCCGGCGCGTTTATCCGGACAGCAGGACGTCATTCTAGCGCGCTATCGGTTTTTAATATCGGTGGGGATTTTTTTCCGTGCAAGACTTGTCGTGTTACAGACGCTGCTTTCCTGTCTCCTCGCGTCGCCAGATGTGTGTGTTCGGGGTGTGGGGGTGGAAGAGGTTGAGGCTGTTGGAGGTATTCGGCTTTGGGGAGGCAATCTGACAAAGCTGTTCGGCAATTTCTGTAACTCCGTCCCCTCACTCTCTACATATAGAGCCCTCACAGCAGCCTGGAAGCGTGGAGGGATGCCTGAGAGCGATACGAGTTGTATGCTAGGCCGAGTATCACGCATGCGCCTCTCCCGCCATGGTTGTATCAGTGATACATCCCGAATTAATCCCTCCAGTCCCATGATGCTCTGCAGCTGGTGAAGCCCCTTTTCAGAGAAGGGTCTGGCTGCAGACTGGAGCTCCACGCAGTGTTTATGTTTCAACTTTAGTCCAGCATCGTGTGATGCTTTAATACATTTACTTTTTTTAAAACCTGTTTTATGGCTGAATATTATCAGAAAAGACCGGCATACAAGTCGGTTTACTTCTACTTTATGCAATATCGGTGAAACCTAGTGCCTGATCCACCAACAGGACAGAGGGAGAAAGAAAAGAGGAAGATAAAAAAGCCGAGAGGAAGTCCAGCCTACAGCCATATCCTTTCTAGGGACAAACTCCAACGCCTGGTACATATTCACATCAACCCCAACCTCTGGTCTAATCATATTCCATCCATGGGTCCCACACTTTGTAACACTCCTGTGTGGCGCACCTTAGGGATGCAATGTTAATGGAGGAGCTGACTGCTAATGTTTGGCAACACCCTGCCAAAGCTGGGGGCTCCAGGGCCCTCCACTCTGCAATGGCACGGCGTCCGGCCAAGGCCAGCTTAGAAAGTAATTTATTTTGTCTCAGCGTCAGCTCCTCCACCAGACTAGCTAAAAGCAATACTGCCGGTGTAAAGGGGATGTCCTGTTCCAGCACAGGCTGCGCCAGAGAATGTAATTTCTTCCATAGTCCCACCAGGCGAGGACAGTCCCACCACATATGCAAAAAAGTGCCTTTGTGGCCACATAACCTCCAACATCCATGGTTGTCACCTTCATCTTGGCAAGCTTGTCCAGAGTGGTGTACCAGCGGAAGATCCTCTTTAATGCCTGTTCCTGATGGGCAGTACAAATGGATGTCCTCCGCGCCGCTTCCCATACATTGACCCTTTTTATGCCGTGGGTTGAACTGTGGGGACTCCATGCACGAGGTGGCATAGCACGCCCTGCTGGCATTTATGGGTTGCAACCAGCTGGTGCCAATCCTTTGCTGTGGGATGGTTTGAACTCTGTACCCCTGCAGTCAATGACATACATTAAAGGATGGGGGTTCAGTGGAGGCGCTAGTGAATTGTGTAAGGTTTTAAAGAATTATGTTGTGCAGCCGACGAGGATTATAGCACAAAACCTCGACAAGAATGTGCAGGATGATAGAGCAGAGACGAGGGGGGGTCCAAGTGGCGCAAACTCTTAAGTGAGTGGTCAGTGCGAGTTTGTTCTAATGCGGTCAAAAAAGACCTAAGTATAATTAGTATGCCTTCTTTTGGGAGGTGGAAGAGCAGTACCTATTCATGTACAAGGAAGCATTTTAAAGTGCTAATATAAAGTGCAAATGAATAAAGTGCAAATGAGCTGATGAAATGCTAGTGCAAAGTTATAAAGGTCAAGGATAAATTCTTGACAGAGTTCTGGCCCAGTATCTGGAGAGTTGATTCAGACGGTATGGGAATACGGTGAGGATGTCCACTGGAGTAGTCCGGAGGGTATGGCAGTCTTCCTAGGGTCCGGTCCTCACCTAGGTCCTATGTGTGTTTCCAATTCCCAAAAATAGGGAGGCAGGAAGGGGGGAAAAAAACAGAAAGGGGAGAAGATTGCGCAGTATTGTTTGATATTGGGTCAAGCGGAAAAAGACGAGGGGACACTTACAGTGTGTGGAGCCTCAGTTCCGGCTCTGGTGTGAAGCGCCTTGGGCCTAAATGAGGGTGGCCTCTGCCCTTCTTTGCCGTTGTTCCTGGGTGACCCTTTGTTTCCTTTTCCTTGCTGCTTGCCCGATTGTCTCAGGTACAAAAGAGGGAGAATCCTAATAGCGCAATATGCAGCTGTATGTGGATGTAAATTTAAAACAGAGGTATAGAAGGCAAACTCACCGATGATGGAGCCTTTAGCTGCAGGCTCAACTCTAGGGCATGTGGTACTGCTACGGTGGGTACCTGCACCTCTTTCCACAGCGGGTGTCTTTTTATGCTCCTCTCGTTGGTAGATGGTTCCTTTGTGGAAAAAAGGGGTGGTTTGACATATACAGCTAAGGCTGTTGTTGGGTCTCCTGGTGACCAATGGTAAATAAATAAATAAATAAAAGGAGAGTTTTGAGGTACAATTAAAAAAATTTTTAATAGGCAAAGGTTTAAAAACAATTTAAAGGGTGAGGGGTTCGCACAGAGTACGCGTTTCGGCTGACAAAGCAGCCTTCTTCAGCTCAGGGTGCAAAAAAAGGGGATGTGGGACACTCCACGTGTGTCTGTTTATATAGAAAATCCAAATAGTTGAGTTCCCGGAGTTACTTCCGGTTCCGAGGGGGATGCGGTCACGTGGTACGTGCCGCGTCATTACGCGGCGGCCATTTTGGGCGTGCGTTCCACTTGCCTGTTGTTTGCGTTCCATACGCAACGTGTGTGTCCGGCGCAAGTGACGCCCAGGGGGAAAAAAACGGCGGCGGGGCAGCTCCAATACTATAGGAGGCACGGATGGGCACCAGTATCCAACGGACACATGCTGGCACCATCATATATACAAGAAATCGCCATTTATGAGGCTAAAAAGGGCAAATCGCATTATACAATGGAAATATAGTACAGTTTGAAACGGAATAAAACACATTCCGGGTCATTAGGCAAAATTACAATATACATTATATAGTGGTATTTCAAAATGAAATAAAATACATTCTGGGTCATTAACAGAAGTACAGTTTAAAACATGGTAGAGATAGGTATAGATAACTGCGGATACATCTTTAGGTAATGGTCTTGATCTCATGCAGATGCATATGCACAATATGAAGGTAACATAAAATGATAAAAATATCCAAAAAGGTCACAGGGTAAAAAGGGGTAAGACATAATGTTAAAATTACATCTTAAAAATTGAAAGAGTAAAAAATGAGTAAAAATATAGTGAGGTTAAAAGTCGATAATTTAAAATTTTAAAATTTTAAAAAATCATAAAAATGGAGGGGATGGTTGGGAAGGATGGGAGGTAATACAGGATTCATAAAGTATATTGATACGGTCACATGCGAATTGGTAGTATTTTCCGGAGCGGGTATGTAATGGATATTCAGTAAGTAATCAGTCGAGAAAGTGGCATAGCTCGAAATCAGCGTTTAATCCATATGGTTGGAGGGTACCTAGGTTGAAAATCCAATTCATTTCCTCCTTCCCGATGGTCTTCTCAAAGTTGCCACCTCTCCAGGGTATCTCGACCTTTTTAGCCTCATAAATGGCGATTTCTTGTATATATGATGGTGCCAGCATGTGTCCGTTGGATACTGGTGCCCATCCGTGCCTCCTATAGTATTGGAGCTGCCCCGCCGCCGTTTTTTTCCCCCTGGGCGTCACTTGCGCCGGACACACGTTGCGTATGGAACGCAAACAACAGGCAAGTGGAACGCACGCCCAAAATGGCCGCCGCGTAATGACGCGGCACGTACCACGTGACCGCATCCCCCTCGGAACCCGGAAGTAACTCCGGGAACTCAACTATTTGGATTTTCTATATAAACAGACACACGTGGAGTGTCCCACATCCCCTTTTTTTGCACCCTGAGCTGAAGAAGGCTGCTTTGTCAGCCGAAACGCGTACTCTGTGCGAACCCCTCACCCTTTAAATTGTTTTTAACCCTTTGCCTATTAAAAATTTTTTTAATTGTACCTCAAAACTCTCCTTTTATTTATTTATTTATTTACCATTGGTCACCAGGAGACCCAACAACAGCCTTAGCTGTATATGTCAAACCACCCCTTTTTTCCACAAAGGAACCATCTACCAACGAGAGGAGCATAAAAAGACACCGCTGTGGAAAGAGGTGCAGGTACCCACCGTAGCAGTACCACATGCCCTAGAGTTGAGCCTGCATCTAAAGGCTCCATCATCGGTGAGTTTGCCTTCTATACCTCTGTTTTAAATTTACATCCACATACAGCTGCATATTGCGCTATTAGGATTCTCCCTCTTTTGTACCT
The DNA here is from genome assembly GCA_009667805.1 of Leptobrachium leishanense. Taxonomy (NCBI): domain Eukaryota; kingdom Metazoa; phylum Chordata; class Amphibia; order Anura; family Megophryidae; genus Leptobrachium; species Leptobrachium leishanense. The sequence goes on from CM019068.1 coordinate 124,688,773, forward strand.
GAGACAATCGGGCAAGCAGCAAGGAAAGGAAACAAAGGGTCACCCAGGAACAACGGCAAAGAAGGGCAGAGGCCACCCTCATTTAGGCCCAAGGCGCTTCACACCAGAGCCGGAACTGAGGCTCCACACACTGTAAGTGTCCCCTCGTCTTTTTCCGCTTGACCCAATATCAAACAATACTGCGCAATCTTCTCCCCTTTCTGTTTTTTTCCCCCCTTCCTGCCTCCCTATTTTTGGGAATTGGAAACACACATAGGACCTAGGTGAGGACCGGACCCTAGGAAGACTGCCATACCCTCCGGACTACTCCAGTGGACATCCTCACCGTATTCCCATACCGTCTGAATCAACTCTCCAGATACTGGGCCAGAACTCTGTCAAGAATTTATCCTTGACCTTTATAAACTTTGCACTAGCATTTCATCAGCTCATTTGCACTTTATTCATTTGCACTTTATATTAGCACTTTAAAATGCTTCCTTGTACATGAATAGGTACTGCTCTTCCACCTCCCAAAAGAAGGCATACTAATTATACTTAGGTCTTTTTTGACCGCATTAGAACAAACTCGCACTAATGACATACATTAGTAGGCTGGCTGGAGGGGCCCGCTGCTGGAGCACTTCCACCGGCTTTAACACCCTACTGCCAGGCACAACCTGCCCACTGGTAAACAGGTTGACATTGGTTCTGTGGTGAAGTATAGGCCAGGTAGGGACGCATGCGGCACACAAACTGGTTGGGAACGTTGCAGCCAACAGACACCAGTGTGTCGTGCTGTGCCATCCTGCAGCATTAAGCCCCATTCGCTGCAGGGATGGTGTAATATGCCCTTCAGTGGGAAGTGTTGATTTAAAAAAACTAACAAAAATTGAGTGGTAACCGGTTTCTGGTCAGTGGAACTCAAGTCTGCAGCAAGTCACCTTTTTGGCTCAGAGTAGGGTTTTCATCTTATCAGAGGCAGCTAGATGACAGGTTACCCCTCTGCAGCTGCCTGGCTGCAGGGTGTCATTGTATTGTGGGATCTTCTCAGGGTTTCTAGGGATCAAGTCAGTATATTTGCTTACCGGGGCTTACACTGAGCAGCCTGCATTTGATCACCGCACCTATTGGTGGGGGGCAGTTAGCCTCTAGCTCCTAGTGGGCTGCACCAGAGTCTTTGTACATTTCCTATTGGGCTGGTATGAGTGACAACATGTGAGATGTAGTTTCAAGACCTGCTCCAGAGACCCGGCTGGCTATGTACTTTACAACGGGCCCATGTTTTGCTCTCATCTAGCATTGGTTGTGCCTGTAGAGAGGGGACTTTTTAACCCCATCTGTTCTTTGTGGCTATATTCCATATACATGCTATGCTGATCAAGGTCTCTAAGCATTGCCTACTGTAATACAGCAGTCTGAGGACTGGGTGCTAACCTCCCCATAACATTTCAACATTGTCTCATGGCATCACCCATCTGTTTTTCTGTCCCTTTTGGGACAGGGGAGCTGTAATGTGACAAAGGGGTGAGAGATTTATGCAAGGATAAAGGAAATTTGATGGAAGGAAAAAGTTCCACAGCAATGTGCGTGTATAGTGCCCAAATTTGGGTCTTTATTTAAAGGGACACTACCACCAAAGTGAAATGATTTCTGTTGCGGATATCTTGCATGTGCTTTGTGTTCCTTTTTTATGTTTAAGAAAAATGTTACGGTGTCAATGAGTGCATCCATTTTGTGATGCTGTGTTTACAACACAATCTTTACCTTTGTCCTCACTGTAGCATTTGCTGTATAATTGAGTCTATGGGTCAACCACAGACTCAAATCGTGTGGGATGTATTCAAAGGACATCACCAGGGTAGATTAGAAATATTAAACTCCGTTTTATCAGCCTGCAGAACGCACCTCCTGCAATAACTGCAGTGGGTTATTTACACTACAGTATTTTAAATAAAGCTTTTGCAGATTCCTGTGAATCTTTCATCACAGGGAAAACCTACATTTATTGACTTTTACATTCAAGTCAAAGAAAAAATATAAGGTGTTTTGTCTATTTGTAATGAACAAGTACTCTAAGCTTATGTAAGGGGTAGCGTAACTTTTAAGCCAGGGTTTCCCAAATCTGTTCTCGAGACCCTCAACCAGGCCAGATTTTGCAGATCACCTCTGGGAAAAGCAGACTGAATCCTGCAATCACTGAGTATCAGCTCACCTGTGTGCTTCACATCTGGCAAACCTGGTGAGGCAGAGGGTCCTGAGGACAGGTTTGGGAAACACTGCTTTTTAAGCACTTTGATTTCTAAGCTCTGAACTATAAATGGGTCAAACGCTTATTCAGGTGGTCCTGCTAGAATGACATGCTTTATTGCTACACAATGGTCCTATGACGTGGAATGTTGTGGCTTTTCCCTATTGTTAAAGTTGAATTGTTTCACAGGCTAACAGCATGTTAGCTTTGCTTGCCCCATTAGACAGCATGGTGTCAGCCCACACTTCTTTTTGGAGAAAGGCGTTAAAGTCATCACAATGTGACTGAAAAGACAAATCTGCCAGCCTCCCAGAAAGCCAGGGCACCACTTTATGATCTTTAGGACTAGCAACTTGTAACAATAAAGAGCAGTGGAACAAGGGCATGTATTCGATGTTCCCAAAAATCAAGGAATCTGTAGACAAACATAAACATAGGATCTGAATAACTTTAAGCCTGGGGTCCTGTGTAAGAAGATGACTAGTAAAGAAGCTAGCCCTGGTGTTTGTGTATAGTCAGGATTCCCCAAAATAAGTGGGAATTCAGTGAAAACGTGCCATCAGAAAGATGCAAAAACAACATCTAGATATTGTATTACGATCTGTAACGAGTTTCAACAAAGCTGGTGTCTGGAGCTGGTTTTCAGCACAGGGATTCATTCTGTCTAGACAACTGTCCACCCCACACTGGACAACCTTCTGGCTCTTTGCTCTGCAAAGCAGAGCTGTGTGTTCCTGTACAGCTAATGCCTCTCAAATCACTGGATGGTTGGATGAGTGGGAGTCAATGGACAAAGACCTACCATAATCAGCCAACTTTACTCTTCTCATAGGGCTGTGAGAAATAATGGTCTTAAAGTTTGCTGCATCCCTGGTTACATTAAATGATAGCCTTACCATACAATGTAAGTCTCAAAGAAGTGTAACATATTTTGTCATCAGAAAGGCTGTCTGCAACCTTGGCACTTCAGATGTTTTCAACTACATCTGATACTCAGCACTCAAGTTGTCCATGCCTCATGGGGATTTTCAAATATTTGAAGGGCTAGGTTGCTGACACCTGGTGTAATGGGAATGGAGTGGACAATACCCTGATACAGAGGACAAATGTCAAACTCCAAAAGCCATGGTGAGGACCAGAGGCGTAACTAGAAACCTCAGGGCCCAGGTGTAGGAACCATGACGGGGCCCCCCTACTGTAGACAAAAACATATTTTTTCCCCCCCTTCTGTCAACATTCTTTGCCCCTCCAAGGTCCACAATGTTGACTCAAGTGTCCCATTTTTTTTCCAGGTTCACTGACCTCTGCAGTCCATCGCATTTTTTAATGTGATGTGCACTGTATCTCGGAGCTCCACAGCAATAAACCTCACATTAATGTGAACTGTGGGCATATGACCGAGCTCCACAGGAAAAAAAACTCACAGCAATGTGTGTGAGGTATATCAGAGCTTCACAGCAATGTTCATAGTGTATGAACATATCAGAGCTCCACAGTAATGGGCAGGGTGTATCCGTGTAAATCAGGTTTACAGCAACAAAACTCTCAGTAATATGTGGTGTGTATGAGTGTATCAGAGCTCCAAAGTAAAACTCAAGTATAAAATAAAAAATAATTATAATATAGGCAACGGCCTGGGTGCAGTGGCACCCTCTGCACCCCTGGTAGTTATGCCCCTGGTGAGGACAAGACTGCAGCACATGAGCAAGGTTAGGAGAAAAGCAGGCAATACAGAGGTACAGATCAAACCAAACATGGTTTTGAACAATACTGAACTAAGATGCTGGTGTCAGTGCACATAGCCACTAGGCAGTTTTTGTTGGAGACCGGCTGGGTGCATTGTTTAACATGGAAAACGGGTATCTATGCACTTGAGTGACCCAATGTGCCCCTTTTGAATTGGCAATACGTGACCTGCTGTCTGTAATGCAGCATGGTGTACCTTGGCACCTCTGGAGTTTCTAAACTACAGGTTTTGTGATCCCCAACCAGTCTTAAGTGACACCTAAGCATCATGAAACCTGTAGTTCTGAAATATCTGGGGTGCTCATGATCACTCTTCCATAGAAGAACCATGATCTCAGCTGTTCCTCAGCTTCTAGTGTTTTCCACTTCCTCCAACATAACCTTGCATCATTTAAACCTAATTGCAGTTTTATTTTGCTCGTTAAAGTTGTTTTTGATACAAGCTGTCTAATTGCACGCAGTGGGATTTGCACTTTAGAAATTCCCTCCTGCTTCTAGGAACATGAAACCAGGGCTATTCATGAAGGTCTGCGTTGCTGACGATTGACATGCCTTTATATTGGTCACAGAAACAGATTTTCTTTCTTTTAACCCCTTAAGGACGGGAGTAATTTTACAAGTTTGGAACACTTTTGAACACTTCTAAAAGTAGAATTTCAGCTATTCGCTGTTCAACCATAATTTACCTCTTACATATTAAGTGTACCCACCCTTATTATATATCATTTTGTTCAGGAGAAATAGGGCTTTCATCTTCCATCAAAGATTTATATATAAAATATATTATAGTATGAAAAAAACCTAAAAACTATGAGAAAAAAGGAAATTTTGCAATTTTCAAAGTTCTCCATTGTATTTTTAGTGTGAATGACATTGTACGCTTAGCATTAAATGAAATAAAATACATATATTTCTGGTCAGCAATGTCTTACGAGTTCAACGGTACCCCCCATGTAGAGGTTTTAGGAGGTTTTGGAAAGTTCAGGGTCAAATATAGAGTTTGCCCATTTCACGTTTTACAACTTGAAATTTGCCAGATTGGTTTCCTGGCCCTATGTTGACTTTGAGAGGTTATGGCAGCCCAGGTATGAAAAGTACCCCAACATGTCATACCATTTTGAAAAGTAGACAACCCAGGCTATTCCAAATGGTGTACGTTTTGTTTTTTTATAGTAGTCATTTAGGCTAGGGTCAGACTAACGCATTTTTCACGTTGTCCGTGAAAATGTGCGTTCGAAGAATGGACGTATTTTTTCCCGGAATACGCAATAGCGGTCATACTATGCGCAGTTTCATCCGTGATTTTGTACGGATCATCAATAAAACACTTCTTGCATCTGGACGTTATGTTGGCCGGACATTAGCAGCGTCTGATGTCTCCAATTCACGCACACACGCCGTAGCGGATGACGCAGCGCACTCTGTACGTCAGTAGTAGCAGTTTAACGTTCTCAAAAAATGCGTTCATTTTCCACTTGCGTTGCGCAGCCGGACTTTTGTGCGACCGTACTTCGTATATTGGCTGTCATTGCCCGGCATCTGCTGCTAGTGCGGCCGTGATTAAGTGCGCCAGAACGCGCGTTCGCACTGCCTCAGTCTGACCCTAGCCTTAGTCGCAAACTTGGTCTTCAGGTTTGTGTTTTGCATTTTTCACACAAACTGTTATTTTGCTGCTAATATCCTGCTCAGTCAACATTTTACTGGCCTACAACATTGATATTTGTGGTCGGCAATGTGTTACGAGAATCAACGGTACCCTCCATTTAGCATTTTTAAATTTGCTTGGAAAGTTACACGATCAATGTAGAGTTTGCCAGATTGGTTTTCTGGGCCTAGGTTGAATTTGAGAGGGTATGGCAGCCCAGGTTTGAGAAGTACCCCATCATGGCATATCATTTTGAGAAGTAGACAACCCAGTGTTGAAAATGGGGTATGTCCAGTTTTTTATAGTAGACACTTGGTCACAAACCCTGGCCACACTTAGTTTTCATGATTGTGTTTTGCATTTGTTTCACGAAAACTGTTATTTTGCTGCTAATATCCTGCTCGGTCAACCTTTTACTGGCCTATAACATTGATATTTGTGTTCGGCAATGTGTTACGAATTCAACGGTACCCCATATGTAGCATTTTTATTTAGCTTTTTGGTAATTTGACAAGTGATTTTCAGGATTTATGTCGACTTTGAGAGAACATGGCACGCCAAGAAAGAATATTGCTCCAAAGATGACGCGCCAATGATTCTAAATTAGTATTTTGAGTTGTTTGGTGCAGCCACTTTAGAATAGCTGGGCTTAACGTAAACAGGGACAGGCCAAATTCAGGGGATTCCAGAAGTCATTATAACAAGCCAATGAGTCGGTACAGGCAGCAAAGGGTAGTCAGTATAACAAGCCAATGAGTCGGTACAGGCAGCAAAGGGTAATCGGGACAAAGCAGAAAAGGGGATTTAGTAATTTAGCTCAGTATGATAAATTTTGAAGCACTCAGTTATGCAGAGGCCAGGTAGAGATGGGCAGGTAGGGCAATAATAACTAGAATCCTTTCGGATTCCTTTCTTGCGGCAGACACGACACTTTTTCTGGGGGGACTTTTTACAGCGGGCGGGAGGGACTCAGGAAGGAAAGTGTCTGCCGCTTAATCTTTGGAGATCTGATTCCAAAGCGGATGTAACGGGGGCCGGGGTTAGGATAAGTTGGGATATGATCTCAAGCATGAATTCTAGGAAGGGATATGGCTTTTGTACTGCTGCCTGCTTGTAGAGCACGTACGCATTGAAAATTGCTATCTCGGTCAAATAGATGGCAATCTTCTTGTACCATGCCCTAGTCTTTCGGTTCACCAGATAAGGCTGTATACATTGATCAGCCAAGTCTACTCCCCCATAAACTTGCTGTAATCTACAATGCACTTCGGCTTTTCCAGTGGCTCAGTCCTCCCTCTCACAGGCACTGGCACTACTTTCGTCATGCACTGTAGATAACATGTATACATCCTTATCGGTGAACCCGAAGGCTAGCACTTCTTCCTGACGTAGAGATGAAGAGGAGCCTCTACTTTTTTTGCCTGCTGTCAGGATTTGGGGAAAACCTCTGCAATTCTTCCGCACTGTGCCACACGCAAGGGTCTCAAAACAATATAAATTTTTAAATAGGTCGATACTGGTGTAATAGTTATCGACCCATAAATGATAGCCCTTGTTGAATAGGGGATAGACCAGATCCCACACAATTTTTCCACTATTGCCAATACAATCGGGGCATCCTGGGGGGTCAAGGTGGCTATCTTTCCCTTCGTATATTCTAAACGCCCAGGTGTAGCCTGTTGTGGACTCACACAATTTATAAAATTTGACGCCATACCGGGATCGCTTGCTTGGGATATACTGCTTGAAGAGCAGTCTGCCTTTGAATTTCATAAGGGACTCGTCTACAGATATATTTTGGTCGGGAACATAATTATCGGTGAATTTGGCAGATATAAGACTGATAAGGGGCTGAATTTTATAGAGGCGGTCATGCATTGGGTCGTTTCTTGGTGGGCACAGTGCGTTGTCATTAAAATGGAGGAATCGCATGAGATTTTCGTATCTCTCCCTCTTCATAACCCTTGGGAATAGTGGAGTAGCCAGGATGGGGTTTTTGTGCCAGTAAGACCGGATACTTGGCTTATTCACTATTCCCATTACGAGGGTTAGAGCCCAAAATTTTTTTAACTCTATCACATCTGTTGAGTGCCACTTGTTACGTCTGTGGCGCTGTGAATCCGGATGCGCATCAAGATACTGGTTGGCAAACAGGTTGGTTTGCTCAACCACCATCTCGAATACATCGTCCGACATTAACAGGTTAAAAAAGCTCACTGGCTCACAGTCCTCTACCCTTACTGTGATGCCAGGAGTCGCTAGAAATGGGGGTATTTCTGGGCAGCCATATTTGGGGTACCAAATGCTCTCGTGCCTCCCAGTAGATGGTGGGGTCACCATCACTGGAGGGTTCACTAAGGGGCTCTATATCAGAGGCTGTGAGGGTGTCACTGTCAGCGAGAGCATCGCTCTCAGAGGCGGCCAGGATCTCATATGCCTCTTCTGGGGAATAAAAGCGGGAGGACATTTTATGGGAGGTCGGGGAACTGATGGGGTCAAGTACACAAATAAAATATTAGAACACCTAAACTAAGCCCTTCCGGTCCTTGTAGTGGCGGTACTTCTATCTAGACAAGGGTAGTCAGGAATGCCACGGGGTCGTATGCCAATACGGGTAGTCAGAAATGCCAGGGGTCGTATGCCAATGGGGGTAGTCAGAAATGCCAGGGGTCGTATGCCAATGCGGGTAGTCAGAAATGCCAGGGGTCGTATGTGGTACGGTGCCAGTAGGTGGTGCCTGGGGGGGTACGGTGCCAGTAGGTGGTGCCTGGGGGGTACGGTGCCAGTAGGTGGTGCCTGGGGGGTACGTGCCAGTAGGTGGTGCCTGGGGGGTACGGTGCCAGTAGGTGGTGCCTGGGGGGGTGGTGCCAGTAGTGGTGCCTGGGGGTACGGTGCCAGTAGGTGGTGCCTGGGGGTACGGTGCCAGTAGGTGGTGCCTGGGGGGGTACGGTGCCAGTAGGTGGTGCCTGGGGGGTACGGTGCCAGTAGGTGGTGCCTGGGGGGTACGGTGGCCAGTAGGTGGTGCCTGGGGGGGTACGGTGCCAGTAGGTGGTGCCTGGGGGGGTACGGTGCCAGTAGGTGGTGCCTGGGGGGGTACGGTGCCAGTAGGTGGTGCCTGGGGGGGTACGGTGCCAGTAGGTGGTGCCTGGGGGGGTACGGTGCCAGTAGGGGTGTGCCTGGGGGGGTACGGTGCCAGTAGGTGGTGCCTGGGGGGTACGGTGCCAGTAGGTGGTGCCAGTAGGTGGTGCCAGGTGGGGTACGGTGCCAGGTGGGGTACAGTGCCTGGGTTTTTTTCTCTCTGCTCCTCTCTGCTCTGTCTCTCTCTCTGCTCCTCAGATCGCAGTGAGGAGCAGGAGAAAGGGGCAATGTCTCAGCCAATGCAACATCATTGGCTGAGACATTCTGACAGTTGCAGAGGTGACAGCTTGTCACCGCTGCAACTGACAGCTCCAGGCGCCGGATTGGCAGGCTTGCCGATTCCACGAGGGAAACGGCCCGCCTCATTTCCCAGAATGCCGATCGCCAGCTGGGAGGGTCTGCCCGGGTGTCAGGCAGACCCCCAGCCAGCGATCGGCATTGTGGGAAGGGAGGCGGGCCGTTTTTCGGCGCGCAGGGGCTCCAAACGCCGCAGGGCGTACCATGCCGTCCTGCGGCATTAAAGCCCACGTGGTGCAGGATGGCATGGTACGCCCTGCGTCCTTAAGGGGTTAAATTTAAATATCGTGGTAATTACAAGTGGTGGTTGGCTATAGATGTTAGCGCAAGGGTTCAGCCTTGGCCATCCAGATGTTTTGTATCTACATTTCTCATAAGGTTCATTGGAGTGGGGATCCATGTGAGTTGTAGTTCCTAAACTTTTGGAGGGCCAAGGTCCCCCATGCTAGAGGAAATGGTCACCAGAGATGTCAGGTTATAATGGGAATTATGGCCACCACTCGTTACATCCCAGTAACCTTTTCAACTTTAATTTTTCAGTGTCTGGATACAAAATCATCTACTTCGATGTCAGAGGTGAGTAGAAAATCTTCATTATCTGCTTTTATGTACAGCTTTGCTTTGTGCAGAAACCAAATTAGGATACTCTAGCTTTTACAGCAAATGATGTTATTAAAGAAGTTAAATACAGTAATACCTTGGATTACAAGCATAATTGGTTCCGGAAGCTTGCTTGTAATCCAAAGCACTCTTACATCAAAATGAATTTCCCCATAAAATAATGGAAACTCTGGTTCCACAACCATTTATTCATATGAAAAGGATTACAGTAATACAAAATATTGTACAGTATAAAGCAATTTAACATACACATTCGCTTTGAGAGAGCGAGAGCTTATTGTGCAGGACGTTTATCACTAACGGGATCACTTTCTTTTGGGAGGGTTTTAGCTCGTCCAGTGTAACATGCGATACTATAACGCATGTTACACCATGTGGCCCTCCCTGTCAAGCTGTCGGAATGCTGGGACGGACTCGGAAGGTGACCATGGCCTCAGTTGTGACATTACACTCGGCAAGGCGTATGTACTTTGACATTGCATGGGTAAAGTCCTGGGGAAAAAAGTGAGGGAACTCGCCCAAAAATTAGTCATGGCTTGAGGAGTTGGCTGGGATTTTGGTCTTTTCCTTACAAATGAGTTCATGTTTCAGGTTTAGTCAATGGATCAGAATTGTCTCACATTGTCCTATTGCCTAACTGCACTGGCTAACTTGAGGCTTGTAGCAGTAAATCTGTTAATGGCTATTCTCTCCTGTACCATGAGCACTTGCTGTCACTAAACTTCATACACTCACGGACAATCAATGGTATGATTATTCACTGCCAGCATTGATCAGGTGCTGCTCATATGGTGTGTCCTCTACCAGCACGAATCTATGAATAAATAACCAGACAGTGGTGATGGGAGAGAACCCCTGAGCATCTGGATCAAATGCTCTACCAGCTCAGTGCACACATGTATCGGCTGTGATTTTAGAGTCGGGCTTTAAGGCTGGGGTCTGACAGCGCACTTTTAACGTGCGTTCTGGCGCACTTAATCACGGCCGCAGTAGCAGCAAATGATGGGCAATGACGGCCAATATACGAAGTACGGCCGCATGAAAGTCCGGCCGCGCAACGCAAGTGGAATTTGAACGCATTTTTTTTGAGAACGCAGAACCGCTAGTACTGATGTACAGAGTGCGCTGCGGCAGCATAGTGGCGTGTGTGCATGATTAGGAGACGTCAGACGCTAATGTCCAGCCTACATAACGTCCAGACACAAAGGGTTTTATTGAGAATCCGTAAAAAATCTCACACAAAAATGAGCATTGTATGACCAGTTTTGCGCATTCCGTGAAAAAATACATCAATGCGTTGGGATGCACTTTTTGACGTTCGCAGGGAAACATGCTTTCGTTTGACCCTAGCCTTAGAGTTGGGCTTGCCATAACCAACATTCATTTTTTTTTTTTTTTTTGGACATCAGATTCTGCTCCTTGAGGCATGGTGTGTTGTGAAAGAGCAGAATCTAGTGTAAATCTTAACACAAGTGGAGATCACGTAAGCGGCTGGTAAGGAGCCAATGAGTTGCAGATCAGCAAGAGGTGACTTGGCGGTCAGAGCAGTATGATACACAGAGGTGACCTCTAGCTCAGGATTTCTCAACTCCTCCAGTCCTTGTGACCCACTACAGGCCAGGTTTTACAGATCACCTTGGGGAAATGCAGACTGTATCCTGCAATCACAAGTAGCTAATTAGGTCACCTGTGCCATGCTAGTGCATGTGATCAAGAGCCACTGTTCTTTCAACCATTTGCTGACTAGGTATAGGGGGGGAGGAGGAGAGACTGGCAATTGGAAACCTGTAGTGGCTGGCGGGAATTATAGGTTTTAACTTCTGGGTGTTAACCGTACAGGATTCGCGGGCACTGTAATGCAGTGAGACTGCATTTACTTGGAAGTTCGTGGTATATGCTATCCCCAGTAACACCATTGTCAGGTAGATTAGATTTTAGAATGGTCTGAAATGGCAACCTCAGCACATCCCTCCATAATGTCAATCTCGGCAACAGTCATAGAAAGATTGGATCACAAGATGTCTCTCCACTAGGGATGCACCGATACCGATACCAGTATCGGTGCCGATACTACCGTTTTGATGAGTACTCGTACTCGTCAAAAATCGCCTGATACTTTTACCGATACTTCTGCTCCAGCGGGACAGCAATCGCGGCCTCTGGCGGTTCAATCGCGGCCTCTGGCGGTTCAATCGCGGCCTCTGGCGGTTCAATCGCGGCCTCTGGCGGTTCAATCGCGGCCTCTGGCGGTTCAATCGCGGCCTCTGGCGGTTCAATCGCGGCCTCTGGCGGTTCAATCGCGGCCTCTGGCGGTTCAATCGCGGCCTCTGGCGGTTCAATCGCGGCCTCTGGCGGTTCAATCGCGGCCTCTGGCGGTTCAATCGCGGCCTCTGGCCTTGAAACTGCTTGAATCGCGGCCTCTGGCCTTGAAACTGCTTGAATCGCGGCCTCTGGGCTTGAAACTGCTTGAATCGCGACCTCTGGGCTTGAAACTGCTTGAATCGCGGCCTCTGGGCTTGAAACTGCTTGAATCGCGGCCTCTGGGCTTGAAACTGCTTGAATCGCGGCCTCTGGGCTTGAAACTGCTTGAATCGCGGCCTCTGGGCTTGAAACTGCTTGAATCGCGGCCTCTGGGCTTGAAACTGCTTGAATCGCGGCCTCTGGGCTTGAAACTGCTTGAATCGCGGCCTCTGGGCTTGAAACTGCTTGAATCGCGGCCTCTGGGCTTGAAACTGCTTGAATCGCGGCCTCTGGGCTTGAAACTGCTTGAATCGCGGCCTCTGGGCTTGAAACTGCTTGAATCGCGGCCTCTGGGCTTGAAACTGCTTGAATCGCGGCCTCTGGGCTTGAAACTGCTTGAATCGCGGCCTCTGGGCTTGAAACTGCTTGAATCGCGGCATCCGGGCTTGAAACTGCTTGAATCGTGGCTTCAAACTCGGCCTCCGGCGCTCACTCTGTGCGTGTTCGTCACACGAGTCAGTGCATCACCGCAGCGAGAGACTAACAGATCACGTGGGACTGGCTGCTAGTCATAAAAGGAGTGGCACGTCTCACTAGAAGCAGGTGCATATGTTCTGGCTGTCTCTTTTCCCCCAAACGAAAAAAAAATAATTTATTTTGCCCAGCAAATAAATTGATAGGGGGAAAAACAGAGTGCTGGGACAGCAGGACTCTGAAGTTTATATTCAGTCTGTCTGTCCCCTCTCTCCCCCCACCCCCTAAACAAAAGAAAATAAATTGATGGGGGGAAAAACGGAGTGCTGGGGCAGTTATTATAAACAGTGTTTATATCAAATTAATATTCATTCATCTTTGACCATGCTGTGAATACAGCATGAATAAACAAAATGATTTTTTTCCCCTTTTGCTGAATAGTTTATAGAATAGTGATTAATTATTATTAATCACTATTCAGCAATGGAAAATAATTCATTTCGTATTGCTTTAGAAAAAATGTGTCCTGTCCCTTTAAGAAAAAGTATCGGTGAGTACTTGAACAAAAGTATCGGTACTCGTACTCGGTCTTAAAAAAGTGGTATCGGTGCATCCCTACTCTCCACCAGATAACCCTACGCTAATTATCCACACAAGGAGTTAACCAAGTTAGATTACTTGTCGTAAAACAAAATACTTCAAGCGGACTTGGTTAAACGCTCATTCAGTTTGTACATTCTGAACTTGACAAATCGCTATATCACTCATTGAAACGTGCAAAAGAAACATTTTTATTAAATAAACAAAAATGGTTCAATGCTTCTATACAAATGCATATATCTAGGCATATAGCATACAGTTCATTATCTGCAAATCGGTTATCAAGAGTTTCACCGTAATATGTTGCTATAACGCATCACCTAGACCAGGGCTCAAAATGTCAAGTCCCAAGCTACTAGCCAGACCTTAAGAGTTACTCGCCACCAGTTGCCCCACCTACCCTGCCCTGAACTCCACCCCTAAACACACCCTCTTAAATTATCTTATGAAATTACTGTTAAAGGTTTTATTCAGAATAAAGTTACAAAAATAAATAACTGGACCGAGACCCCCAGATACATGTATATCCAGATATCAGACCCAAGTAGTATCTTCCAAGTACAGACTCCTCTCCAACAGTTTTTAGGACCAAATTGATTTGGGGTTTATTCATCTATATCAAGGGGAACCGAGTACGCTTTTTTTAACTGTTCGTATGCCAGATTATCAATAGAGGTTAGACCCCCAGAGTCAGTTTTCCCCCTTGGATGGTTATACAGACATCGATTTAATATTTGTGTGCGATACTTCCGTCCCCATTGTTTTTCCTTTTTTTGCTCTTTGCTATCACTCCTCTCACAAAAATAGATATATTTTGCTGAACCTCAAACGCCTACGCCACCATTTCACCAATTATGACCCCTTACAGGAGATGTTCTGCCAAGGGGCCCCCTTTAATTTCTCTCTCCCCTCTAATTCATTCCTCACCCCCCTGCAATTTCTTTCTCCCCCTCCCCTGCAATTTCTTTCTCCCCCCTCCTGCAATTTTTCTCCCCCCTCCTGCAATTTTTCTCCCCCCTCCTGCAATTTTTCTCCCCCCTCCTGCAATTTTTTCCCCCCTCCTGCAATTTTTCTCCCCCTCCTGCAATTTTTCTCCCCCCTCCTGCAATTTTTCTCCCCCCTCCTGCAATTTTTTCTCCCCCCCTCCTGCAATTTCTTTCTCCCCCCCCCCTCCTGCAATTTCTTTCTCCCCCCCCCCCTGCAATTTCTTTCTCCCCCCCCCCCTGCAATTTCTTTCCCCCCTCCTGCAACTTCATTCTCTCCCCCCCCCCCCCCTCCCTTTACCTGTCCTTGCGAGTAGTAGAATGAGGGGGCAGGGATAACTGGAAGATGAGGGGTGCAGCGTGAAGGGAGACCCAGCGTGCAGCAGTGAGGTCCGGTGAAAGACTTTGCACCCCCTATCGTGGCCCTCTGAGGTCTCTCGATGCTGCACTCACTGATGCCGCTTCAGGGAGACGGGTTGAACCTCTTTCTGATCTGAGTTTTCCTCGGCACACTTGCCTGTGATCTGTTTGCACCATGTGAACAGAACACAGGAAACTGCTCCGAGCAAACATCCCAAATCAGAGGTTCAACCTGGCGTCTCCCCGAAGCAGCGTCAGTGAGTGCAGCATCGAGAGACAGAGGGCACACCCAGCTACAGCAGGAAAAGTTAAGAAGGGCATGCGGAGCTGTTAGCGTGCCGGAAGTGACTTCGGCCTGCCGAAAATAAAATAATAAAAAAGCTGCCACTGGAATGCGCAGGCAGCACGATATAATTTCCACTTGCCCACACTTAATTTCCACTTGCCAAATGCAAGCAGACGAGTGGAAATTTTGACCCCTGACCTAGACCAAGATAATGACCCTTACACCAATCTCTGCTTGGGGTACTCCTTATAAAGACTTCAACCTACAGATTTATCTAGTAATCAGTGGATTACAGCATTAAATATGGATTGTATTGTCCAGTGACAGATAAATCCAGATATTCAGGTAAAGTATCCATGTAATTCGGCAGACTAGATGGGCCGAAAGGTTCTTATCTGCTGACATTTTCTAGGTTTCTAAAAAATAGAGAACCGTCTTCAGGGTTCACCTTTAAACCTTTGCTAGCCCAATTCTACACCTACCACATAACTCCTGAATCATCGGACTTTTAACTTTCTTCCGATTTTAGTCAGAGGTAGCGCTTTTGCTCTTTCAGCACAATGGAGCTTATTTTGCAAAACGTGACATCCCGCTTATCACAAATGTCCTTTTTGAATAACTCATTTACTTCTGAAACAATAATGAAAATAGTTGTCAACTATTCCCTAGCAATTAATCGTTGCCAATTTAATTGTTAAATGTTATAACCTCCGACTCTGCTTTGTAGCTGATTGGAGATGTGTTGCTGCTTTACTGATTTTAGTTCTAGGTTTATGTCAGACATAACCATGGATGCACCAGAATTTCGGCCACCGATTGATTCTGCCGATAATGGGGTTATCGGTTTTTGCCCAAAAGCAAAACACCAGCTGAAAATTCATGATCCCAGCTGACACTGAGCAAGCACTCTTTCCAATTACAATTATCTCCAGCTAAGCAGCATTGAAAGAGGCAGGAGCTGCTACACATTTATTTCTGCACACAAATGTGCCCATGATACACACCATCAGGGCAAGCAGTAACCTCTGGCCTCTCAGTGACAAGGAACAAGTGATTTATCACTGACCTCCTGCCAGAGGTGTCTGCTCCGAGGACGAGGGGGGCTTAATGTGGTAGCTTACATCCATGCCTCCAGAAAGTTAATGGAACGTATACACATTCATTTTGCAATGGTTTCTTTTCCCTTTCATCTTAAAGGTCCCTTTTTTATAATGCTTAAGAGAAACAGACTGATGTTTAGGCTCCATCTGAGCCATTATAGATGATATAGATCTACTGATTTAAGTTGTGTTGGAGGGCAAAAAAATGGGTTAAAAACCTCCAACAAACAATAAACGTTAGAGTTGCAGAGTTCTCTGAATTGCTGGGATATGTAAATGTCTTCTACTATAAAATGTGTGTCCTAAAAATTTTACACATGAATGTATGCACTAGATGCAAAAGAACTCCCCCAAAATAGGACAAAAATATCTTAAACAGTTTAATGTGGATTAACTTAAATTCATATTAATTTAATAAAGTCTAGTATTAATACATCTATACAAAAAATCTTTAAAATAAATTGATGGGAAAAAAGTCATTTACAGTTTCGGTCCCAAATTTTCAGTTCATCCCTAGACAGTTTCTTTCATATTCAGTTTTCAACTCTAGCAGCTCTAACACCCTGGGATACTGCCACTTGGTACGGGTTCTGTGCTGCTGGTGTTTTATCCTTACTGGAGTCCTGTGCCACCACCCCAACCTGCCTGCCACCCCTCTTTGGTCTAGAGCTGCCATTCTCTCCCTTTGGTCTGGTACCTTCCCACAAACTCCCTCCCATACTTGGGTCTAGTCTTTTGCCCAAACCCACTTCCCCACATACTTTGGTCAAGTCCCTTGCCCCAAACTCACTCCCTTCCACCTCAGGATCCTCCTTCCTCTGTTCATGAAATTATTGTAAAGGGACACTCTATGCACCCGGACCACTTTAGCTTAATAACATGGTCAGGCTGCGTGGAGTGCTCCCCCTTCTGCTTTCGTGCAGACATGTCTACTGGAGTGCTCGTAGCAGCGTTGGTTTGGGGAGAAAACAGACATGGGCTTAAGCTGCCACGCAGCATGACTATTTGCACCTTTCATGTTTCCCAGTGTTGGTCAATTAGCCCTACAACATGGGATACTGATGGCAGTAAACGTTTTTTTTTTTTAAGGTCGTTGCGAAGGGATGCGTATACTTCTGGCTGATCAAGGTGCAGAATGGAATGAAGAAGTCTTAACATTCGATCAATGGTTAAAAGGAGACCAGAAGGCTAAAGCGGTAAGTTTGAGTGAAAGGGTTAAAGGGATATTCTAGTGTTGAAGCAGGAGGGGAAGAGGGGGAGCATTAACCCCTTTCATTTAAACAAAATTTTAATGTATCAGGTACAGGACAAACGTGTGCAAATCAAAGCAGTTACATATTGGTAACTGCTATGAAAAGTGAAAATGGTGCCTTTTTTAAAAGAACAGGAAACAAAGGAGGGAGATGTGGATCAAGGTACAGGAGCAGTGGGTGGCACCCTGCCAGAACTGACTGGGCCCGGTATTAGAACATATGGAGGAAGACTAGTCAAAGGGAATAAAAAAGATTGGAGCAGTTCCCTTCAACACTTGAATGTACAAGGGTGAATAAAAGTATCCTGTACACCTTCATATTTCAGGTGGGAATGTGTTATTAGGGGGGACCAGTTAAGAAAATGTTTTGTACTGGTGTAAGGAGGGCTCTATACAATGTAAAAATATAGAATATATGGCAGGAGGGAGGTGTGGAGATCTATTAAGTATAGCCTTCTTCCCATTGGCCGCTAGCAAGCATAAACCTCCACCCGTTTTAAAACTTTAGTTTGGTTGTATATTCTCCTTGAATCCGTTGTTGGCCCAGACCAACTCTATGGCTTCCTGTGAAGCACAGCATGTCACATGACCACATGGAGGCAGCCAATCCAGTGGCTCTCTCCTGAATGTCAAAAAAGTCAAACAGCACTCGGTGTGCTCAGCAATGAGCCATTGGGAGTGGGTTCCCAAACTCCTGGAATCTGAGCTCAGCAATTTCTGGCTAGGACTAATCCCCTGCACTCATTTTGAGGATAAACGGTACAGTGTCCCTTTAGAAATACAAGGCAAACCCAATCCTTTGCCTGTTTGGGGTGCACATGTAGTAAAACATTTAGGTGCCTTAAATGATAAAGACCAAGCTTCTAGAGATGAATTTTCTCTCCTGTAGATCACCCACAACAAACCCCTTAATATCAAAACTGGCCATTGCAAAAATTGGTAAACCTCCACGAGACAGATTGGGAGACAGTCTAATGAAAGGTAGTGCTAGCCACACCTGGAAAGCTAGATCTCCATAACAGGATCAGCCTCACTTGTAAAATTTAGCATCTACTAGATTTAGAGCTATTGTTTGTGCAGGCTTGCTAGACCACTCTCTGCCAAGAGATTACCTGAGCACACAAATCCAGCATGGTCCGCTGAGCTCTGGAAGCAGAACATTTCTCCTGCCCTCACTGAAATTGGGCTTAGTCCAGACTTTAGAAGGGAAAAGGCTTTGACACACTCGGCTAAAGTCTTGCTTCTGTTTGTTACTATAATTTATATTCACTTTGTTTTATCCAGGTGTTTGGGCAGCTTCCAGGGTTTCAAGATGGAGATTGTGTCCTCTATCAGTCAAATGCAATCATGCGTTATCTTGCAAGGAAACATGGTAGGTTCAGACCTACGGTTCTTGAAAGCTTTTTCCTTCTGTTAAAAACGTCCTAACCTTTATTTCCTTGCTATGTAATGTTTTATCTTCAGGTGTGTATGGGAAGGATCTTGTTACTCAGTCACGTGTAGATATGATGAATGATGGGGTAGAAGATCTCCGGGTGAAATACCTTCGCATGGTTTATCAGAATTATGTGAGTTCATGACTGACATACAATTTCTGCAGCCTGGTTTCTTTCCCTGATGCCATGAATGCTAATGAGACCCTTTTTTATCTTGAACAGGAAGAGGGGAAGGAGCCTTACATTCAGAGTCTGCCTGCTGAACTCAAGCACTTTGAGCGTGCCTTGCGTGAGAATAATAATGGGCAGAGTTTTATTGTTGGCAACGAGGTAAGGTTTGAGCATTCGTGGGGGAAAAAATCCTACATTTCTCTTGTGGTGAAGGTCTCTCCACCTATGCAGGAGTGATGCACTCCTGCACAAGCAACACATTGGCAAGTACAGTATACAATCTGCTAGGTCAGGGTCAGCAACCTTGGTCTTAAGCTGTTTTGGAACTACATTTCCCATGATGCTCAGTCAGATTGATAGCCTTATGGGAAAAGTGGCTCTAAAACATTGGGAGGGTACAAGTTGCTTATCCCTGCCCTAGCAGATTGTACACCATACTCGCCTGCCAATGATCTGCTGGAATCCTGGGAGTAGTCTGGTTTTATAACATGGGAAAAACAAACTCAAGATCTGGAGGTTTCTGGAAGGCCCGATTGTACTTGAGTGATGGTCATTGTCACGCACGTGCGATGCGGCGAAGGAAACTCAGGGTTAAAAAAAAATCACTCCGTCTATGCTAGACCCACAATCCCCCGAACGCGCTTGCCTGTCACGTCAACACCTTCACTCCAGAAGGGCACACAACGGGATGAAGTGGACACCGGTACAACTCCCTATCTGTCTGCACTCGACCTGGAATACAGACTACGTTGCACACAATCCCCTTTGCACCCACTTCCCTTGTAATTTATCAACGCTACCACCAGACTACTTTTTACCCAGGATGCCTAATGCCTGAACCAGAGCTGGCCTGAGACTCTGGACTGTTTCCTATTTTGGGGTGCATAGTCAAACGACTGACTTCACCCAACTCAGTTTAGTAGATCGACTCAAGCTTAAACAAAGGCAAATCTCTGATCCAGTCCTTCAGTTAGTGGGGTTCAAGTATCAGGCAGAAGCAGATCTTAAGTTTTGTATTTTATTATGACGAAAAAATGTCACGGGCATATGGAACAAGATATTACAATTAACAGTTACACACAAGCAGAGAAATAAAAAGGATTAAAGGTCAGCAAGCTAACAGGACACCTGACCCCCCCCCCGGCTGGAGATTGGAAAAACCAGCAAATTCCCACTTTTGCATGACCCCAGAAAGATTAGCCCAGGAGCCCATGCTTGTCTCAGAATATATAGATTTCATTTACTCCTCCAAGGCACAGCCTGTAGATGGTACAGCCCACCCACTACACTTCCCAGAATCCCGCTTCCTGTTATTTCAGGGGCATGCTCAGTTCACTTATCTTTTTGAATTACATTAAATATCAGATCGTCTATCAAAAGGCAGATTTGCTGCTTTTGAAATGCACTTTTGGTCAGTGGTGCCGCTCCGACTGGCTTTTCCCCTCGTTATGAGCTAGTGCACCCCCACCCACCTGCTGAACAGAACAAAGACCACTTCCTTCATTCACACCTTCCTTGGCTTTGGTCTCCAGTAACATCCTTCAGACAGGCTATTCATATTCTAATTACTTCCTGAAACACACCAGATAAACAGACTTTACTTGGCAGATACGTGGTATTTTCAATTTATATAAAAGGTTACCAGTCCTTTATGGCGCATATATGTATAATCGTGACCGTTGTGGTCACATTACCCAGAATGCCAAACGGGGTTATATGAAAAACACTTAAGTCACATGAAAGTGCCATGTGACTGACCGCCTGGGCCCCACCCGACTGTGTGCCTCCAGACTTTCTCTAAACTGGATTCTGAAATCCAGGAACCTTGGCCCAAACCTCCCTCTGTTACCAGACAGAAGCAAGAACATTAACTCCTAAAATAATTTACTACAAACCACTAGGCAAAACCGCTGTTCAAAGTAACAGCCACAGAACTCGCACAGACATACAGATATCTGTTAAAGAACACCCTTCATGAATACAGCAAAGATTAGAGCAACAAATCCAGTAACAAGGAAGGGGCTTTTCAAAGTGACAGTTTAGTCACTAGGCAACCCTTATTTTAATCTGGCTGCTAGAGAAATTCCCCCCCTCTACATGATGGAAAACCTGTCCACAATAAGCAAGGTGTGGCCACCTGGATACCAAGACACAGTTAAACATAAATCCTGGATCCTTGGCAATCGTTTTGGCAAACCACAGGTAGCAGCTAGGCCCATAGTTGGTAGGAAGGATCTAGCCCCCAGGCTCCTGCAACTTCCTCAGTGGCTGTGGAGTCTGTCACATGGCATTGTCAAATTTTCTGTTGAAACCTGACCAATGGCATGGCCTTAGCTTGCCTACTTTCCAACCCTGCGGCAAAGTTGAGAGGCAGTGATGCTATGCACACAATGTTCTCAAACTGCTTTAGTCTGCAGATGTACAGCAAAATCCAATTCTGCTGCTGAATATCGGATTCCCCAAAGATTTTGCAAAAATTACCACCTGATCTCTTCAATAGTGTCTGGTAGGGGTTGACTGATTACCACTGACATTTTGCAGGTTCCATATTACCTGCATTGCCGCTATTGCCTATAACCAGTTTTATTTTTCTCAGTTGTAGTGGTTTACAATTTTGCCAGATTTGAGTAGAAATTGTCACCTGATGAAGGCAATCTGCATGAAAGGTGGCTGATAAACCGTATCAGATCTGATCTGTCTATCCCTAGTGTCAATTGGCTCTCAGCTTGGACATCTGGGAAGTATTCTCATGCACTAGATTGTGGGTGTTATTTCCCATTCATGCCCTCTTCAGGGGTTTTTGACCTGCGAAACGGTGTAAAAATGACACCACACCTCTTGACTCTGGCAGGGCAGAATATAAAAATGGAGGCAGGTGGCCACTGATCCACACAATCCCTTTCTGTAAGCCTTAGAACCCCAGAACAGGCAACTTTGAAAAAGATATGAAGAAAACCCTTATACAGTGTTAAAGTGTTTGGTGCTGTGGTTATTAGTATGCAATATCCAATGTTAGTGATTATTCCAGTCATGCAGCTCACCACAAGGTGTGTCCCTCACCCGTATTAAACAAAAAAATACAAATTTGTTGCGAGCGCAAAACATAAGTTTCAGGCGTCTCCCCCACCCCCCCACCCCCACCGGAGCAGGGGTAGTACCTGAACGGGAGGGGGATCCTTTGGATCCCTCTATCTCCCCATCGCTGGGGACCAGGACATACTGGCAAGCATCGCTGGGTCACAGCCTGACCTTTCCAGCAATGTATGGGGGTTAACCCCTTAGTTGCCAGGTCGCGACCGGGCACTAATTCGTGCCTGATCGCGGCCTATTTCTGGTGGGGGCTGCCATCTTGGATGACTCATCGCGCCATGCACAATGTCAGTTAACCGGGGAACCCCCTAGCTGCAAAGGTATTTCCTATGGAAATCCCATAGAGGAGATAGGGGGGTTGTTTGAACCCCTTTATCTCCTGATCGGTGGCAGCTAGGGGGTCATGTATAATATTGCTGGAAAGGCCAGAGCATGGCCTTTCCAATGATGTCAAACATGACCATGGTAAAAGTAAGTTTAAGAAGTTAAAAAATAAAAGATAATAAAAAATACGTGGTTTTTTATGCAGCGCTATTGTTCACATTTCAATTATAATGTGAACAATGATGCTTCACTTTTTTTTTTTGGGGTTGGGTAAAATCACACTTCTCCCCAAAAAAATGGGTTCCCCATTCTAAATTTTTTAACAAGTCTACCCCATAGCATGTGACTGCAAAGGCTCGGATAATAAAATAAAAAAAAAAAAACACTTTACACACTTGAAGATTGAAATTTTATTAAATTCACATTGTTTACTTTTTTTACATTTTTTGTTATAGCATTTTGGCAGGGCATGACCTATACATATAATGATCTATTATCTGCCGAGTCTGCCGGAAAGAACGATATAGAATTTGTCTGGGTGCTATAATACGTGACTTAAACGGTCAAAATGAGCTCAGCAAACTTCTACTTCCGAAACAGCACCGAAGTTGTAAAATTACTCCCATCCTTAATGGGTTAATATACAAAGGTACAGATAATCGCGCAATATTGTTTACATATAATTCATATGGTTGTGTTAATATATAGAACCACTCAGCCTGCTGGCTCGTGGTATTGCGCAGATGAGCCTCTATGGGGGGCTCCTCCCGTCAGCCAGTTCTGAGTGTAATGTATCATATAACAGTGGTCTTTCTTCATGAAGAATCATCTCGGACATGCCATATATACTCGGGTATAAGCCAACCTCACCCTACTTTTTCCCAAAAAACCTGTGAAAACTTATTGACTCACGTATAAGCCTAAGTGGGAAATGCAGCAGCCACTGGTAAATTTCAAAAATAAAAATAGATGCCAAAAAAATACCAATGAGGCATCAGTAGGTTAAATGTTTTTCAATATTTATTTCAAATAAAAACAGTAAACTAGCTCTAAATGTAAGAGGGTCAACAAAAACAATGTAGCAACAATAACTTTATATACCGTAAATTACGGTACAGAAAACCTTAGCTCAACCAGTGTGCTGTGTTACTGCATATGCAGCATTACCGCATATGTATGGCGGTCATTGGAAGGTATAGACTGATACCGATTATCAAACGCCTTTTGGGCCAATAACCGATATCAGATGACCGATATGCAGTATGAAGGAGTAATACAGGGCACAGCATTGATACCCAGGGGCAGTATGAAGGAGTAACACAGAGCCCCAGCAGACCTGCCGAGCCGCCAGTCTCAAATGACAGCAGCGCCTGGAGCGGAAGACACTCATTTCCGGCTCCTCCGCTACAGGGTGCTGCTGTCGTCGAAGGAGCAGGCTGGCGCGGGCCGGGTGTCCGTGAAATTATCACGGACACTGGCGGGCCTTGGTTCCACGGCCGGCGGGCCGTAGGTTGCCGATTGCTGCGCTCCTTGACTCACGTATAAGCCGAATTGCGTTTTTTGACTCAAAATCTGAGTAAAAAAACTCAGCTTATACGTGAGTATATATGGTAATAGAGATAGACATAGCACAATACCAATGATTAAATTCGCTTATATATGTGTAGATCAGCGTACTCACGTATTCCTGAGCCTCCCTTTCAAGTGGCTCAGTAGATAGGCATAGGACCACTTAATTTCCACGGGGGTCCTACCCCTAATCGATACTCGATATTCCCTTGGAGGAAAAAAGGTTCTTCTAGGAGGTATAAGCAGGGAATCTTAATAGTAAAAACAGAACTGGTATAATAAAATGTAAAAAATATAAAATATACGTTTTATGGGCTGAACGAGATGCGTTTCACTCGCTTCCCTGAGAGTTTCATCAGTCGGTCAGGGAAGCGAGTGAAACGAATCTCTGTTCAGCCCATAAATGTATATTTTATATTTTTTAAATTTTATTTCAGTTCTGTTTTTACTATTAAAAAGATTTCCTGCTTATACCTACTAGAAGAACCTTTTTTTTCCTCCAAGGGAATATTGGGCATTGATTAGGGGTAGGACTGCTTAATTTCCACAGGGGTCCTATCTACTGAGCCACTTGAAAGGGAGGCTCAGGAATACGTGAGTACTCTGATCTACGCATATGTAAGCAAATTTCATCATTGGTATTGCGCTATGTCTATCTCTTATGTCCGAGATGATTGCATCATGAAAGACCGCGGTTATACGATACATTACACTCAGAACTGGCTGACGGGAGGATCCCCCCATAGAGGCTCATCTGTGCAATACCACGAGCCAGCAGGCTCTTTGTGAGTGGTTCTATATACACAACCATATGAATTATATGTAAACAATATTGTGTGATTATCTGTACCTTTGTATATTATAGTACTCATTGCTGGACACAGCTGATCATCAGACCAATCCTTGGAAGAAACGCTAACTTCCTTTGTGCTCCCAACAAATTCGGTTGTATTTTTTTGAACTTTGAAAAGAGGATTGTCTTGTCAGTTTTTCTTGGTCTTTTTCAGGGTTTCTCCCCCGTGTCGGTCTTGTACAAGGATTACTACAAAATATAGTTTGGTGTCATCAACTCTAGAAGGCAAAACCTCCTACCCCCCCCCCCAACCTGTGCCAATCACTAAATCTACCCCCAACATCATGGCCTGTAATGTACATGCCCTCCCTGGGGGTTTGTGGGAGATTGCCATCCCATTGTAAATGGATGGAGGATCTTAAATTTCTCGTCTAAATTGCTGCAATACAACAGAATATATTGGATAAAATATCTGAACTAACCAGTAATGCTATTCAGGAAATATCAGCTTTTAAGTTCTGGGTATGGAACCTTGAATGCTCAGCTTTAATTGAGCAAAATTGAATAGTCCTTCTGATCTAGAAACAAATCTGAGCTCACAAAACTGTAAGCTAGGGATCTCAAACTCTGGCTTTCTAGATGTGTATTGCATACAATGGCCATAATTTGATAAATGGCCAGAGAATCATGGGAGGTGTAGTCCAGAAACATCTGGGGGCAGAGTTTGAGATCTATGCTTATACCACTAGTCTCAGGGTAGGTAAAGGTATGGGCAATTGCATGCCTTTTTTTCCCCAAGAGGAAAGTGTCTCTGTACAGATTAACTAGGTAAATGTGGGCAAACTTGCTTTTTGGTTGTGCTATGTGGTTTCTTTTTCAAAAATCATTCAATTATGGATTAATGGAGAGCAAACAGAACCCCCTGTAGCAGGCAGTTTCTCAAGTTTAAAACCTGTCCTAGAATATTGTGCTGTGACAAATGCCATGCACACCAAACTGGGTAACACACAGATTTGGAGAATGGGCATTCACCCCTTTTTAAGAAGTTAAAGACAAAAGTTAAAATCCCAATGAATGCAGGAATATGGCCCAGGTGAGTGCATGCAGAATGCGTATCAATTTGTGCTGATGTAACTGCCTTGATGACAAAGGTTCAGTGTGATTGGGGAAGTCTGTTCTAAAGCCTAAAATCAAAGGGAAATGCACCCAAGGAATGGATCTGGTAATCCCCAGACTTTTAAAAAAGGACTGACTTCCTGCAGACACCAAATATTGAGGGTTATAATATTTAATGTGGGTAAGCTTCTTGATCCAAGGAGAAATCTGACTGCCATTCTGGGGTCAAGAAGGAATTTTTTCCCAGTGTTTCATATTGAACATTTCAGACTGGTTTTTTTGCCTATTGGATCAACAGCAGTAGGTGATGTGAGGCTGAACCCGATGGTCGCATGTCTTTTTTTCAGCCTATGTAATACAAGTGGAGTATCACTTATCCAAAATACTTGGGACCCGAAGTGTTTATAAGATTCAGGCCCTGTTCATAATGTGCAATTTATCCCAGAATGTAGATTCTCCAATTCATTTCAATGGAGCTGTTCACATCTTGCCACGCCATGTCGCGCATTGCGGTAACATGTCGTTGGTACATGACCCTTTTTTGTGATGTGCATTGGTGTTTTGCAAAATCAGGCAAACGGGGCCTAAATCTGGTTCCATCCTCAAGCTCTATGGAAATGGTCTAAAACCAATATTTTCTTGCCTCTAGGCAATTAGAAAAAAAATATTTCATTTGCATTCTGCCTAATCACATGAGGTCTGGTGTTTAATTGTTCTCTATTGATGGCTGTTAATTTTGGAACACTTCCTATTTTCAGATGAGGAATACTCTACCTGTAAACCAAAGACTTCAGACTCTTTAGTTGTCTTTGCAATGTGAAATATGTTCCTCCAGGACCAAAGGTCCTCCCTTCAGGCATTTTGTGTGTTCCTTGCACTGGATAACAGATTTCTGTTCATGTAAATGATACTCTGCATTCTCTCAGATCTCGTTTGCAGATTATAACCTTGTGGATCTTCTGCACAATCACCTCGTGTTGGCCCCAGAGTGTCTCAAAGAATTCTCCCTTCTCTCTGCCTATGTTGAACGCATTTCTTCACGTCCCAAGATCAAGGCCTTCCTGTCTAGTGATGCCCACAAGAACCGCCCCATCAATGGAAATGGCAAGCAGTAATTCAGAGCCAACCAGGCGAAAGATGAAACAATTTTGTATAATGTTGTTGGTGTAAATTTATTTTTATTACCAGTCTGTAGCTTTACCTGGAAACTGCTATTGAATAAACTACCAACAAATGTCCTGTGCAGTTTTTGAAGTCTGTGAACCTACTCGTGTTTTTTTTATTTTTTTTATTAAAGGGACTGTACATTAACATTTCGCAATGGGAGAAACTCTTCCAATAATTATCCAAGTTGCAAAAGGGCATGTAATACAGGAGGTTACATCTTTGCATTTTCCTAAAAGCTCACATGATGCTGAGGGCTCCCCCTGCTGGAGACAATTTGCAATTGTAGCATGTCAGACACCAGACATTATTTTACAGAGAACAGGTCTCTGGTTGCAAATACCTGTTCTGCCTATGGTTTCCAGAACATGTTCCCAAACATGCATCTGAATTGCATTGCTCCAGGAAAAACTGAAGAGAAAGAAATATTGGGCTCTTCCAGGAACTAGTGAATATGGAGTATTTTATCATGGTAGTGAAGGGGTTAAAACAAATGTACATGTGCTCTGGCAAATAAAGGAACAATTCCTTGGTGCCATAAAGGATTACATTTTGTAACTGAAAGGCAAATCCTAGACTGCGTTTTGTAAATTCAGTCTGGTAACAAGCCTTTTAGCAGCTGAGTTTTCTACCTGAATTAAAAGGATTTAAGTTCTTCCCTCTGATACTAGGTATGTAGCATGTGGCAGTCTATTAACTGGACTAGTTACAGTGAACGTTTGTGTAAATTTGACACTTCAAAAACACATGCCATCCAGGATGTCCATAATTTATGAAAGGCTTCCATTGTGTCATTCTTTCTCAGTGCGGTCAGCCTTAACATGTTATCTGTTTTAGCCACTACTTGGGTGTCCATTGCTTGCCCTGTGAGCAGCCAGTGTGGGGACAAATTTATTTGTGTAACTGCTAGAAGAAGCAATTTGAGACTATCACAATGCCTCAGAATAGGAAGCCTAGTATGGCACCAGAGGGCACTCCCTATGTAAAAGGTCTTGCTGCAAAGCCTCCTGCAAACATCTGCTGTGGACACTTTCATTTTGACAAATTTCACCATTTAAACAGATTACATTTAATATGTATCTTTATCAAAGTAAAATACGTTTTTTGAAATTCTGCCAAGAATATGTAGTGGGTTATTCAGTAACTTCGCAAAGGTTAAATCCAATGGTGACTCATGCAAGGGAAGATTTTGTCACTCGAACACCAGCATCTCAGAAATTAATAGTTGCAACAGTGACCTTAACTGTAACTTTGGCAGTCAGTTATCACATCTGTTTGGTATATGGATACAGTGCAAAATACCAGCACTCTTCAGTTTCTATCCATGATTTTTCATAGCAGGGATCAGTAATATTGGCCCTCCAGAGTTTCTGAAACTAAATTTCCCATGCTCAGGTACTCAGACTGAGCCTCGTGGGCAATGTAGTTCTATCACATCTGGAGGGCTAAAGCCACTGACCCCTAGCTTTAAAGAACTTCAGATTCTGTGACATCTGAACAGAGTATGTGGGAATAATAAACCCCAAGGTTTAACCTGTACAGGCACAATGAATGTGGGTTGATGGAATGGTTTGTTTAATCTGAAGTGTGTACCCCTTCTCATGCTAGCAAGTTGTATAAAGGGGTCTTGTGCGATCTTTGATTTATGCAAGCATACTTCCAATAACAAATGTAGATGTGACAACCAGATATTCCCCATATTATAGCTTATACCCAGATCATTTCCTAGTGAATAAAGGTATGCTCTCATAGCCCATACCTTGACTTGTAATACATTGAGCCGTTAACAGTTGCTGTTCGTGCTTAATGTAGTTCAGGGACCTCACTAACGTTTTACTCGTGCACCAACAGACACCAGAAACTATCCTAGCAAAGTTGTCCTTAGCAGCAAATGAGAATAAGACCTTTTTGATTCTTTTTTGTCATATTCGCATCTCCTATACAAAGTACAGGAAGCATTGATGGTACACTACCTCATTTTTTTCTTTGTTGGATGCCTTAAATGTGCTGGTTTTTCCTCTTGTTAAAATACTTTATGGTGTGTTCCTAGGTGCATCCATTTTGTGTTATTCTCCCCCCCCCCTCACCCGTATTGTTGGCTTGCTGATTACTTTGTGGCAGCTGCTTTAGAATGGGCTCTGTTGGATGCTGACTGATTCCAAATTCAGCCCTGCCCCTTTCTGCTGTGACAATGCCCCCTCCCCTCAGAGTCAGACCTCCCGCATCCATGCCTGGCCGCCTGCATAGAATGCCCGAGTCCTCCTCCCACGTCCAGCTCTCAAGACATGATTGTGTCTTACCCTCTCAGCACCATGTCCTGCAAAGAACATGCTCTAGATAACTCCCAGTTTAGGCTGACTGGGTGCCTGTCTATCCGCTGGGGACTGCGTTCATACGATCATCTGTCTAACCAATCCTACAACATGCAGGTGAATCAGCCCTCTTCCCCTGTCTGCAACCTCCACCGGACAACTTGAGGCAATTTTTTGCCACGTCAAACGAATGTGCTGCCATGGGAGCCAGCGGCCAAATCTCAAAGTTCACTGCCAAGGAGCACAGCTGTGATTCCAAAGGCCTGTAGCGAAGGAGGTAGGAGCTCAAGTGAAGAGTAGTGCCAGTAGAAAATTATTGGGTGGGGGGGGGGGAGAACCCCACACTAAAATAGTAATGTTTTGGTCATATGGCCTTAGGCTGGGTATCCACTGGATCTGTATTCGTGCAACGACATTGCACAGGGTCATCCAGTCCAACACTATTGTGAATGTACCATCAGACTTGTGACTTCCGACTTCCAGGGACTTTTGAAGTCTGCGGCAAACTAGTGATCAGACCAAAAATTTGGGAAAAATCGCACATGCAACACACAGCCAGGCAATCTCGGAAGGATATGAATACTGAGAAGTTGATTAGGGGAGTTAAAAGTGCTAGATTACATTTTTTTTTTATATTTAAATGTATATTTTGTGTATGGGAGATGGGTGGGACTCGCCATATTTGGATAGGTTACAGGGTGAACAAATTTTAGGTCCTTTTTTTTCAGCTGAACAAAGGAATTCAAATTCACACACACCGAACTAGCTCATGCAGACCTGCCCCTAGCTTCTCCCCTCATCACCTCTACCCATGATGGACTCCAGGATTTTACACATGCAGCTTCTGCCCTCTGGAACGCTCTCGCGTACTATCAGACTCTACTAAATACATTCCTATTTTGGGATCCCTACCACCCGACTCACTGACGCAACCAGTCCATCACTCTCACCTTGCAGTCCTCGCCTCCTGTTTCCACCCCCAACCCTTCTAAATTGTAAATTCCCACGGGATTAGGGCCTCATTTCCTCCTTTACTGGTTTGTAAAATGTTGTTCAATGTACTGTAACCCTGTCTGTTGTGCCCACTATACAGCGCTACAAAATATGCTGGCGCTTTACAAATAATAATACAGTTAATCCATATCCATTTTCACACACACAAAGGACTGCAGTGTCTCCAAAAGCCGAATGCAATATGCAATAGTCTCAGAAATAAAGAATCCAAGAATAAACCTGCTTTTGGGTCCATAGTTGCTGAATTTCAGAGTTTCGTTACCTTTCGGACCCAATTCGGAGCGCTTTCAATAACCCTGTATGTTTGAATCCTGAGAGTGAATTCCCCTTTTTAATGCATGCCAATACCTTGCTGGCTGCTGTTTGACATTGCACATTGTTACTTAGTTTGAAGTCTATGATTATTCCCAAATCCTTCTCCTGCTTGGATTTCCCTAACTCCGTACCATTTAGGGTATAAATTGCTTGTGTGTTCTTCACTCCAAAGTGCATAACTTTGGGGACTGGGCACTTAAATGCAATCTAAATCCCTCTGCAGCGAAGTAACATCCTGCTCACATTGTATTACTTTTCCTAGTTTTGTGTTATCTGCAAACACTGATACATGACCTTTGATACCTACTGTATATCAAGGTCATATATAAATAAATTTAATAGAATTGGTCCTATAACAGACCCCTGACCGACTCCACTTACGTCCATCTTGAAAATGTATCATTTATGACCACTCTGTACCCTCTTTTAGCCAGTTTTCTATCCAAGAACATGTATTTTCATCTATACCAATTTTTCTTAATTTAAAAAGTAACCTCTTGTGTGGAACGATGTCGAAAGCTTTGGCAAAATCCAAGTAAATTGCATCCACTGTGACCCCCTGATCTATACGTCTACTTACTTCCTCATAGAACGTAATTAGGTTAGTCTGACATGATCTGTGTTTCATAAAACCATGCTGATTTTTGCTAATTACATTATACCTCCCAATAAATTCCTGAATATTATCCCTTAGTTACCCCTAAATTACTTTCCCAGCTACTGATGTTCCGCTCGCAGGTCTATAATTCCCAGGCACACATTTTAAACCTAAGTCAGCTTTTCTCCAATCCTCTGGTACGATTCCTGAAAGAAAAGAATCTTGAAACATTAACCCTTTCGCTGCTGAGCCATTTCACACCTGTGTGCTGAGCTCATTTTTACCGCTTTTGCTCATCATGTTTAAACACATTTTGAATCCACGTTTTCTACCACCCAGACATATTATATATCGTTCTTTGCGGCAGATTTGGCAGATTCATAATATATCATTATTATGTGTATACGTCATGTCCTGCCTGTATATTCTAACAAAAGATGCAATAAAATTTGAATTTTCAATAATTTACAGCGTGTAAAGTTTTTTTTTTCCCTTTTCAAAAATGTGAGCATTTGCGATTACCATATATACTCGGGTATAAGCCGAGTTTTTTGACTCCGATTTTGAGTCAAAAAAACGTGATTCGGCTTATACCCGAGTCAACGGCGTGAGTCCGTCCGTGTTGAAGGGGATGCGGCTGCGTGCAGGCGCAGCCGGTCACGTGGTCCGGCTAATCAGGTGGTACTGAGTCTCTACCACCTGACTGCCCGGACCGCGTGACCTGCGCACGCACGCAGCCGCATCCCCTTCAACATGGACGGACTCACGCTGTTCAGGACCGGACAGGCACTCCCGCTGCCCGGCATCTGGGCCCCCTCAACCCCTGCTGGATCTGGAGTCTGGGGCAAGTATCCATGTGAGAGCTGGCTGCCGCTGGGGCAATATCCAGGTGAGAGCTGGGGCAAATCCATGAGCTGGGGGCAAATCCATGTGTGAGCTGGGGCATATCCGTGAGCTGGGGCAAATCCATGTGTGAGCTGGGGCATATCCATGAGCTGGGGCAAATCCATGAGCTGGGGCAATATCCATGTGTGAGCTGGGGCAAATCCATGAGCGAGCTGGGGCATATCCATGAGCTGGGGCAATATCCATGTGTGAGCTGGGGCAATATCCATTAACCCCTTAGAGACCGCGGACGTACCATGTACGTCATGGCCGCGGGTCTCTTTTAGACCCGCTGACGTACATGGTACGTCCTGTGGTCTTTTGAGCGCTGGAAGCGATCGGATCGCTTCCAGCAGCTCAAACGCCATTGCAGGCTGCCTGGGAGTCCAGGCATCCATGCAATGGCGTCTAGAAGTGCCGGGGCACCTTGTGATCGCTCCCCGGGAGTGATCAACATCCGGTTTCACCGGAGAGGTGCCCGGCACTTCTAGAGAGCGCTGGAAGCGATCGGATCGCTTCCAGCAGCTCCAGGGCCATTGCACGCTGCCTGGGAGTCCAGGCATCCGTGCAATGGCAGACAGAAGTGCCGGGGCCCCTTGTGATCGCTCCCCGGGAGCGATCAAGATCCTGTTTCACCGGAAAGGTGCCCGCACTTCTACAGAGCGCTGGAAGCGATCGTATCGCTTCTAGCTGCTCTGAGTATATTGCAGGGATGCCTCGACATCGAGGCATCCTTGCAATATGTTTACCTGCCGCCGGTCCGCTCAGTGATCGCTCCCCCCGAGCGATCACTTCCGGTAGCGGCAGGAAGTACTGAGTGCCACGAGGTATCGTGGCACTCAGTACAAAAAAGATCACATAAGTGATCAGGTGCTCTGCTGGGTGCCTCGAGGGATCAAGGCACCCAGCAGACTAAAATAAAGTGTAAAAATAAATAAATAAATGAATAAAATAAGATATATGTGACAGCCAAGATGGCGCTGCCCTTCTAAGGGCAGGGTCATCTTGGGGCTGTGTGGGATGTTCCTAGCCTGCCTCATCAGAGAGGCAGGCTAGCAACATCCAATCAGAAGTAAGAAAAAATCAAAATAAAATTTCTAATTTGTCAGGTCAGGTCAATGTTTTGTAAATATTGGCTCTGACCTCTGTGATTCTCCCTCCCTCTCCTCACTTGTGTTTTGGTGAGCGAGAGAGAGAGATCAGATTTGACAGGTTAGAGATTTTAGGTAGATTTAGTGAGATTAGAAAAATTGAGGCAGATTTAGAGAGATTTTAGGGAGATTTCGAACAATTGAGGCAGGTTTAGAGGGATTTAGAGAGATTTAGGTGTTTATTTGTATTTTCTTGTGAAACCCAACGGTTCTTCTAAGAACCAATAATCCGCTTATATATATAATATTTATAAAATTTTATAATCTATTAAATATAATGTCTGAGAGGGTGTACAGCGCCGAGGAGGCATATGCCATCCTGGCGTCAGAATCTGAGGCATCTGCGTTGGACTCAGACCCTGATTTTGACCCCGCTAACTGCTCAGAGACGTCGCTAGAAACATTATCTACGCTGGCTGATGTATCTATTGATGTTTCTGATGCAGATCCTGGGCCACCACCTGCCAGCAGGAGACGCACAGCTCCAGCTGAGGAGTGGGTAATGCCTCATCGCCAGAGGCCAGATATCCCTCCTTTTACGGCAAATCCTGGCATCAATATTGATGTTGCAGGATTTACCGCCACGCAGTTTTTGCAGGTGTTTATGGGGGATGATTTGTTGGGCCACATCGTGGCCCAATCAAATCTGTATGCCCATCAGCATTGTGCTGCGAAGCCAGACTCCTACTTGGCAAGGCAGCAATGGACCCCACTAGATGTTCCAGAATTTCTGAAATTCTGGGCACTTACTATGCTGATGGGCATCATAAAGAAGCCCTCAATTCGCTCCTACTGGAACAGTAGCCCCATCTTCTCTACCCCCATTTACCCCCAATCAATGTCACGTAGAAGGTATGAAAACATTTTGCGTTTCATGCACTTCAGTGACAACAGCCTGTGCCCTCCTAGAGAGCATCCCCAGTTTGACAGGCTGTATAAAATCCGCCCCCTGATTACCCACTTCGCCGCCAGATTTGCAGAGGTTTATACACCTGGAAGGAATATCTGCGTGGATGAATCCCTAATGAAATACAAGGGAAGGCTGGGATTCAAGCAGTATATTCCTTCCAAATGCTCCAGGTATGGAGTGAAGGTGTATAAGCTCTGTGACAGCGAGAGTGGGTATACTCAGGCCTTCCGGGTGTACGAGGGAAAGGATAGTAGCCTTGACCCTCCAGGTTGCCCAGAACACATGGGAACCAGTGGCAAGATTGTATGGGACCTACTTTTTCCCCTGATGAACAAAGGGTACCACTTGTATGTTGATAATTTTTATACAAGTGTCCCTTTGTTCAAGCTGCTGTATTGTTTTGATACAGCAGCATGCCGTACTGTTCGCAAGAACCGCGTAGGTTTCCCAGCACAGCTTGTCCGCACCCGGTTAAAAAGGGGGGAGACCTCAGCTCTGCGCCAAGAGGAGCTGTTGGCGGTCAAGTACAGAGACAAGAAGGATGTATACCTTCTATCCACCATCCACACTGAGAGGTCTGTGGAGGTCTCTGTACGTGGCAGAGCTGAGCGCATCAGGAAGCCAGTGTGCATCAAAGCCTATAACCGGCATATGGGTGGGGTTAATCTGGCAGATCAGCTGCTCCAGCCCTACCAGATTATGCGGAAGTCAAGGGCCTGGTACAAAAAGGTTGCAATTTACCTGATGCAAATTGCAACCCACAATGCCTTTTTGCTCTGCAAAAAGGCAAACCCCGGAGTGACGCTGTCCTTTTTACAGTTTCAGCTCCAGGTCATTTCGGGGTTTTTGTACCAGGATGCACCTGCTCCCCGGGCGGTGATGGGTGACAGAGTTGGGGCTACACATTTTATTTATAAAATCCCCCCTACTGAGGGCAAACAGAAACCCAAAAAAGATGCAGGGTGTGTTTCAAGAGGGGGCAGAGGAGAGACACAATCTTTTACTGCCCAGAATGCCCTGGAAAACCCGGTCTGTGTCTTGGGGACTGTTTCAAGATATATCACACTGTGCGTGATCTGTGATTTTTTTTTTTTCCTTTCTATTTTTTCTTACACTCTAGTTAGTTAGTTCAGTTTAGTTTTTTTTTTCCTTTACTGCACCAGACTTTTACATTTTATTCCTACATTTTTATGTTCTACAATTGGTGCTGTATTTTACCAAAATCTTTGCACACCTATGCATGGGGGGCATGGGTGTACTCAGGAGACCTTGCAGAAAACAACCTGGAGAGTTTTCATGCAGTAACAAACAGTGTCTCCTAAATCACAGTCCAAATCTAATGTGGGCGTAAAAATCTGAAAATTGAAAAATTACCGCCACACACCTTCTCAAATGTTTTGGGCTAAAACCGTTGCATCCATGGCATCAAAGCACTCCATATGCAATACCTTGGGGTGTCAACATAACAAATATAAACAATTTTCTGGCAATAATTCAAACTGGGGTATGCGGTAGACCCAAAACCAAAGATAGGCCTAGCTGAAGAAATAATCTCAATTTCAACTCCAATGACAAAGTCATAAAAATTGTATTTGAACCTTCCCAAAATCCTGGCAAACCTATGCATGGGGGGCATGGGTGTACTCAGGAGACCTTGCAGAAAACAACCTGGAGAGTTTTCATGCAGTAACAAACAACAGTGTCTCCTAAATCACAGTCCAAAACTGATGTGGGTGTGAAAATGAAAAATTACCACCAAACAGTATCCAATTTGTTTGGAGCAAACGGTTGCATCCATGGCATAAAAACACTCCATTTACAATACTTTGGGGTGTTAGCTTACCAAATATATGCAC
Organism: Leptobrachium leishanense; assembly: GCA_009667805.1. Lineage (NCBI taxonomy): Eukaryota > Metazoa > Chordata > Amphibia > Anura > Megophryidae > Leptobrachium > Leptobrachium leishanense. The sequence goes on from CM019068.1 coordinate 124,724,669, forward strand.
GTTCATAAAATTGGGGTATGTAAAAAGGCCCCTAAAAAGAAGATAAGCAAAGAAGATACTGTATGTCAAATTAGAAAATTGACAAGCACATGTCAAAAGATTGGTGTAGCACCCCAAAAACAACAGAACAAATCTATATATGGGGTGGTATCACTTTACTCAGAAGATGTTGCTAAACATATTTTGGGGTGTTTTTTGGCAGTAACCCATAATTGGATTTGACAATTCATGCCTAAAGTACTATGTGTGTGAAAAAATAACACAAAAAGTGACTACCTGAAAGTTTGACATAGAGCTAGTGCATGGAAAGTGTTAAAATACAACTCTTTGAAGCACCCTAGGGTGTGCCCTTTCTAAAAATATATGGTTTGATGGGGGTAAATTACTTTGGCCGGCTTCAAAAATGTCCCAAATACGACATGGGTGCATGATGACGAAATGTGAAAATTCCAAGTTGGAAAACTGAAATGCGCACCCCCCAAATAAGGCCTATTAGCCCCCAAATGACCCGACATACCTATACATGGGTGGTATCAATTTACTCAGAAGATGTTGCTGAACATATTTTGGGGTGTTTTTTGGCAGTAAACCTTAACCCTTTCGCTGCTGAGGCTTTTCCCGCCCCTGTGCTGAGGTCATTTTTTACCTGTTTTGCGCATCATGTTTAAACGTGTTTTTAAGGCTTATTTTAGTATATGACACCGACATATTATATATCGTTCTTTCCGTCAGACTCGGTAGATTCATAATATGTCATTATTATATGTATACGTTATGTCATGTCTGTATATTATAACAAAAAATGCAATAAAATATGTATTTTCAATAATTTACAATGTGTAAAGTGTTTTTTTCCACATTTTAACATGCGAGCAATTGCGGTTATATTTTGTATGGGGTGCGCTTGTTAAAAAAATTAGAGATGGGGTCTCGTTACATTTTTTTTTGGGGAAAATGACACTATTTTTAACAAACGCACCGCATACAAAAATCGTTAGTGCAGCATCATTGTTCACATTATAATTGAAATGGGAACAATATTGCTACACTAACAAAGCAAAAATAATAAAAAAAAAGTGTTTTTTTTTTTTTTTTAATTTTTTTTTAATTTTTTTTTTTTTTTTTTTTTTTTTTTTTTACAAAATTTTTAACTTTCATGTTTGGTATCGTTGGAACGGCCATGCTCTGGCCGATCCAACCATATCAAAATTTAACCCCTAACTGCCACGGATCGGGAGATAGGGAGTTCATTGGAACTCCCTATCTCCACACTTGGTGGCAGTTAGGGGTTAACTGTAGGACTGGCGTCATCGTGCTACGCACGATGACGCCAGTCCTCTGGGGAGTTCCCGGAAGCTTGGCCGACATCCAAGATGTCGGCCAGCTCCGGGAAAGGATCGCGAACCGGCGCTTTTCAGCGCCGATTCGCGATCCAGCTCCCCAGGGGTTAATGCCAGGCATCATTTGGAAGGGCAGGCTGTGCCCTTCCAAATGATGCCTGGGTTAAGCCCCTGTGCGCCGCCGATCGGGAGGGAGAGAGGTCCGAAGGACCTCCCCCCCCTCCCTTTCAGGCGCCTCCTCCGCACATGCGGGGGGGGCGCCTGAATTAGGTGTCATCGCGCCCCCGCGATGACACCTAATAATGGCGGCTGCTGGTCCGGATGCCGGGCTGACATCCAGGATGTCAGCCCGCACCGGAGGGGCCAGCGATCGGCCGGAACCCGGCCGAACGCTGACCCCGATGCGAGGACGCGCTCAGCGCGTCCTCCGCATACCAGCGGGAATGCTGAGGACGCGCTGAGCGCGTCCTTAGCATTCAAGTGGTTAAAGTTCACAGTACATGTATTCTTAAATTGCATTAAAAAAAAAAAAAATCACCAAAACTTTTTTTTTCCTCAAACTTTGGCATAGATTTGTGGTAAAATGGTTTGCATGGAAAGAGTCAAAATACCCCAAGTATCTTTATAAAGTCCATTTAATGACGAGAAAAACAGTGTAAAATATGTGTGGGTTACATAAACGAGTAAGAGGAAAATTTGACGTAAACACTAACAGCGCAGAAACGTAAAAACAGCAGCGGTCACTAAAGGACGGATTTGTGTAAAACCGCCCGGTCACTAAGGGGTTAAATATATTTTCTTTTTGGTATCTATTTTTATTTTTGAAATTTACCAGTGGCTGCTGCATTTCCCACTTAGGCTTATACGCGAGTCAATAAGTTTTCACAGGTTTTTTGGGAAAAAGTAGGGGGGTTGGCTTATACACGGGTCGGCTTATACCCGAGTATATACGGTATATTTTCTATGGGGTGCGCTTGTTAAAAATATTTGAAATGGGGACTCGTTACTTTTTTGGTGGGAAATTACATGGTTTTTAGCAAATGCCCCCCATAGAAAAAATAGTTTGTGCAGCATCATTGTTCACCTTATAATTGAAATGGGAACAATACTGCTGTATTAATAAAACGTTTTTTTATTTATTATTTAGAAATTTTTTTTTTTTTTACATGGTCATGTTTGATATCATAGAAACATAGAAAATGTCGGCAGATAAGAACCTTTCGGCCCATCTAGTCTGCCCAATTACATGGATACCTGGATTTATCTTTTATTTAGGATAGCCTTATGCCTATCCCATGCCTGCTTAAATTCAATCACTGTTTTGGCCTCTACCACTTCTACTGGAAGGCTGTTCCATGTATCCACCACCCTCTCAGTAAAATAATGCTTCCTGATGTTACTTTTAAACCTTTGCCCCTCTAATCTAAGACTATGTCCTCTTGTTTTGCTACTTTGTTTCCTTTTAAATATACTCCCTTCCTCTACCTTGTGGATTCCCTTTACGTATTTAAATGTTTCTATCATATCTCCTCTGTCTCGTCTTTTTTCGAAGCTATACATGTTAAGATCATTAAGCCTTTCCTGGTAACTTTTCTCCTTCAAGCCGTACACCATTTTAGTAGCCCTTCTCTGAACTCTCTCTAAGGTGTCTATATCCTTCTGGAGATACGGTCTCCAGTACTGCACACAGTACTCCAAGTGAGGTCTCACCAGTGCTCTGTACAGTGGCATGAGCACTTCCCTTTTCCTACTGCGAATACCTCTCCCTACACAACCAAGCATTCTGCTAGCATTTCCTGCTGCTCTATTACTTTGACTACTTACCTTTTAGATCCTCTGCAATAATAACCCCTAAATCCCTTTCCTCGGATGTTGAGGTTAGGACTGTATCAAATATTCTATATTCAGCCCTTGTGTTTTTACGCCCCAGGTGCCAGAACTCCGACCTTTTTTTTAGTTCACCTAAATCATTTGTCATTTGGCTGATCCCTCCAGGAACGTCAACCTTGTTGCAAATCTTTGTGTCATCAGCAAAAAGACATACTTTACCATTAATACCTTCTGCAATATCACTAATAAAAATATTAAAGAGAATGGGTCCAAGTACTGACCCCTGAGGTACCCCACTGGTAACAAGACCTTGCGCCGAATAAACTCCATTTACCACAACCCTCTGTTGCCTGTCACTCAGCCACTGCCTAATCCATTCAACAATATTGGAATCCAAGCTCAAATATTGCAATTTATTGATAAGCCTTCTATGCGGAACAGTATCAAAAGCCTTACTGAAATCTAAATAAGCAATGTCTACTGCACCACCTATGTCTATTATTTTTGTTACCCAATCAAAAAAATCAATAAGATTAGTTTGGCATGATCTCCCTGAGGTAAACCCATGTTGTTTCTGATCCTGTAATCTATGTGTTTTTAGATGTTCAACAATCCTTTCCTTTAACATGGTTTCCATTAATTTCCCCACTACTGATGTAAGACTAACTGGCCTATAGTTCCCCGATTCCTCCCTACTACCCTTCTTGTGAATGGGCACATTTGGTAATTTCCAGTCTTCTGGGACGACTCCCGTTAACGGTTTTGCTATTACACCACTGAGCTCTTCTAATATTTAGGGTGGATCCCATCAGGCCCATTGACTTATTTGTCTTTACTTTAGACAGCTGCTGTAGAACCTCCTCCTCTGTAAACTCATATGTAAATGTCTCTTTAGTGTTTCCTTCTAACTGAGGTCCCTTTCCTTCCTTTTCCTCTGCAAAGACTGAACAAAAATAGTCATTGAGGCAGTCAGCGAGACTTTTATCCTCTTGTATCATTGGAAAGACCATGCTCTGGCCGTTCCAATGATACCAAATATTAACCCCTAGCTGCCACGGATTGGGAGATAGTGGCTTCATTGGAACCCCCTTTCTCCACCATAGGTGGCAGCTAGGGGTTAACTCCCGAACTGATGTCATCAAGCTATGCAGTCATCAGGGGGAGATCCCGGAAGATGTCGACCAGCTTCGGGAGGGAACTGCGATACGGCGCCTGTTGGTGCCGAATCATGATCCAGCCCCCTAGGGGTTAAAGACAGCTGGCCCTTCCAAGTGGTGCCTACCCTTTTCGGCTGCCCCGCACGGATGGGGAGGGAGAGAGGTCCAAAGGACCTCCCCCCATCCCCTTCAGGCACCTTCCCCGCACTGGGGGGGTTGCCTGTAATAGATGCCTAAGTGCGCTCAGCGAAGTGGCCAGATGGGCGTCGAGTGGAAGGAGCGTCCACTTTCATGGACATTCCTTCTGCTCTCCAAAGACGCTCTTCTGACACTAGCCTTAGTGCTGAAACCCCGTTTCAGCAACAGGGAGAGGTTTTTTTTTTTTTCTCGTTCAGCAGCCTGTCTGGTGACCAACCTGGGTTGTCCACAGATGCTTCCAGTAGACGACCCTGGTCGACCAACGGCGTTTTGTTTATAGGCAGACAATCAGGTTGGTTGTCCAACTATGGACCCAGTGGATGGCCAACCTTACAGTCCAAACAAGACATTGCTACATAAACATTATGTATGGATGTGAATAATAGGAACAGCAATCTCTCTGATGCTTGCAGTCTGCAGAGAGGGCAATATCCAATACAATGCAGCTCCTTTCACACACAGGCATCCATAATGTATAGGCAGGCTGTACGTTTACGGTTGTTTGATATGTAAAGGGAAAAAAAAAAGTCTAAGCTGCCTGGTCCTGCCCTCTTGTGACACACATCAGCCAGTAAGAGAGCAAGGGTGTATCTCAGGACATCACTATTTTGGTTTTTGCCCTCAGCAGTAAAGTGCAGATTTTGGTAAATGTTGTATCATGGGAAAATATCCACAAAATGGGACCAAGAGAGCCTTTCTAAAAGCAATTACTTAAAAAAAAAAAGGTGGTTCATAAGGTGGTTTTGTTTGTAATGCACAAATAATCTAGTTAAGACTTTTTTCGTGGTAGTGTCCCTTAATGTCAACTGCAACTACTGAGCCACTAGGTAGTTTTGCAGCTCAATAAAAAACAATGGTTTTTACAGATTCAAACAATATTTTGTTTAGTTTTATTGTGTATTATAATATACTTTCCTATTTCGGTAAATTACTCCAACAAATAGCAACTTCACTATATATTCTGTTTTTGAGGTTTGCAGCTGGGCTTGAATGCAATGGGAGCCATTCTACTTATAAATGCTCACATGGGGGCGGAGTTAAGATGGCGTCATGTTAGGGCGCGTTTCTGGTGAGCTCCTAACGCCTTTCCTCGGCGACATATTCCTTTTCCGACCGGCCCTGGATTCTTCCCCAATCACAATGCTCTCCTCACAAAAAAATAAGAAAGACAAAGACCGGAGGGTTGCTCCACAGCACCACGCAGAGGTCTCCCAAGATGGCGCCCGCTCATCTTCCCAATCCTCTTATGCCGAAGCTGATCCGGAGGAGGAAGGCGCCCAGCCGGCGTCTAAAATTGATATCTCCTCCCTGATGGCTCAGATTGGGGATGTGCAGGCCTTTTTAGCGGCTGAAATCGACCGGGTGCTCGTGCTCTGCAGGCCGAGATCGCCTCCTTGGGATCTCGCACGGCAGCCCTGGAGGATCGCGCTGAAGCTATAGTTTCCCAGCATAACATTACTGTGGACTATGTAATGGCGCTAGAGTCCAGGATTGATGGCTTGGAGCTGGCGATGGAGAACGCTTTGAACCGTTCCCGCCGTAACAACCTCTGGATCCGGGGGTTTACCGGAAGGCATCACCACCTCTGACCTGAAGGACACTTTTTATTGGGGGCTTTCAAATGGTTGGTCCCTTCCCTACCCTTTAATCGCCTGCTCCTGGATAGGGCTCACCGTGCCTATCTATCCCAGACAGCAAGATCGAACCAACCGTGGGATGTTGTGGCTCACCTTCATTATTTTCAAAGTAAAGAAGCGATCCAGCGTGCTAGCCGAGAGGTGGATGTGGAGTATGAAGGTTCCACACTCCAACTTTATCAGGACATCGCCCCGGCCACGTTGACGAAGCAGCGGGCTTGGTACCACTTCACGGAAATCCTCTGTCAGTGTCAGATCAAATATGCATGGGGTACCCTTTCAAAATTATGTTCACCCATGAAGGCAAACAACACTCCCTCTTTAAGATGGCCGAGGCTTCAGCCCTGTTTGCTGACTGGGGTTTTCCTGTGCTGGATGTTCCAGCGCCCTTGCTGACTCATTCACCACCATCCCACATTACCGAGGAGTGGCGTACAGCCCCAGGGTGATGGGACCTGAAGCAGGTTTTTTGGCCTACTTGTGGGTTAGCTCCTGAGAGGGAGTTTTGGACGTAGGGGCTGCAAGGGCTCTATTTCCCTGTTTCCGGGGATGGGGGGTTTCCCCCTACAGGTTAACAAGTTTTTGGTTACGTTTTTGTTAGAAGTTCATGGGTCTTTAGAGTAATTTTGCTGTTTAGTTCTATATTTTATATATATCGTTTTCTGGAAGCGTATGTAAAGGGTGGGGTCCCACTCGGGAGAGCAAGGCTCCGGTGTGTTCCCCCACCTTTTCGCTGACCTCCTGGCTAGTCCATTCGGTCAGCATGTTAGGATACATTTCACTGTGTTATGTGTTTTGCGGTGCTATCTTGGAGGGAGTGTCCTTCTACGTCCTCTGTTTCTCTCTTCTTTTCTTCTCTCCTCTCTTCTTAACTTTTCCTGCCCTCCTCTTTTCCCCTCTGGTTACTTTGAGCCCCCCCCTTTTTTTTTTATTTCCCCTTCATCTCAAGTACTCCTTTGGAAGGGTCCTGTGCCCTGCTCTCATGGTAATGTTTGTGTATTGGTGGCTCTCTCCTATGTGAGGTTATGTCATTAGCGAATTTCTGCATTAAGTCTCTCAATGTTAAGGGTCTCAACTCCCCGCGCAAGCGACGTATCGTACACGTGGATTTGCAATGTAGTAAGGTTGATATAGCTCTACTGCAGGAGACGAGACTCAAATCAGAGGCACCTAAGTATGTGGAGGGTCACAGAATTCAGAGATGTTACTCCTCTTGTGCTCAGACAAAACACAATGGGGTACTTATCCTTTTACGTAACTCTTGCCCTTGCCAGGTACAGTCCTATCACACAGATGCCGCTATGTCCTGCTTAATGGGGCTATCGCCTCTCTGTCCCTTTCTTTAGTCTCAGTTTACACCCCGACGACACCTGACCCTGACTTTTTGCGTTCCTTTGACTATTTCCTCTCCGCACACGCTACCGGATGACTGCTGGTGGGGGGGAATTTAACGCGACGTCCATTCCTCCCTTTGATCATTCCGGCCTGATCTGGGGACTGACCTGACCCACCCTTCGAGACGGGACAGACTTTTCACTCTTTCCTCATTAACCGCGGTCTGACTGATGTATGGCGGGCTCTTCATCCGACGGTTCGGGACTATACATTTTATTCACATGTCCATCGGACGTGCTCCAGAATAGACTGTTTTCTGATCTCAGTGTTTGCCCCTAGTTACGATGGCAGATATAGGCACTATATCGTGGTCTGACCATGCTGATATCTCTCTTACTTGACAACTTCCGGTTCGGGCCATTCCACCCTGTTGGCGTCTGGATCCTCTGCTCCTCAATAATGACTCCCTTAAAACTTTTGTCTGAGGTGAACTAGAGGTGTACTTTCAACTTAATTCTTCTCCTGATATTTTCCCACAGACTCTATGGGCCGCCCACAAGGCGGTAATAAGGGGGGTCTTTATGCATCAAGCCTTCTTTTACCAGAAACGGAAGGCAGCTCAGGTCCAGCCTCTTCTAGTATGCCTACGGAGACTGGAATTTAAACATAAGTCGGAGGGGTCCTCAGAGACTCTGCAGGCCTTGCAAGAGATCCGACAATCCCTACACGATCTTTTAGTCACGGACGCCAGTCGCTCCCTACTGTGGACAAAACAGAGATTTTATGAGGGGAACAAAATGGACACTCTATTGCCACGTAGTCTTAATTCCCGCGTGCCCCCCTCTCGGATTACTAGGCTCACACGACCTGTGGGAGGGTGTTACGTCCCTAGCCCCTGCTGCGCTCCCTGGGGGGTCTGAGCATGGTTCTGTGCCACTGGCTGGTCGAGTGCCAGCACCTTGTGATGACCGATCGGCGTCCGAGGAGCCACCGGGTTTAAAGCAGGGCGCGAGGAGTTGCCTCGTCGCCCTGACGTGGAGTTTAGTTCCCGCATCGCCTGCTTTTGCATTCAGTGTGTTTCCAGTTGCCGACCCATTTTTTTCTACGAATCCTGCTCCTTCATGCTCTCGGGTAATACCTGCCGCCTTATCGGGGTTGTGTTCGAGACCTAGGGGTTTTGTATCTGTGTTAAGCTGTCTGTAAGAAAGATTAGGGACAGCTTGGTTTATACTCCGTATTACTGTAATACTTATGCCAAGTGTAACCCGATCATAAGCAGCTCGATACTATCATGTGTGTCATCAGACCCTGGTTATATCAAGGTATCGCAAACCCAGTCGGGTTTATCCGAAATCGTGTTATCTGTTTATGCTGTGACTGCCCTGCAGTCTAATCAATTCATCGACTGTCAAAGTAATCTGCTGGGAGACCAGCCCGAGCCATATATTTTGGTATTGAAGTCATCTGTATTATTGAAAGTCCCTGTATGTTATTTATTTTATTTTATTTATTTATAAAGGATTTTACCAGGAAGGATACATTGAGATTTCTCTCGTTTTCAAGTATGTCCTGGGTTCACAGTTACAGAAACTGGGTTTACAGTTACAGAAATACAAAGCAAGATATTAAAAAACAACACAAATAGGGGGGCATGGCCGGCAGCCATTCTAAGCGGACGCATGTAGCCTGAGCTCCGTTTTTCCAGGCTGATCTCCCTGCTCCAGCGGCTCACAACGGCGTCGGGTTTTGCTGCAAACTACCCCTACTGGCTCCGGAACCCCCTTGGCACCAGATGGCACCCAGCAAGACCCCAAAAACGGCGGAAATATCGCGCCCAGGAAAGACCCGAGATAGGCCGCAAGATGGCGCCCAAGCCTCCCGCGAGTCCGGCTCCCCGAAATCGACGCAATCGGAGGAGGGGGAATCTCGACCTCAGACCCTCTCTGCTTCGGCTCCTGCTTCGGGCCTCCAACTTCAGACCCTGCTCCAGGATCTCGGGACCACCATACAGGAGGATTTTCGATCCATCACTGCAACTCTCCATCAAGAAGTTCGGGATCTGGGTGAGCGCACTGATGCACTAGAATCTAAGTCTGATGAAATGTGTCTGGCCCACAACGAATTGCTTGACGCCTATAAAGAGTTAAAATCGGTGAATGAGACTCTTCTCCTTAAGGTGACGGATCTAGAAGATCGATCCCGCAGAAATAATATCAGAGTGCGTGGCATCCCTGAAACGGTTAAACCAGTGGAATTAACCGTATACCTCCACAACCTGTTTCGCTCCTTGTTACCAGAAGCCTCAGACATGGATTTACAACTTGATAGAGCACATCGTATCCCGAAACCGAGACACTTGGATCAATCAATATCGAGAGATGTCTTAATGAGAGTCCACTTTTTTCGGATTAAAGAATCCCTCCTGTCCGCTATGCGAAATTCCGCTGGATTACCTGCACCATACTCCGACCTCTTATTCTTTCCTGATTTATCTGCTGCCACCATGGCAAAACGTAAGGAGTTCCTGCCAGTGACCAAGATACTACGTAACCACCAAATTCAATATCGCTGGGGGTTCCCCTTGAAACTCCTGGTAACACGTAATGGAGTGGTGACCACGCTTCGTGATGTCCGGGAAGGCCTTGCTACCCTGCAGTCTTGGAACCTGTTAGGGGACTATACGCCACCACATCAAACCCCACCATCTCCGCAGAAAGTGTCGCCGGATTGGCATCGTGTAAACACCGCGAAGTGAGTCCTGTCTTACTGGTCCGGTATTGCTGGACTCCATCTTCCTTTTTCATTTTTTGGGGTTCTTGCCAGAGGGATTTTTTGAAGTCTACCTTGCTTGACGTACCGCTTTTCTTTGAGTACTTGAGCGGGAGACCTGCCTGGCGGGAGCTCGCTGTTTGTTTCTCCCCTCAGTGCCTGTTGAACTCCACCGGCAGAGTTTAACCCCCGTTTCTCCCCCTGACATTCCCAGGGTTGGCCCATTCACAGTGTGGCCTGGAAGACTCGATGTATATAATTTTTTGGTGGCGTTTGCACTGATCCCCGTCCTTCCAGACTGGGACTTTTTCTTATCTTTTTCTGTTCTCTATTTTTTTCTTTATGTTTCTGTTTGCACCATGCTATTTTGTACATTTCACTTTCGTTGCCAGATACACCGTATGCAAGTGAATTCCCTCCAGAGTAAGGAATCTCTAAATGTAATCTTACTGTTCCCTTCTGATTTGATGCCTGAAGTTTGGGAGACTTCATTCCTCAGCTTAATGTCTTATCTGCCTTGTTTGTATTTGATAATAGCAATGTAAAATGACTGTTAAGATTGTTTCGCTGAATGTAAAAGGGTTGAACATTCCGTACAAGAGACACTCCTTATATGCAGACCTGCGTCATCATCCTCCTGACGTAGTGTGTCTCCAGGAGACACACTTCAAAACGGCTGCCCACCCCAAATTGTACTTACCAAACTATCCCCATCACTTTCACGCTACAGCCTCAGTTAAAGCGAGAGGGGTCTCCATTTTAATCCATCAGAACGTGACCTTTAATTTACACAGAGTGATCGCTGACCCCAATGGACGCTATCTTTTTCTGATATGTGATATTAACCAAACGAAACACACTATTGCTAATTTTTACTGTCCCAATGCTGGCCAACTTTCGTTCATCCGCAAAGCCATGGTTAAATTACTTGAGGTCTCAATGGGGAGACTTATAGTCTGCGGGGACTTTAAACAATCCCTTGACCTGCCTATGCGACCTACTAGATCTCAGCGCTCCTCAGTGCGTAATTTTGCTGCTCTACTGGCGAAGTTTCACTTGTTTGATATCTGGCGTATTCTCCACCCTAGCGAAAGTGATTACTCGTTTTACTCTGGAGCACACAAAACTTACTCTAGGATTGATTTCTTTTTTGTTAATGCTGACTTATTGGCCCTAATATCTGACACCACAATTGGATCTATGTCCTGGTCTGACCATGCCCCCATTACCCTACTACTCCCTGATTCACGACCACCATTGGGTCACTCTCCATGGCGTTTAAATGAATCCCTTCTCTCCAAACCAGAAGTAGCGGAAGACGTTAAATGTACCTTAGAAAATTATTTTAAAGAAAATTCGTCCCCAGATGTTAGTCCCCTGACTCTATGGCAAGCTCATAAAACGGTGGTGAGAGGAGTCTTAATTAAATGGGGCTCTCATTATAAGAAACTAAATGCAGTACACAGATTGACCCTTCTACGCCAAATTCATCAAGTTACTACCTTACATAAGAAACATCTTAATCCCGCAGACAGGTCTACTCTAGTTGGACTCCAAATGCAGTTAACAGAAATGGATAAACGGGATTATGTCTGGGCAGCTCGTAGGCTTCGTACTAAAATGTATCTATATAATAATAAAACGAGTAAAATGATGGCCAATAGATTACGCAAGAAAGTGGCAAAAACTAGAATTTAGCGTATGGTAGTAGCTGATGGGACAACTTGCCACCATCCCCAGCAAATTGCAGATTGTTTTGCTCAATACTACACAAAGCTATATAATTTAAGACAAAATACAACTTTATCTCAGCCCACTATCCAGGAGATTTTCCCTTTCCTACGACGACTTAATCTCCCGACTCTATCAGAAGAAATTTCTCATCGACTGTTGTTTACCCCGACCCTAGGAGAACTCCAAGCAGCCCTTTCCTCCCTTAAGGTTAATAAGGCACCCGGTCCAGATGGTTATACAGCTACGTATTACAAAACCTTTTCCCCTCAGTTAAACTCACATCTTCTTTCTGCGCTGAATCACATTTATACCTTTCGGCGAGTGCGTCTAGCGACTGGCTATCCGCTACTATAGTTACAATTCCCAAAACAATGCCACCTGAGGATAATTGCTCCAAACCTGAAGAGGTTATTCCATAATTGTGGTGCTCTGTAGGAAAATGAGGACCGAGCCACTGTCTTTTTGTATTGTGGTATTGCAAGTAAGGTGCTGGTCCTGGATCAGAGGTTATAGGATGAGGGAGCTGCTGGGGGAAGCAGCCTATTCAGATAGGGTGGCAGCTTCCCAGAAAAGCTCTTAAACACCAGGTTGGAAAGGTGAAGGGTACGTTTAGACTCCAGCGATGGCCAGTTTAGCTCTTTTAACATGTCACAATGGTGGGTCATGTAGTTACATTGTAATGCAAAGCGGCAGAATGAGTTATACAATGTAGTAAGTTTCTGGAGGTGTGTTTGAGGGGCTGCTGTATACACTACATCTCTAATCAATAGCCGGCATAAGCATTTGTTGTACAATCTGCTTTCTTACCGCGAGGCTCAGGCAGGATTTGTTTCTTTACAGGGCACCTAGTTTGGGGTAAAGTTTAGATGAGAGTTTTTTGATGTGAGGGCCAAAGGATAGATTAGGTTCCAACCACATACCTAGATATTTGAGAGAAGTGACTGTGGTCAGCGTGCCATTTGATTTTGTCCCAACACATAAGTGGGGATTTTGCAATTTGTGTAGTTTAGGTTTTGTTCCAAAGAGCATCTCATTATTTAAAAAAGTTTGTTGTGTTTGATCCACTTTTCTACCTCTGTGAATTGTTCTTGCAGCATGGCTTCCAGCTGCCGGAGATTTGGTTTGCTGGTATAGATTACGGTGTCGTCTGCATATATATGTACAGTTGAGGCTTTGCAGACGTTGGGCAGATCATTTCTGAATATTGTGAATAGCAGGGGGCCTAGTATTGCGCCTTGGGGTACACCACAAGTGACAGGGAGGGGGAGGGAGGAGCTGCCAGAAATTGACATATAATGTGATCGGTCGGATACATATGATTGAAACCAGGTTAGCGTGCGATCACCAATGCCAGAGTTTTTAAGTTTTTCTAACAAGATGCCATGGTCTACCGTGTCAAAGGCCTTGGCAAAATCAAGGAAGATGGCATAGTTAGGTTTCCTTGTTCCATCCCAGCTTGGATATCATTGCAGAGTTTTAAAAGGGCGGTTGTAGTTGAGTGATTTGGACTAAAGTCGGATTGATCTGGGGTTAAGTAGTTCCAATATTGATAATAATCACGTAATTGTGTGTAGACGCATTTTTCCAAAATTTTTGACATTACAGGGAGCAACGATATCGGACGGTAGTTGGATACCAAAGTACTGTCACCACTTTTATGGATAGGTACCACTCTCGCAGTCTTCCAGAGTTTGGGTATGTATCCGGTCGCCAGTGATTCATTGATTAGGGTTGCGACAGGATTTGCAATTGCCGGTGCACTGATTTTCAGCAGCATTGCTGGTATTTGATCAGGTCCAGACTGGTATTTCATTTTTTGCTTACGGAGAAGTTTATTAACGACACTGACAGGCACTGGTCTAAAACTGAATTCCTGTCTGATACAGGGTCTTTGCACAGTTGGAGGGGTCTGACCTGCATGAGGCCTTTCTGATTGCATGTCATTTCCTAGCTTGGCAATCAAAGTGGTGGCGCATCCAACAAAATAACCATTAAAGGCATTTGCTACATCTAGGGGGTGTTGCAGGGTTTGGTTGTTTACTTTGACAGCAGCCGGCTGGGAGTGGACTGGGGGTGCTTGTATGTTACTTATGGTTCTCCAAAAGTTTGTAGGGTTTGATACGTTATTGTTTAGATTTTCATTGAAGTAATGGGCTTTAGCCATTTTTGTTTGTTTTGTGCATTCATTCCGGCATTTTCGGTATTCGTAGTGATCGTTCATGGAACCAGTACTCTTGAAATTTGAGCACAGTGAATCTCTAAGCTGGTACATTAGTGTAAGATCAGCTGTAACCCAAGGGAGATGGGTCCCTTTTACTCGCACTTTACGCAGTGGGGCATGGGAATTCCAGACTTGCAGGAGCTCAGACTGAAAGTATTCAATTGCACAGTCTAGGTCTGGGATTAGGTTTAGTCTGTACCAGGGGAGCTGTTTGAGATCACTTAGGAAGAATTCAAGAATACATTTCTTGAAAGACCTGGTGGTTATTACCTTTGGGGGAGATTTCATGGCCTTTATTTTGCGCACGCAGTACACTAGACAATGGTCACTAAAGCTATTAGCGAGAACACCTGCCTCCTGTATTTGATCAGGAGATGAGGAGAGAATCCAGTCCAGCAAGGTATGGTTAGGGCTTTTCATATTAATGCGAGTGGGGGAGGAGATTAATTGAGTTAGCTGCAAAGTTTTAAACAGCGAGCAGTGTTTATTGTTTTTAGGATTTAGCCAATCTGTATTAAAATCGCCGAGGACCAGCATTTCACTTTTTTGGTTTTGGGCAAGTAGGTTATTAAAGATTTGAGATATGTCAGAGAGGGAGTGCACTGGAGAGCTCGGTGGGCGATAGAATCCAGCAACAATGATTGATTTACTGAATGGAATCTCAATTAAACCAGAGAGGAAATCAAAGGTGACAGGGGAGCTAGAAGTCTGTAAGGGGGTGAACTTTATGGACTCCTCAACATAAATAACAATTCCCCCTCCTCTCTTTGCTCTGTCCTTTCTATAACATGAATACCCCTGTATTGATATGGCAGAGTCTGGTACTTTTGGGGTTAACCATGACTCTGTGAGCACAATGATTTTGGGTTTGTAATAGCAACACCACGCCTGAAGCTCATCCAATTTAGGGAGTAAACTGCAGATGTTACAGTGCAAAAATGAGAGGCCTTTTTTAGTGGGGAGACTAAAGGTTGTGTCAGCTATAGGACCAGGGTTAGTTTCCACATCGTTTGCCAGGGAAAGTAGCAGGATAAATAGGAATTTGGACAGTGTTTTCTTTTGGTAATAATGTGGGGGTGGGAGGGATGGATTTTAACTGTGCATTGAGTTGTCTTTTGGTCTTGAAACCATCTGAGCTTGGTTGCAATTCAGTGGTGCTTTTATACTCCTTGGCTTTGGAGTATAAGTCTGTGTTTACCGTGTGTTTTATAACCATCAAGCAGATATCTCTGTCCATTAAGATCACTACTCCACTACTCTTGTGTGAGCGCTACAGCGCCCGTTACATCACGTCAAGGCCAAATATGGATCAGACAGATTTATCTGCACTTATGTCTAAGCTGGGTGATCTCATAACTAAATTGGAAGAGCAAGACCTTCGCAAGGATCAATTTGCTCAGGCTTTGGGCCTAGTCATGAATCAACTCAGTCAGGTCTCACAGCCTCCTTCTCCTGCGATTGACAGGTCTGCTCAAGCAGTCTCAGTGTCCTCTATGATTGCTACTGAAGTATCTCATGTCAGTTTAAAAACTCCTATGTGTTTCAATGGGAGTCCGGGTTCATTCAGAGGGTTTATAACCCAAATCAATATAATGTTTGAATTGAATCCAGGTATGTGTCCCACAGATAGAGCTAAGGTGGGTTATGTCATTAACCACCTAACCGAGAAAGCTCTACTATGGGCCACCCCTTTATGGGAACTGAAAAAAACACTGGTGTATAATTATGCAGATTTTATGAATGACTTAAGACGCACTTTTGACCCCGCTAGACGGGCAACGGGGGCAGCCAGAGCTTTGTGGCGTATAACCCAGAGCAACCGCCGAGTTGCAGACTATGCCATAGAATTTAAAACAGTGGCTACAGAATTACAATGGCCTAATGAGGTGCTTATTACGGCGTTTCTTGAAGGTATATCCAACGACACTATCATGCATGAATTAGCTCCTATGTCACTCCCCGAGGAGCTAGAGAACTTGATAGACTACTGCATAGCCCTCGATGATCAGATGCGTGACAGGAGGTCTGGTCATAGCAAGTCACATAAAACTTCCCAGGGTACTGGTTCTACTCCCAGGTCAAGTCATGCGGCCTCTCCTCCTAGGTCTGTACCTACAGAACCAGAGCCTATGCAGTTGGGTCGTTCTGGCATATCAGGAGAGGAGAGACAATATCGTCTCAGACAAGGTCTCTGTTTCTATTGTGCTGACAGAGGGCATTTTCATTTACAATGCCCCAAGCGACCAAGAAGATCTAATGTGTCGAGGAAACGATCAAGCCTAGAATCCCCCTGAGAGACGGGTTCTAGCTACTACTTTAGTGTCTCTCGTGTCTAGTAAGAAAAGAAAGAGAAAATCTCTTGTTGTGGTGCCTGTGTCCATTGCTCGGGAGAAAGTCAAGTTTGACACAGAAGCAATCATTGATTCTGGGTCTGCAGGCAATTTTTTGGATTCTGGGTTTGCTGCCATTCACCAAGTACCTCTGGTGGAAAGAGAAGTACCCCTTCTCATCGAAAGCATTGATGTCAGGAAATTGCTGAGACCTCATTGTACACATGATACTGTACCTGTCTCATTTGGTACTGGTGTATTGCATAAGGAAAAAATCAAGTTTCAAATCATAGAATCACCCACTATACCCATTGTATTGGGGATCCATGGTTGGCTAAACACAACCCAGTTGTCAATTGGTCTACAGGGGAACTGGGTTCATGGGGATCAAAGTGTTGGTCCAGATGTCTGGGTTTGGGTACTCTGGTGGGCAGTCTGAATGTAGCTACCGCTCCCCCACCATCCACAGAGGTACCCAAGTGGTATACCAAACTCAAGGAGGTATTCGATAAGGGCAAATCTGAGATTCTACCTCCCCACAGGCCTTATGATTGTGCGATAGATTTGTTGCCAGGCACCATGCCTCCAAGGGGCTATGTTTACCCACTTTCTCAAAAAGAAAATGATGTCATGGAAGAATATATATGGGAAAACCTAGCTAGAGGGTTTATTCATCGTTCTTCCTCTCCTGCAGGATTCTTTTTTGTATCTAAAAAGGAAGGGGATTTAAGACCATGCATTGACTATAGAGGATTAAACAGAATCACTATACGTTACGCCTACCCCATCCCTTTAATATCCGAGTTATTCGACCTTTTGAAAGGTGCCAAGGTATTCACAAAATTGGACCTTCAAGGTGCTTATAACTTGGTGAGGATCAAGGAAGACCATGAATGGAAGACTGCATTTAATACCAGGAGCGGTCATTATGAATATCTGGTCATTGGCTTATGTAATGCGCCAGCAGTCTTCCAAGACTTTATCAATGATTTCCTGAGGGACTTTTTGCAAGTCTTTGTGATAGTCTACTTAGAAGATATCCTGATTTATTCTCCTGATATTGAGACACACCATGTCCGGGTGCGGACAGTGTTGAAAACGTTGCTGGAGAATAAACTGTACTGCAAGTTAGAAAAGTGTCTGTTCGACATAACTTCAGTCCATTTCCTGGGTTACATCATCACACCTGAGGGGATTGAGATGGCCCAAAAAAGTTATCTGCCATCAAAGAATGGCCATTAACTCAGGGTCTGAAGGCCATACAGAGATTCCTTGGTTTCACGAAGTATTATAGGAGGTTCATTAAAGGTTTCTCTACTGTGGTGTCTCTTATCATGGCCATGACGAAGAAGGGTGCTCAGAATCAGGTCTGGAGTGATCAAGCCATGCAGGCATTTCAGTCACTCATAGAGGCATTCGTCACAGCACCTATCCTACGGCATCCAGAGCCAGGCTTGCCATTCCAGCTTGA
This sequence comes from Leptobrachium leishanense, assembly GCA_009667805.1. Taxonomy (NCBI): domain Eukaryota; kingdom Metazoa; phylum Chordata; class Amphibia; order Anura; family Megophryidae; genus Leptobrachium; species Leptobrachium leishanense. The sequence goes on from CM019068.1 coordinate 124,742,691, forward strand.
AGTAGATGCGTCCGAGAAAGGAATTGGTGCAGTTCTGTCTCAGAGAGAGCATCCTGAGGGACCCATACACCCTTGTGGGTTTTTCTCCAGGAAAATGACACCTGCAGAGAGAAACTATGACATTGGGAATAGAGAATTACTGGCAGTAATAGCAGCCCTCAAGGAATGGTGCTATTTGCTAGAAGGTACCAAAGATCCCGTGATAATCATAACCGATCACAAGAATCTTGTTTACATGGGAAACGCTAAACATTTGAACTCAAGGCAGGCCAGGTGGTCATTGTTCCTGTCCAGCTTTAATTTCTTGTTGACCTATCGTCCTGGTTCAAAAAACATGAAGGCTGATGCTTTGTCCAGGCAGTTCGAGTCTTATGAACAACATAAATTCGACCACAGTCCCATCATTCCACATGAGAGGATCTTGGGTACCACTGTCATGACTGTATCTTCTCCATTGTTGGAAAGAATTCAGGCTGTTCAAGGTGTTGCTCCTCTTGAGAAACCTCTTGGTAAGGTCTTTGTACCTGAGGAGGAGAGCACACAGATGATGATGATTTATCATGATTCCAAGCCTTATGGGCATATGGGAATAATTAAGACTCTAGCCATGATTGAAAAACCGTTCTGGTGGGCAGGTATGCAAAGGGATATAAAGGACTACATAGCCACTGTGACGGAAGGGTGGCTCGTCCGCCTGCGGGTATGCTCAGATCTGCGTAGATGTCTTCTTCCCCCTTTGTGTTACTCCACCGGCCCGACTACCAAGGTTGTGGCACCCGGCGTCTCGAGCGGCCGTGTATGACTTTGTAAGCGGGATGACCAACGCAGCGAGGGGAACCTTGGCGTGAACCCAGCCCGACCACTGAGGGGTGACACTCAGCGTCCCGAGCAGCTGGCCACTGACCTGTACGTGAACCTTTACGGTCGAAAGTCGGAACAGCTTCCCTCTGCGAATATTCGGATCTCCCGGCAACCGAGCTGTCCAACGGTCGATCGTTCGGAGACGTTCGGAGCGCCCGGCGGTCGATGTGACATTCGCTGCACAGCACCGACCTGTTCGGATCCCTCAATAGCTAAAGGCAGCACGATTCGCCCAGCAGCAGGATTCGGATCGCGCGGCAGTCGATGCGCCCGCGCCCTACAGGGTGCTGATTCTTCGGATCTCCCGGTAGCGAAATGAAGGGGCTCAGTCGGCCGGAGGTATTCGGATCGCGCGGCAGCTGCGCGCGGTCTGCCTTCGTTTCGTCCTGCGTTCTGAACCACGAGGGGTGTCAGATACGGTTGACAGATAGAGACACGAGACGCAGCTGCATGAACTCAAAAAACAACTTTAATTTTCACAAAAAGCATGCATTTATAACGTTCCCCATGCGCTCCACATTTGGGAAAACCCCTTGTCCGCCCCACGGATACTATTGGCTCATGTGCTTCGGGGCGTTGCCGATTCGAAACCGGAAGTTCCGAATCGGCCATCTTGCGAACCGGCCGGAAGGTCCGAATCGGCCATCTTCCCCTCATGATCTCCCCGATCAGAACACGAGGCTGGGAGAAATGGCGGCAACCACGGCAGACACACAGTACCTAACGTTTATACAATATACACATCAACACTTTTATTTACAGGTACATCCTTCCTCCCCTCCAGAATGCAGGATTGTTGGTGCAACGGCACACACACGCAGTTTATTGAACATCAATGTCCTGAACCCCCGTTTCTAGCTGAGGGTGCTGGGCCAGTCCATCACATTCCTCCCCCGCCCCAAAGTTCGACGCACCCGGTGGGACTCCCACGGGTCGTGCCGGGGTAGTCGGTACTCCACCCTCCATCAGGTTCAGAGCCGACCGTCGTGACAACCCGTCAGCGTTGCCATTCTGTGCCCCCGGTCGATACTGAATGGTGAAGTTGAAAGGCTGAAGTGCCAAGCTCCATCGTAACAGCCGGCCATTCTCTCCCGCCACCCGGTTGAGCCACACCAGAGGATTATGGTCCGTTAGTACCGTAAAAGACCGCCCATACACATATGGCTGAAACTTTCGTAGGGCCCAGACCAGAGCCAGACACTCCTTCTCCACCGCAGCATACCCCACCTCCCGCAGTAGCAGTTTCCTGCTAATGAAGGCCACTGGATGATCTCCCCCGTCGTCCCCCACTTGGCTCAGGACAGCTCCCAGTCCGAACATGGACGCGTCTGTATGAATGATAAAACGCCGGTTATAATCGGGAGCTGCCAGTAGGGGAGCTTGAGTCAGGGCGGCCTTTAATTGCTGAAAGGCCTGCTCACACTCCGGGGACCACAGGACTTGTCGAGGTAGGGACTTCTTGGTCAGGTCTGTCAGGGGCTTGGCCAGGTCACTATACCGGGGCACGAATTTTCTGTAATAGCCTGCTGTACCCAGAAATGCGAGGACTTGAGTTTTAGTCACGGGGGTGGGCCAGTCTAATATAGCTTCTATTTTAGCAGGCTCAGGTCGCTGTACCCCGCACCCTACCCGGTGACCCAGGTACTGCACCTCTGCCATCCCCACCTTACACTTCTCGGGCTTGAGGGTTAAATTGGCGTCCCTAATGCGCCCCAGGACCGTCCCTACGTGAACCAAGTGCTCCTCCCAACTCTGACTATAAATGGCGATGTCGTCCAGGTACGCACACGCAAATCCCTGGAGGCCATCGAGGAGGCGGTCTATTAAGCGCTGGAATGTAGCGGGGGCGTTCTTCATCCCGAACGGCATGACTCTAAACTGATACAAGCCGAACGGGGTGATGAAGGCCGACTTCGGGGTCGCCTCCTCGGCAAGGGGAATCTGCCAATACCCCTTGCACAGATCCACCGTGGTCAGAAAATGACCCCTGGCGATCTGGTCCAATAATTCATCAACCCGGGGCATGGGGTAGGCGTCCGTCGTGGTGCAATCATTCACCCGTCGGTAGTCTACACAGAACCGTGTGGTCCCGTCCTTTTTGGGTACTAAGACCACGGGCGATGCCCATGGGCTGGCAGACGGCTCAATGACCCCCAGCTCCAACATCTCCCGGATCTCGGTCCGCATGGTCTCCCGGACTGCCTCTGGAAGACGGTACGCCGGCTGTCGCAGGGGCCGTTGACCGGGGGTGTCGACGGGGTGAACGGCCTGGTCGGTGTACCCCGGCAGGGCCGAAAAGACTTCCGAATAGCCCCGCAGCAGTTGCCGTACTTGGGCCTGCTTTTCTGACCCCAACGCCTCCCCCAGCTGCACCTGATCCACCCCCGATGGTTGTTTGGTCACACCTGGTAACTCTACCAGGGGAAACGGTTCCGTCTCCTCGACAGCTGGAGCGCATATGGCCTCCACTGTCTCCGGGCGTTCGTGGAAGGCTTTCAACATGTTAACGTGGAACGTCCGTTGGATTCTGGTGTCCGCGCAACTCGCTACCACATAGGTGGTATCCCCCAGTCGGGTTACCACCGTGTAGGGACCTTGCCAGGCCGCCTGCAGCTTGTTCTGCCGCTGTGGTTTCAACACCAGAACCCGCTGCCCCACGCAGAACGAGCGGCTGCAAGCAGCCCGGTCATACCACGTCTTCTGTTGAGCCGGAGCGGTTTCCACGTTTTCCCTGACCAACCCCGCGAGTTCTGCCAGGCGCTCCCGGAGCTTCAGGACATAACTCACAATCGGGACCCCATCTTCCTCCTGTTTCCCCTCCCACTGAGCCCTAACCAGATCTAGAGGCCCCCTCACCTGACGCCCGTATAGCAGCTCAAACGGGGAGTATCCGGTAGATTCCTGCGGAACCTCCCGGTAAGCGAACAGCAGGTGTGGTAAGTATTGCTCCCAATCTTTTCGTTCGTGAACAAAGGCCCGAATGAGTTGTTTCAAGGTCCCGTTGAATCGTTCACACAGTCCGTTCGTCTGCGGGTGATACGGGGCGCTGTGTAACGCCTTGACCCCACACAGACGCCAGAGCTGCTGGGTAAGTTCAGCGGTAAACTGGGTCCCTTGGTCGGATAATATCTCCCGCGGAAACCCCACCCTCGTAAACACCCGCAGCAGAGCATCTGCTACTGTGTCCGCCTGGATGTTGGCCAAAGCCACGGCCTCAGGGTACCGGGTAGCATAATCTACAATGGTGAGTATATACTTCTTCCCGGTAGCACTGGGTCGAGGCAATGGCCCAATCAGGTCGACTGCCACCCGACTAAAAGGCTCCTGGATGATAGGCATGGGACGTAGAGGTACCTTCGGGTGATCCCCGGCCTTTCCCGCCTTCTGACAGACCGGACAAGTGCGGCAAAACTCGCGGGTGTCCTCGCTAAGGCGGGGCCAAAAGAAAGCGCGCGCTAACCTGTGGCGAGTCTTCTTCTGCCCTAGATGACCCGCCAAGGGTATATCATGAGCTAAGCGCAGGAGTTCTTGTCTTGGGCCCTGGGGTACCACCATTTGTTTCTGGGGGACCTGTTTCTTCCTGGACCCCTCCCTCTCGGTATATCTATATAGCAGCCCATCCTCCCACTCTATTCGGTCGCTGCGGTCCTCGTCTAGTCCCTGGCCAGCCCGGTCACGGTAGCCTTGTAACGTGGGGTCTGTCTGAGTCTGATGGCGAAGGGTTTCTGGGGAGCCCCAGGGGCAGGGAGTGTCAGGACGTAGGGGAAGGGTCGGCATGGGTCGGGGCGTAGGGATCGGGCGGGGTGTTGTGGAAGGTCTCACCTGGGTCCCTCTCGGAGTGTTGTTGCTGTGTCGTTGGCTCTGTAGTCTAGTGGTGACGGGCGTGGCCGCCTCCATGGAGTATGCAGAGATTAGTCGTCCCAGATCATTACCGAGGAGCACCTCGGCCGGTAGTTGGTTCAATAACCCCACTCTGACTACTTTCTCCCCGGATCCCCAGTCCAGGTGAACCCGGGCCGTCTCCAGCCGGAGAACTTTACCACCAGCCACTCGTACTGCGACAGTATTTCGTAGTCGGTCGTTCTGTTGCACTAAATGAGGTCGGACCAAAGTGATTGTAGCCCCAGAGTCTCGAAGTCCTTCAGCCGCCTTCCCATTGACCCACACCGCCTGGCGATGGTGATGGCGATTATCCGCCGCGGCAGCTTGCACGGGGTCCGCCTCATGCAGACGCTCCCATTCTTCCGGAGCTTCCGGCCAGGGAGGATCGACGTCGTAGCAATGGGTAGACTGGGGTGGCCTAGGAGACGATCTTGCCAGGTCCGGTCGGTTGGGGCAATTCTGCTTATAATGGCCGTCCTGGTTGCATCCATAGCAGCGTATGTTGGCCATATTGATGGGTCGGCTGGGAGGTCGGGTAGCCAACGGTCGGACCGTCGGCACTGGAAGGGGCGGGGCAGGGATCACAGGTCGGGGGGGTAACGGCCGCTCTCCCCCCGTGACTTTCCGCGTGTCCGCATATTCATCTGCCCAAATAGCTGCTTGTTGTACAGTTTGGGGCTTCTTGTCCCGCACCCACTCCCGAATGGCGGCGGGAGTATGTTCGAAAAACTGCTCCAGCAGTAGCAATTGCGTTATCTCAGGTACGGTCTCGGCTTTGCTCCCCAGAAACCATGTACGTAAATCCCGCTGTAGTCGGTGAGCCCACTCTACATGAGTAGCGCCGATGGGTCGGCGAGAGCTTCTGAACTTAGCCCGACTGGCTTCTGGAGTCACGGCGAACCGGCTCAGCAGCGCCTGTTTCACGTGCCCATAGTTGGTGGCTTCCTCATCTGGCACGGTGCGGTAGGCCTCCGCGGCCCGCCCAGTCAATTTGCACGCCAGGATTCTTACCCAGTCGGTGGGGTGAACTTCATGAACTTGACACAACCGTTCAAAATCTTGGAGATAGCTCTCTATTTCCTCGTCGGTCTCGCGGAAGTCTTTAAACGCCTGAAAGGGCACCTTTCTCCCCGGGGATCGCTCCCCCCGGAGGCTGTGGTCTCTCTGACTCCGCACTTCTGCCAACCGCAGCTCGTGCTCGCGTTCCCTTCTCCGCTCTTCCTCCTGGCAGATCTCCCGGACCAGGTGTTGCATCACTGCCTCTGTCGGGGCTGCTCCGTATAAGGCAGCCCGTTCCCGTACTTTCCTCTGTAGTTCGCTTTCGTCAGCTCCGGCCGTGACGATCACAGGTGAGGTGTCGGCGGGTAGCGCTGCGCTCGCCGCACCTTGATCCAGCCGTTGTAACTCCTCTATTAAAATGTCCCGACTCTTGGAACCCGGAGTACCACCACGGTTCTCTAGCATATTCCGCAAAGTGTCCCGTTTGTAGTCGGCATATACTGCCATGATGGTCTTTGTAGGGGATTCGATGATATTGATTGCAGAGAGCAATCCCACCGCTGCCACCAGTGTGACGGAAGGGTGGCTCGTCCGCCTGCGGGTATGCTCAGATCTGCGTAGATGTCTTCTTCCCCCTTTGTGTTACTCCACCGGCCCGACTACCAAGGTTGTGGCACCCGCGTCTCGAGCGGCCGTGTATGACTTTGTAAGCGGGATGACCAACGCAGCGGGGAACCTTGGCGTGAACCCAGCCCGACCACTGAGGGGTGACACTCAGCGTCCCGAGCAGCTGGCCACTGACCTGTACGTGAACCTTTACGGTCGAAAGTCGGAACAGCTTCCCTCTGCGAATATTCGGATCTCCCGGCAACCGAGCTGTCCAACGGTCGATCGTTCGTAGACGTTCGGAGCGCCCGGCGGTCGATGTGACATTCGCTGCACAGCACCCACCTGTTCGGATCCCTCAATAGCTAAAGGCAGCACGATTCGCCCAGCAGCAGGATTCGGATCGCGCGGCAGTCGATGCGCCCGCGCCCTACAGGGTGCTGATTCTTCGGATCTCCCGGTAGCGAAATGAAGGGGCTCAGTCGGCCGGAGGTATTCGGATCGCGCGGCAGCTGCGCGCGGTCTGCCTTCGTTTCGTCCTGCGTTCTGAACCACGAGGGGTGTCAGATACGGTTGACAGATAGAGACACGAGACGCAGCTGCATGAACTCAAAGAACAACAACTTTAATTTTCACAAAAAGCATGCATTTATAACGTTCCCCATGCGCTCCACATTTGGGAAAACCCCCTTGTCCGCCCCACGGATACTATTGGCTCATGTGCTTCGGGGCGTTGCCGATTCGAAACCGGAAGTTCCGAATCGGCCATCTTGCGAACCGGCCGGAAGGTCCGAATCGGCCATCTTCCCCTCATGATCTCCCCGATCAGAACACGAGGCTGGGAGAAATGGCGGCAACCACGGCAGACACACAGTACCTAACGTTTATACAATATACACATCAACACTTTTATTTACAGGTACATCCTTCCTCCCCTCCAGAATGCAGGATTGTTGGTGCAACGGCACACACACGCAGTTTATTGAACATCAATGTCCTGAACCCCCGTTTCTAGCTGAGGGTGCTGGGCCAGTCCATCACAGCCACCTTTTGAGGTGTGCTGTAGAAGCAAAAATCCCAGGTCCTTACCTATTGGTCTGTTGCAGCCTTTGCCGGTGCCTGAGAGACCATGGTCCCATCTGTCAATGGATTTCATTACTGATCTACCGATGTCCCAGGGTCAAATGGTGATCGTTACCGTGGTAGGCAGGTTCTCGAAGATGGTACACTTTGTACCTCTGGTCAAGCTTCCTTCAGCCATTGAGCTGGTACCAGCCTTTGTGCAACATATTGTCAGACTTCATGGGGTTCCTCTGGGAATAGTATCCGACAGAGGAACCCAGTTTATTTCTCAATTCTGGCTAGGGTTTTGTGAGAACCTCGGAATTGAATTGAGCTTCTCCTCGGCTTATCACCCACAGACGAATGGGGCCGCAGAGAGAGCCAACCAAAGTGTTGAGCAGTACTTGCGTTGCTTCATGTCTGAAAAACAAATTGAATGGGCAGATTTGTTACTCTGGGCTGAGGTTGCTTTAAACAACTCAGTGAGTGAAACCACAGGTCACCCACCCTTCCATACAGTTTATGGTTATCGTCCTCCCAGGCTCCCCTCTGCATTCCAAGTCACTGCTTTGCCAGCCTTGGATGAACATCTGCATTCTCTGAAAGGGACGTGAGAGAAGGTTAAATAAATCATGGAAGCCAACATTCAAAAACAAAAAATTAAAGCAGACGCAGAGGTCCTGCACTGGTATATACGGTTGGGGACAAAGTATGGCTGTCTACCAGTAACATTAAATTGTTAGCGCCTTCGATGAAGATGGCTCCCAGATTTATTGGACCTTATAAGGTGTTAAGGCGCATTAACCCTGCATCTTATGCTTTCTCTTTGCCCCCATATCTACGTATCCACAACGTCTTTCATGTCAGCCTCCTGAAACCTCTTACCTGTAATAGGTACACCAGAGTCACTGCTCCTCCGCCTATGAAGTCCCAGGGTGAGGAGGAGAACGAGGTCCGTGCCATCCTGAGGTCCCGTGTGGTCAGGGGTGTCCTCCAATACCTGGTGGATTGGGAGGGTTATGGTCCTGCCAGCCAGTGAAATCCATGCGCCTCGTCTGGTTCGCTAATTCCATGCGGCTCATCCTTCGGCGCCTGGAGGTCGTCCTGAGTCCGACCGTAGAGGGAGGGTTCTGTTATGTCCTCAGCCCCTGCTGCGCTCCCTGGGGGTCTGGGCATGGTTCTGTGCCACTGGCTGGTCGAGTGCCAGCACCTTGTGATGGCCGATCGGCGTCTGAGGGGCGGGGCCTGGCGTGGTCACAAGGAGCCGCTGGGTTTAAAGCAGGGTGCGAGGAGTTGCCTCGTCGCCCTGACGTGAAGTTTAGTTCCTGCATCGCCTGCTTTTGCATTCAGTGTCTTTCCTGTTGCCGACCCATTTTGTCAACGAATCCTGCTTCTGTTTTTGACCCAGCTTGTCTTTGACCATTCTTCTGCTTGTCCCTTATCGTTCTTATTGCTGAGCGTTGTGTGTTTAACCCTATGTATGCCGCTGGGGCTTGGGCCCGCCACCTTGGTTTATACCCCTCATGCTCTGGGGTAATACCTGCAGCCTTATCGGGGTTGTATTAGAGACCTAAGGGTTTCATATCTGTTTTAAGCTCTCTGTACGAAAGATTAGGGAAAGATAGGGACAGCTTGGTTTATACTCTGTATTACTGTAATACTTTTGCCAAGTGTAACCCGATCATAAGCAGCTCGATACTATCACGTATGTCATCAGACCCTGGTTAAATCAAGGTATTGCAAACCCAGTCGGGTTTATCCAAAATTGTGTGATCTGTTTATGCTGTGACTGCCCTGCAGTCTAATCAATTCATCGACTGTCAAAGTAATCTGCTAGGAGACCAGCCTGAGCCATATATTCGGGTATCGAAGTCATCTGTATTATTGAAATTCCCTGAATGTGCACTGAGTTGTCTTTTGGTCTTGAAACTATCTGAGCTTGGTTGCAATTCAGTGGTGCTTTTATACTCCTTGGCTTTGGAGTATAAGTCTTTGTTTACCGAGTGTTTTCTAACCGTCAAGCAGATATCCCTGCTTGATATCCATTTAAGATCACTACTCCACTACTCTTGTGTGAGCGCTACAGCGCCCGTTACAGAGGGTTTTTGACCGACGTGGATGGCATTATGTGTTGACCTCTTTTTTCCAGGAGGTTTATAACCACTCACCGACTCATACGCCGGATAACCATGTCTTACTGCAGGCCATAGACCATTTTTTAGACCCATTGCACCTTCCTGCCGTATCTGATTCCCAGCACACATTTCTTGGCGCTGCAATCAGTGCGGAAGAGATTGAGGAGGTGGTAAAGTCTCTTCCGTCTTTTAAGGCCCCTGGCCCGGACGGGCTCTCGAGTGACTATTATAAAGCTTACCTACCGCTCCTCCTGCCACATTTTGTCCACCTATATGCGTTGATTATGTGGGGTGGGCCCATTCCCCCGGACTCCTCATTGGCTTCCCTGGTGCTCCTACCGAAGCCGGGAAAGAACCCGGAAGATCCCTCGAGTTATAGACCAATATCTCGCCTCAATTCTGTCATAAAAATTCTGGCTAAGATTCTGGCTAACCGCCTTAATAAGGTCATTCCTGGATTGGTTCATGCCGATCAGGTGGGATTTATTCCTTCTCGACAGGCTCTCTTCCTCTCCCTAGATGCAGGGAAGTCCTTTGACAGGGTGGAGTGGCCCTATCTCTTTCGAGTACTGTCACGGGTGGGTCTTCCTCACTTTTTTTTTTCTGTGGTTAGAGCTCTGTACGACGCCCCGACTGCGCAAGTGTTGGTCCTGGGCTCGGTCGCAAGGCCTTTTTTGGGTGACCAATGGTACGCGACAGGGTTGCCCCCATCTCCCCTTTTATTCACGCTGGCGCTCAAACCTCTGCTGCAGGCTATCCGCACAGACCCGGTAGTTTCAGGGCTTACGGTTAATGGTCCAGAATAAGTTGTCTCCGCTTATGCGGATGACATTCTCTTGTCGCTTACGAACCCCAAGACATTGGTCTCGGGACTGTTGTCCGTATTGGAGGACTTTTCGGCCATTGCTGGGTATAAGGTGAATGTCGCTAAGTCTGAGGCCCTCTTTTTAAACCTTCCCTCTGCGGCTAATGCAAGATGGGTGGCATCTCAAGGCTTTCACCTTTCTAACGACTCTATTCCATACTTGGGTATCCGTTTGCCTCAGGATGTGAATGCTCTATATGCCGTTAACTATCCTCGTTTACTTTTACAGATAACAGCGGATTTATTGAAATGGGATAAATTGCCGGTCTCCTGGGTGGGACGAATCCACACGGTAAAAATGAATGTGTTACCTAGGCTTCTCTATGTCTTCCAGGCTCTCCCGGTCCGATTGGACGACCTTGCTTTTCATACCCTGCAAAGGGTTATAGATAACTTCATCTGGGGGCATCGGAGACATAGAGTGGCACGTCATGTTTTGTACCGCCCGCGTGCTGCGGGGGGGGCTGGGCTTACCTAGCCTATATACACATACTATTATGCAGCGCAACTAGCCCAAGTAGTAGCCTGGCACTCCCCGCCTCGCACCCGTCATTGGGTGGCATGATATCGCCAGACTCTCCGAGCATGTGGATATGGGTTCCCAGGAGGGATAGACCTCTGTTACGTACGAGTTGCCCCTCTATATTGAACTCTATGCAAATCTGGGATAAGATAGCGGAGAAATGCGAACTGACTTGCCTTCCCTCCCCCCTTGCACCATTCCTCCATAACAGGTCCTTCCGCCCGGGCATGGACTTGAGACCATTTGTTTCATGGGCTGGCCAGAGCCTGCGCCCTCTTCGCTCTCTGTGGTGTAATGGCTCTTTTGTGGACATCGAGGTAGCTAACCCAGGAATCTCCCTTTCTACAATGGACCATTTTCACCTTTTGCAATTGATAACTTGGGCTTCCCTGCCGCAGAACCGGGCGGCTGCTCAGTCTACATTGACCTCCTTTGAACATTTGTGCGATACCGGCCGATACCCCAGGGATCTCATCTTTACCTTGTATAACTCTCTCATTGCTCTATTGGACTGGAGGGAGCTTGCCTATGTGAGGGCTTGGGAGAGGGACATTGGGTGCTTGACATATGGGAGGCTTCTAGGAGAGTGACTGTTTGCACCTCCCTCCAGGAACAATCATTTAAAATCTTAATGCATAGGTATCTTACTCCTCAACAGCTCTCACGAATGCAACGGACCTCCACGGGCCTCTGCTGGCTTGGGTGTGGGAGAGAAGGCACGACATGTCACATGGGGACGTGCCCCCACCTCTGGGACTTTTGGTTGCATGCTCTGCAATTGTGCTCTGATGTCATGGGAGTTCAGATACCCCGGGACCCATGGCTATGCCTCTTACCCAGGCCCTTGGATGACCTGACTCTACCGGCCAACAAACTTCTAACAAAACTTCTTTTGGCTGCGTGGCTGGTACTGGCGCAACACTGGCGGTCCCCCACTAGTCCTCCTCATAGCCTGGTGAAGGCCAAAATACAGGAAATCAGGACCATGGTCGAAATGACTGCCAATGCTAGGGATTTTCTTCCGTCCTACTTAAAAGTATGGTCACCTTGGTTTGCATTCGATGTTTAAATGGGTGAGACGAATGCACATAGGGATGAAGCCTGGAACCCCCTTTGGTGTACTATAAGTATGGAGTATTGCCTTCCCCCCTTTTTTTTTTCTTTTTCTCTTTCCCTCTTCCCTTTTCTTTCTTCTTTCATCTTCTCGTTCCTCCTCCTCCCTCTGTTTCCGCTCTCATTCTCTCTCTCTTAGGGTAGGAGAGCTGTCTTGCTCTTCCTCCATCCTGCCCTCTGTGGGCATACAGTTCTTGAAAATTGAAACATCAATGCGAGTGGAAGTTAATATTATTGATACCACTGTGATTATGCCTGTTGTGTATCTGTTTTTTGCACATGGTTCCGCTAATAAATTATTTTTTTTTAAAAAAAAACGCTCACATAAATCATAACACAAAGCTGGGCCTTGGCATGGCACTAACGTAGGGCGATTGCAAAAAACAAAATCTAAATTCAATAATTACATGTCATTACATTACATAGCCTTATGGGTCTCTTTAAATCTAGTGACAATACTGGTATTTATTCCCTAAACTGAATATAGCCACAATGGCCACTCCGCTATTTTATAGTGTTTGGTTCTCTTTGTATTTTAAATAAGGGTATTTCCCAAGCCGTGGACAATGGCATCCATATCGCTTAGAAAACCTACATACAACTACTTTTTCTATCCTGTCATCCACTTGCTACTCATTATCGTGCCAGCTGATATTGTATACTGCATTCCCCCTGGGTTACTTATTTATTTATAAAGGATTTTACCAGGAAGGATACATGGAGATTTCTCTTGTTTTCAAGTATGTCCTGGGTTCAAGAACATTGAAATGTTACAGTCGTAGAAATACAAAGTAATAAAATGCAAGATATTAAAAAAACAGAACACAAATATACAGATTAACACAGAAAATAAATATGTAGTAAATATATTCATTATGTTACATGTTTACAGGTGCATTCTGTATTGAGGTATGTTAATAGGGAGCTCTTGAGTGATTTAGGATTGGGGGAATTTTTGATGGCATCTGGGAGGTTATTCCATAACTGCGGTGCTCTGTAGCAAAATGAGGATTGATGCCCCAGGTAACTGAACAACCCTATCATCAACGGGCTTGTTATTTTCCCTGTTGCATGCGCATCGATTTGCTAACTAGTATGTCAGTGCAACAGTGTCATCACAGAAAGTCTGTTCTTCATGATGAAAGCCAGAGATCTCAAACTTCGGCCCCCAGATGGTGCTGAACTATGACTTCCATGATCCTCCGCCCAAAATGGTGGTAGGGCTCAGGAGGGATTAATAAATACCCCTGCCACAGCCTCCTTTTTAGCTTAGTATTTTTGATATTAAACTGAATTACGATGTAAATTAAGTTTAATACCACTCGATGAGTGTGCCAAAGCAGCATACATCTGGAGAAAGGTGCTGTCAAAAAAAGCTAATTTTAAATGCTGCTGAACATCTGAGCAAAACGGAAATGTGTCTGCATTCGTATGAGCACACCATGAAAACGTTGCACGGTTATTGTGATTTCATGAGACTCTCGAGTCTAGAATTGTCCTGGGGCAGACCGTCACATCGGGCTTTTGGGCACTGCCCAAGGGCCCGGATGGAAAGTGGCACGGATTGGGGCCCCCATCAGTCTGCCTTGCTGCCCCTGCAGTGCCGGGCCATGCGTGGAGCATCATGAGGATAGTCTCCCCAGCACAGAGAACATTACACGCATGTCCTGTTATGTCCCTGCTCAGTGCCAATCTGGCTCCGAGCAGGGTCTGTAGTCACAGCAGGCTGACAACATGAAAGATGTCAGCCCTTGCTGCAGGACTGCCCCCTGGGCTGCGGGAGTCATCGCACATGCACGCAATGACATCACAAACTGGGATTTCCTCTTGTCCAGCACAGAAATCCAATTATTGGAGATGCAAGGGTCTTTGGACCCCTGTATCTCCGGATTCATGTGTTTTACATGGGTGACTCAGGTGTAGTTGGAAAGGCCAGTGTCAGCCTATGTTATGTGTAAAAAAAATAAAAAATACAGTTAAATAAAAATTAAAAAAAATTCAGTAGCAGCAAAGTTATATTTTATCCCTTCTAAAGTTAACAATGCGCTGCACTAACTCTTTTATTTGAAGCATATATTTTAATATATTTAAATTGATTTTAATAACTATTTTAATAATACATTTTGATATTTTATTTAACAATTTTATAATTCTTTTAATTAAATAAAATTTAATAATATCATGTATTTTATATATACTTCAATAAATAATAAGTTAAATAAAGTTGTTTTTGAACTTTATTGCTGTGGAGCTCTGTGATACGTTCACACACGTTTTGAAAATTGTGTCAAGTAAATACTTTAACAAAACAATGTACATGTGGGTGTTGTGTTGTATGGGTGAGGGATTTTGTATGGGCGTGGCCTAAGGAGGCCCCATTACTTGTCAGTCTGCCCCTGAATTGTCCAATATTTTAGTAAAAAATAAAAAAGTAAAAATGGACTTAATGACTGTGGAAGCTGTCCACTGCATGGCTGCTATGGAAACCTGATATCTACGCTGTACAACAAGCGCAGCATGTAGATTAACAGCTGATTTTACTGCTCTGTTGATGTGCCTGTACAAGGTCCATGGCTATGGCTTTAAGCAGGCATGGGATTTAAGCAGGCATGGGATAGGCATAAGGCTATCCTAAACAAAAGATAAATCCAGGTAAAGTATCCATGTAATTGGGCAGACTAGATGGGACGAAAGGTTCTTATCTGCCGACATTTTTCTATGTTTCTATGTCGCAAATCACAGCACAGCAGAGAAAAATAGCTTTTAATTGATGCCAAGTCTCTAAAAGTTAGTCTCGTATATTTAGGTAAAAAAAATATATATTGAAAAACCCACCAGGACAGAGATATTGTTGTCAGATATAAGGTGGAAGTTAGAAGATCAATGTAATCATATTTTAATATTTTGTGGAAGGAAACGAAAAGAAAAAAATCAATAGTGGATTAAACCGCGGTAATCAGTGCTCACATGGGAACCAATTGGCCACATAGGAAAGGGACACACTTCCAAACCAATGGGTGCAGCACATCATGTAGCATTGCGGTGAGAAGAGGAGGCTCGCCAATTAGGCCAATTAGGAGGCTGCCTAAGCATGGCCATCTTTACCACAGGGCAAAAGGGGCAGTTGCCCATGGCCCAGTCAGTGTTCCCCCGGCCGTGCTGGGAATTCCCTATGAAGGAGATATGGGGGTCCTTTGGACCCCCATATCTCCGGAACCATAGAAGCTAGAGGGTCAAATGAGGCATGGCCTTTCCAATGAGATGAAACGTGGCCAGATTTTATATAAAATATAAAAAATTCTGATGCAGCACTTACTTGCCATCTTGCATTATTACTCATTGTTCCATCAAAAATCTTAATCACGGCACTGTAGCAGTTAGTTACAATTACAAGTATTTATGCAGCAAGGAGTTTAGGGGCACTTTAGAACCCTTTGTTTGTAATCTTTACATTACACAAGGTCAAGTGAGATGTCATTGGAAAGGACAGAATCTGGCTTTTCCATCGATACCAAATATGACCACGTAATGTGTAAAAACAGAAATATGAACAAAAGAAAATTAATGCAAAATGTACTTTTTTTCCCCTCTGTTTTAAGGCAGGACATTATGTACCTGCATGAAAAAAACAATGCTGCTGCAGTGACTCACCTCATTTCCAACAACGGGAGTGATTGGGGAGGTGATGGTGCAATGTGATATTACGCGATTGTCCATTTAAATCACAAGCCGCTGGTCCACTGCGAGCTGTAAATAATTTACATTCTTTACAGCCCACAAAGTCAACTTAGATGCAGGGCCTACGGGGCAGACTTCTGAATCAGCACCTGACCCAGTGGTGTATTTTGGCCTAGGCCAACCAGGCCTAGGGCGGCACTTTCCAGGGGGCGGCGGCCCGCACTGGTGGCCCCACCCCTAAAAAATAATAAAAAAAAAATATATATATATTTTTTTTTTACTTTTACAAAGTATTTTGCCAGGAAGGATACATTGAGATTTCACTAATTTTCAAGCATGTCCTGGGTAGGCAAGGCCTAGGCTTTCACTTTCCAGGGGGCAGCAAAAAACCTCACTACTAAATGGGTTACTCACAGAGCACCGAAATGACGCCAACATTTTGGTGTTCTGTAGTTCCCTGCACTTCGGGGAATAAAATTTCCCCACCCTGCAGTGAATTCACCATTCACCGCAGGCAGGGTCCCCAAAGTGCATGGAGTCGGCCGCTGAATGCTGCCACCGCAAACCCGTGGCCTGCTGTTTTCAAAAGAACTACTGAACAAAAATGTCTGGAATTTACATATAACATCCTATGATTGATAATAAAAAGTTCTGTTACAGAAAAAAGAAAAACCGCTATTAAAAAAAAAGGGGGGGGATTTTGCTGAAAAATTACTAAAAGGTACTAAAAAGAAATCAATAAAGACTTTTTTTTACTGCAGATTAAAATAATAAATGGTTTATTAGATATTGCATAAAAACGGGAATATTTTTAACATTGAAACCTATGGTGTTCGCCTGAATAAACCTGCTGATTGAAACCACCGAACATCAGGGCATTTCACTGCCATTTCTCTGCTGTTTGGTGTTCTCTGAATAGATTAACCATTACTTCTCTATGGGGATTTGTACTGGCTTCAAACAGCACCGTACTTGCTGGCAGTTTGCCAAACTTGTGTGTGAGCATATCACAGAGCAGTGGTGTACTTAGGGCAGTGGCGGAGGGAGGGCTGCCCCAGGTACCAGTGATTATTTGGGTGTCATTAGGGGTTACTAGGAGGTGCCACTGTCACTGTGTGTCAGCTTTGAGCTGTGTTCTTAAACAACGAGCAGCGGAGCAGGGCGTTTGCATACGGAATAAAATCATAGAGTCTGACTATAATGTTTTATACAGGGGCGGACTGACAACTAATGAGGCGCCCGGGCAATACGAGGTCATGGGGCCCCCCTTGTTCTGCACCCACAGAAGGCCACATCCATAAAAAAAACACCCCCTACAACGCAACACCCACATGTACATTATTGTGCTAAAGAATTCATTTCTGAACTCCTAAAAATAACCTTTTTGAAAATCCACTTGGACCCAGCAGCAAATTGTGCCCCCTCCATACTTACAGATTGCCACCGCACTGCTGCAGCAGCCATCACCCACTCATTGCAGCTAAGGCTACACCCCGGCACAGAAAGTCCCTGTGGAAAATGTGGGAAACTGCCGATCACTTTAACAGATACTGTACAATCCTGACACAATGCGCATTACAGAGCTCCACAGCACAGTAATGTGCAGAGTGCATGAGCGTATTACAGAGATGCACAGCAAAAAACCTCACAGTAATGTTCAGTGTGTATGAGCGTATCACAGAGCTCCACAGCAATAAATCCCACAGTAATGTGCAGCTCACACATGGATATATATTGCCCCCTAGCAGCTCACACATGGATATATATTGCCCCCAGCAGCCAAACATGGATATATATTGCCCCAGTAGCTCACACATTGATATATATTGCCCCCAGTAGCTCACACATTGATATATATTGCCCCCAGTAGCTCACACATTGATATATATTGCCCCTAACTCACATATGGATATATAGTGCCCCAGCTCACACATGGATGTATATTGCCCCTGCTCACACATGGATGTATAGTGCCCAGCTCACACATGGATGTATAGTGCCCCTGCTCACACATGGATGTATAGTGCCCAGCTCACACAGGATGTATAATGCTCAGCTCACACATGGATGTATAATGCCCAGCTCACACATGGATGTATAGTGCCCAGCTCACACATGGATGTATAGTGCCCCAGCTCACACATGGATGTATAGTGCCCCTGCTCACACATGGATGTATAGTGCCCAGCTCACACATGGATGTATAGTGCCCAGCTCACACATGGATGTATAGTGCTCAGCTCACACATGGATGTATAATGCCCAGCTCACACATGGATGTATAGTGCCCAGCTCACACATGGATGTATAGTGCCCAGCTCACACATGGATGTATAGTGCCCAGCTCACACATGGATGTATATTGCCCAGCTCACACATAGATGTATAGTGCCCAGCTCACACATGGATGTATACTGACCCCAGCAGCTCGGTTTTGTAACTTCCGACCACGGCGGCGCACTAACAAACCGCCTCGTCAGCAGCGCTCCAGCGTGCCTTCCTGGGCCCCACGTGCACCCTGCATTGACGCCGCCCCCCACGTGATTTGTGCGCTTCATGTGAGGGGGCTGCATTAATGCAGGGTGCACGTGGGGCCCAGGAAGGCATGCTGGAGCGCCGCCGATGAGGCGGTTTGTTAGTGCGCCGCCGTGGTCCCTTACAAAACCGGGCCCCCACTGACCCGCGTGCCCTCGGGCAGCGCCCGAGTGCCCGATGGGTCAGTCTGCCCCTGGTTTTATATGTCTTGTTTGTCTGAGTTTAGTTTACTCAGAGACCAACATACAAGGACCTCTTCAGTCAAGGATTTCTGTTTGTCTTGTTAACCCTTGCCCTTCTGGCCCCCCTTGCTCTGTTATTCTTTGTGAGGTTTTCTTAGATAGAAATCATTCCCAGCATAGGGATCCCTGTAGTTTTCTTCCTGGCTCTCCTGTCCCTTGTGTCTCAGTCCAGTTCCTTTATTGCCCTGGAATCTGTATTGTACAGTTGTGTTCAAAATTATTCAACCCCCACTGAAATTGAGTGTTTTGGCCAGTTTGACATTGATTTTGATCATTCAGTCATCTTGCTTACAATTAAATCAAAGAGGCACGTGTAGGTCAGAAAAATATAACATAACATTTATAATGAAATAACCACAAATGTCTTTTCTGTGCTCACATCATTATCAGTTTTATTCAACCCCCAAGTGACATTCAATCTTAGTACTAAGTACAACATCCTTTTACAGTTATAACAGCTTTTAAACGTGAAGCATAGCTTGACACAAGTGTCTTGCAGCGATCTACGGGTATCTTCGCCCATTCGTCATGGGCAAAAGCCTCCAGTTCAGTCACATTCTTAGGCTTGCGCACTGCAACTGCTTTCTTTAAGTCCCACCAGAGGTTCTCAATCGGATTTAAGTCAGGTGACTGCGATGGCCACTCCAAAATGTTCCAGCCTTTAATCTGCAACCATGCTCTAATGGACTTGGAGGTATGCTTGGGATCATTGTCCTGTTGAAAGGTCCAACGTCTCCCAAGCCTCAGGTTTGTGACGGACTGCATCACATTGTCATCCAATATCTCCTGGTACTGAAGAGAATTCATGGTACCTTGCACACGCTGAAGCTTCCCTGTACCTGCAGAAGCAAAACAGCCCCAAAGCATGATTGACCCCCCGCCATGCTTCACAGTAGGCAAGGTGTTCTTTTCTTCATAGGCCTTGTTCTTCCTCCTCCAAACTTAGCGTTGATCCATGGGCCCAAACAGTTCTAATTTTGTTTCATCAGTCCACAGAACACTATCCCAAAACTTCTGTGGTTTGTCCACATGACTTTTGGCATACTGCAGTCGACTCTTCTTATTCTTTGGAGACAGCAAGGGGGTGCGCCTGGGAGTTCTGGCATGGAGGCCTTCATTACGCAGTGTGCGCCGTATTGTCTGAGCTGAAACTTCAGTACCCACATCTGACAAATCTTTTCTCAGTTCCTCAGCAGTCACACGGGTACTTTTCTCCACTCTACGCTTCAGGTAGCGCACAGCAGTCGAAGTCAGCATCTTCTTTCTGCCACGACCAGGTAGCGTTTCAACAGTGCCCTTTGCCTTGAATTTGCGAATGATGCTTCCTATGGTCTCTCTTGGTATCTTTAACATCTTTGCAATCTTCTTATAGCCATTGCCCTTCCTGTGAAGAGTAATCACCTCTTCTCTTGTCTTCCTGGACCATTCCCTTGACTTCACCATGTTTGTAACCACACCAGTAAATGTCTAGAAGGAGCTGAGTATCACAGTCATTTTAAAGCTGCCTAATTGGTGCTTATTATGCTTTATTGCTGCTCCATGACATCCACAGGTGTTTTCAATACCTGATTGAAAACACTTGAATGAACCTCTGTTCTTCAGAGTGGTAGTCTTTAAGGGGTTGAATAATTGTGTCAATGAAGAATTCACAAAAGAAACATTTACTACTGTATTACAAAACCAATTGATGTCATTTTAGTTGCATATGGTTCTTTAAAAAGTCCTTGTAGGATTTCATTCTGAATACAATTACAAATGTACACTAAATTCCCTAAAACCCTTTACAGCATTGGGGGCTGAATAATTTTGAACACAACTGTATATATATATATATAAATGCGAAAGTCCTGACTGACTGACTCATCAACGCCCAGCTGAAACCTTTTAACCTAGGAACGTGAAATTTTGAAGGTGCACTGTTTTAATGACGTAGGCACCCACTAAGGAAGGATTTTTGGAGACTCCGCCCCTAAGGGGGTGAAAAAGGGGGTTTAATGTTTTAAACAGGATAAATATAGCTCAAAAACAGAAGATGTTACTGACGTGAAAATCGGTATTTAGATTCGTCTCGAAAAATAAAAAAACTCATTTTACCATTTTCTGAATATCCAGTAGGGGGGGGGCAAAAAGGGGGGTTGAGTACTTTTATCAGTATACCTATATTTCAAAAACCGAAGATATTACAGGTGTGAAATTTGGTATTTACAATCTTCGTGAAAAAAAACCAAACATGTCTTTTACCATTTTCCAAAAATCCAATTAAGGGGGGGAGGGGTCGGGGGAAAGGGGTGTGAATACTTTTATCAGTATACCTATATTTCAAAAACCAAAGATGTTACAGGTGCAAAATTTGGCATTTACAATCTTCTTGAAAAATAAAGAAACACGTGTTTTACCATTTTCCAAAAATCCAGTGGGGGGGGCAAAAAGGGGGGGTTGAATACTTTTATCAGTATACCTATATTTCAAAAACCAAAGATGTTACAGGTGTGAAATTTGGTATTACAATCTTCCTGCAAAAAAACGAATGTGTTTTACCATTTTCTGAAAACCCAGTTAAGGGGGGGGGGGTGGGGGAAAGGGTTGTGAATACTTTTATCAGTATACCTATATCTCAAAAACAGATGTGAAAATTGGAATTTATATTCATCTTGAAAAATAAAAAATAAAAACACTTTTTCACATTTTCCAAAAATCCAGTGGGGGGAGGCAAAAAGGGGGGTTGAATACTTTAAAACAGGAGTCTCTATGCAGCTCCTCTCACAGCCAGGCCTCACACACACCCTCACTGCTCCAGCATGTCTGCTTACCTCTCACAGCGGGCCACACACTCCCTCATTGCTCCAGCATGTCTGCTTCCTTTTCACAGCCAGGCCTAACACACACCCTCAATGTTGCAGCGTGGGAGAACCTGTGATATTACTGCAGAATCTCAACCAACCTAAGCTCTGTAATGGCACCAGATTGCAAGTGAAAGCACTGCACAGAAATGTGACTGAGGCTAAGTGCTAACCGGATCTGGCCAGGGGAGTCTAGGGAGTCGGTGTTCATATCACCTCTTATACCTTCAGAATATCCGTTTCAAATCAAAATGCTTCAGTTCACCCTAAAGGTTTGTTTTGCGATGACCATCACAAGTCTCTGCGGCAGACTTTGAAGGTAGCGGGGATTGATCTAAAAGACGTCTGCTTCTCACATGGGCATTTTTACATTGCCTGGTCCAGAGTGAGCTCATCTCGGTTTGTATTTACAACACAAAAAATTAATGGACGCATATGAATGAAACAACTTTGTTTTGTATCCAATACACCCTGACTAGCGTCTGCAATAAACATTACTTATTACTTTAAGACACCAACCTTTAAATTATATTTTGTACAGTTTGAACAAAAGAACTCATTTAAAAACAATTTTAACAAATTCCAAAATCCACGCGAGCGAAGCCGAGGGCAAAAGCTAGTACAATATACAGTAAAACCTTGGATTGAGAGTAACTTGGTCTGAGAGCAATTTGCAAGAAGATCAACAATTTTTCATGAATTTTGACTTTATATACAAGCGATGTCTTGATATACAAGCAATGTCAAAGTACATACACTTTGTCTGCCGAGCGTCACGTCACAACTGAGGCCATGGTCACCTTTCCTCCCTGCTTCCGTTGCAGCATTCTGGCAGCTTGATGGGGAGGTCCACACGGTGTAACATCCGTAATAGTATCGCACTTTACACCGGACGTCAGGGGTCAAGTCCTGGGAAAAATAGTGAGGGAACTCACCCACGAATTCCACAACCCCTATTACCTGAAGAAAAAATATATATATCACGAGTATAGCAGTACGTGTGATACCATTTTTATTGGGTTAACTTTACATTTAAAAGACAAGTGTAGCGCTGGTTTTAAATCCCCTGCCGTGTAGTACTTATTTTTGGCCACCGGAGGGAGACTAGCGCGATGTGAGACACTGAACATTGGGACTACATTTCCCGGCATGCTTTGCGGGCGGGAACAGGAAGTGGGTGGGGGAGAGACGCTGACTAGGGATGTGCGTTTCGGGTTTCGGAATGTCGGAATTTTCACGAAATTTCCCGATTCGGGTCTTTCGATGCGGCCGAAATTCTGAAATTTTTTAGATCCGAAAAAGTCGAATCCGAACTGTTTTCCGAGCCGAATCGAAATTTTTTTGGAATTTTCGAATGGACTTGAAATGTGTCAAATCGAAATCTATTGCTTTGAAACGAGAACAGACTTTCCGAAAAAACGAAAAATTTGCCAAATCGAAAATTTTTCGGAATTTTTCGAATGGACTTGAAATGTGTCAAATCGAAATCTATTGCTTTGAAACGAGAATAGACTTTCCGAAAAAAACGAAAAATTTGCCAAATCGAAAATTTTTCGGAATTTTCGAATTGACTTGAAATGTGTCAAATCGAAATTTATTTTCCCTCTATTCATGATTTCAGTTCCATTCGGGATTTCGGTTCCATTTCGGTAAGTCTGGACATCGTATATTTAACTATTATCGGTTATATCGCTGATTCTGTAAATTTTGTATTTGTAAATGCGTATCACTTTTTTTTTTGTTTCCAATGATCCGATAAGAATATTCGTATTTGGGTCAGATCCGATTCGTCCGCGGGTCGCGCATGCGCTCGCGCGCGGATGTCGTAACTTTATTGAGCCAGTTTTATTGAGAACTTTTTGAACAAAATATTGTTTTTATTATTCATCATCATGGCCGCTGCAAGAGATGAGTGCCGTTCAAGCACCTCATCGTCTTGCAATGATGAACCACCACCACCCAGGAAGAAACGGGCCACCAATATGGCATTTGAGGAGATGTTGGAGCTGGTACGGATCTTTGATCGTAAGGATTACGATTGCAGTAAGGGCCCTTACCGCAGGAAGTCTAACGCTAGGAAGGATCGTATCTTAGACAAGCTACGCACCACCATTTTGGAGTTGTTTGGGAAGGACAGGACAAAGGACCAGCTCAGGAAACGCTGGTCTGATCTGAAGGTACGCGAGCAGGAGCAGCTGAGACACATCCGCCCCGCGTCATAGCGAAACGTAAGTGTCATGTTATATTGTAAAGCGCTGCGCAAACTGTTGGCGCTATATAAATCCTGTATAATAATAATAATGTGCTTGCATGTGCTAATGTGCACAGAAATACGCTGATTTATCTAGTCCTTTTTTCATGCAATGTGATTGTGTATAGCTTTGCATTTTCACGACTTGTCATACATGCATTTTTTCCATAGCTCTTCCTTTTTGTGATTTTACGTATTCGTGAAAATTGTGACGTTTGATGTATGTAGATGAAGTTACAATGCTGGATTTCTTTTGGCACTGTGTGTGTAGTCTGTAGTGTGCTGGGGGGGGGGTTGTTGTGATTGAGTGATGCATACGAGATGACCTGCAGCTTGCCCAATATTGGTTCCCACCTGCGCATCAATAAAAATCTCTGCGTCTCTGCTAAAGTGATAGGATGGGACATGTAGTTCTTCTGTAAGTGCGTCCAAACAGAGCCGCGTTCAATACAGCCTCAGCAGCTGCTGAATTGTTGCAGCGCAGCGATTCAGTTTGCTGCAGCAGTGTGTTTATTGAACGCTTTAGATGCAAATTTCAAAACAAAATGGTGGATTTCTGTTGTTGTTTCTGCAATATCCAGTTTTATTAGCAGAAACTGAAAGTGAAACTGAGGCTGAGGCCTTCTATAAAATAACTAAAAGCAGTCAGCACAATGCGTTTTGTACGCACACAACACAAATAATAGTTTTTATTGAATAAACGTAATGTTTACTTCTGAAAAAAATATATAATTGAATGGTAATATATGTCTGTGCAGAGGAAATAAATAAATATTTTGTGACTTTAGACCTATGAGATGGGAGTAGTGGTGGGTCAAGCTGGTAGTGCTAGTGGGTAGTGGAGGGGTTTCGCAATACTTTCGGCAATATAGTGTATAGATATACCATTTTTTCTAGTCTTCATTATTTACATGTTATTTTTTGGATTTGGCAGAAGACAGGAAGAAGAAGGCACAGGCAGCAGCATCTGCCCCGGCGGGGACCAGTGCCCCATTGGAGGAGGAGGAGGAGCCACGGGCGTCCACCAGCGCTGGTATATACTGTTTTATTTTGCAACGACTTTTGGTCAAAAACAGAAACATTTTTTGTTTACTGTATTTTAATTTAATTTTTTTATGTATAGCACAAGAGGAGCAGGAGGAGGAGCAGGAGGAGGAGCAGGTGGAGGGCGAAGTTGAAGAGAGGGAGCCGGAGCAGCAGGAGGCCGCCAGTCCAGGTTTTTTTTTTTTACTGTTGTATTTTGCATCGACTTTTGCTCAAAAATAAATCAGTTTTGTTGTTTACTGTATTTTTTATTTCTTTAATTTCTTACATATAGCACTGGATATGCTGACGGTGGTGGTGGGGGAGGAGTCAGAGGAGTCAGAGCCTCAGGAGGCCGCCAGCTCTGGTATATACTACTGTTATATTTTTTCAAGACTTTCAGTCAAAAATAGAAACCTTAATGGAAAAATGTGGTGACAGTCCGCGCTTCCCTCTTTTTTTCTTTTTTTCTTTCCTTTTCTCCCCCTAAAATCTTGGTCGAGGATCTTCTTTAAGCAGTTAATTGCTTTCTTTTATGCAGTCCTCAATTCTCAAGATATATGGGGATAGAAATGCGAAACATAGTGTGATCCATAAAAACACATCCAAGTTCCCAAAATACAATAGTTCAATTCCTGAAGGAATTGATTTACATGCCAACTGATGAAGTGAGTGCATCGCGAAACGCGTATTGGTGTTTGTCTATTTATTGTTTTATGGAATAAATTTTAAATTTTAATAAATTTTAATTTTGTTCATCGATATCCTGCAACCTTATTTTTCATTTGGAGCAACATCATCGGACAGAGGAGGAAAAGGGGAGCCCGATATCTCCTAAAAATATCGGTTGTGAGATACATCTAGTGTCTGATTTATGACACCTCCAAATGTGAGTTGAACTATTGTATTTTGGGGACTTGGATGTGTTTTTATGGATCACACTATGTTTCTCATTTCTATCCCCATATATCTTGAGAATTGAGGACTGCATAAAAGAAAGCAATTAACTGCTTAAAGAAGATCCTCGACCAAGATTTTAGGGGGAGAAAAGGAAAGAAAAAAAGAAAAAAAGAGGGAAGCGCGGACTGTCACCACATTTTTCCATTATTGACTCTTTCTGGTGGTTGGAGGTGAACTATCAGTGTGTGAACCATCTGCTGCTGACTTTTTAAACTGCAATTTAATGCTCTATGTCCTTTGGACTTAAGAATAGTTTGTGTACTAACAGCATTGTTTAATTATATCCATTAGGGGGCGCCAGATACTTGTCTATTCTGTGTTAAAAATAGAAACCTGCTTTACTTACTGTATTTTCCTTCTTTCATTTATTGGATATATAGAAGGAGAAGCCAGACGCCGACGGGAGGCGATCGGTGAGCTTCGCCTGGCAGCTACCTCCATCAACGCCCTACAGGAACTGCTCCAGGAACTGCGGGAGCACATAAACAATGCCGCAGACCTCCTGGAGCAGCAGTGAGACCAGTGGCAGTCTCCTCCAGAATGTGCCTCAGCTGCTCCTGCTCGCGTGCCTTGAGGTCGGACCAGCGTTTTCAGAGATGGTCCTTCGTCCGGTCCTTCCCGAACAGCTCCAGGATGGTGGTGCGTAGCTTTTCAAGGATACGATCCTTGCGGGTGTTATTCTTCCTGCCGTAAGGGCCCTTACAGCAATCATAATCTTTGCAATCCAAGATGCGGACCAGCTCCAACATCTCCTCAAATGCCAGTAACTGTTGGGCAGTTTGCCATCCTTGGCATGTTCCCTTCCCTATTCATATTATATATTCCCGTTCATATGTTGTAAATAAATTTTCTATTTTTTCACTATTTTCCTGTTTGTGTGCGTTGCTTTTCCTAACTTAATAAGTTAATATGTATTGCTTGGTTTCCACACTGTTAAAATTATATGTACATAAATGTATTGACATTTCTATGGACCCTTTGTCATAAATTTGTCAACATATTTGTGGCCATGAATGTGACTGCACATTCTACACTTCCTGCCTGGCCAAAAAATGTCACACACTAACACAACCTTGTTGTACTGCCTTGAGATTTGATTACCGACGTGGCCTGGTTTTGTTAAGCTTAGGCGATGTCACAACAACACGGATTTTTGTCCACAGTCACATTCATTGTATAACCAAGAATTTATCAAAAAATATTGATGGCAGCACTGCGTGAAGTCTTCTCCGACACAACCCAAAGATCCTTAGTGCGGCTCAGGTCTAGTTTATTTGTCCCTGTTTGCAGCTTCACACAACACCTCCTCCCAGCTATGAGCTCTCTCTCTCCCACCGCTGCCCGCTAAGACGCTGCCCGCCAACATGGTCACGTCTTTGCAGGAAGACAACAGCGTGGGGGAACAGCAGCTGCTGACAGTCCCAAGACCTCGTCACAATGACGTCAGTACTGGAGTTAACCCCTAACTGTGACCAATGGTGGAGATAGGGGGTTCATTGGAACCCCTATCGCACGATCCGCGGCAGCTATCGGTTGGTTAATGTTTGGTATCTTTGGATCGACCAGAGCATGGCCTTTCCAACAATACCAAACATGACAATGTTAAAAATTTAAAAAAATTTAAATATAAAAAAAAATACAGGTTTTTTGTTTTGTTTTGTTAATGCAGCAATATTGTTGCCATTTCAAATATAATGTGAACAATGATGCTGCACTAAGGATTTTTGTATGGGGTGCATTTGTTAACCACTTCAATGCGGAGGACGCGCTCAGCGCGTCCTTCGCATTACCGCTGCTGTGCGGAGGACACGCTGAGCGCGTCCTCCCATTGGGGTCAGCGTTCGGCCGGGTTCCGGCCGATCGCTGGCCCCCCCGGTGCGGGCTGACATCCTCGATGTCAGCCGCGCATCCGGAACCGCAGCCGCTGGAATTAGGTGTCATCGCGGCATGTTGGATGTCGGCCAAGCCTCCGGAACCGCAGCCGCTGCAATTAGGTGTCATCGCGGCATGTTGGATGTCGGCCAAGCCTCTGGGAACTCCCCCTGAGGACTGGCGTCATCGTGCGTAGCACGTGCGTAGCACGATGACGCCAGTCCTAGAGTTAACCCCTAACTGCCACCAATGGTGGAGATAGGGAGTTCATTGGAACTCCCTATCTCCCGATCCGTGGCAGCTAGGGGTTAATGTTTGGTATGGTTGGATCGGCCAGAGCATGGCCGTTCCAACGATACCAAACACGAATGTGAAAAAGTTTTTTAAAAAAAAATAAAATTAAAAATAAAAATATATTTAAAAAAAAATTATAAAAACAAATAAACATTTTTTTTCTTTTTTTTGGTTTGTTAGTGTAGCAATATTGTTCCCATTTCAATTATAATGTGAACAATGATGCTGCACTAACGATTTTTGTATGCGGTGCGTTTGTTAAAAATCGCGTAATTTTCCCCCAAAAAAAATGTAACGAGTCCCCATCTCTAATTTTTTTTAACAAGCGCACCCCATACAAAATATAACCGCAATTGCTCGCATGTTAAAATGTGAAAAAAAACACTTTACACGTTGTAAATTATTGAAAATACATATTTTATTGCATTTTTTGTTATAATATACAGACATGACATAACGTATACATATAATAATGACATATTATGAATCTACCGAGTCTGACGGAAAGAACGATATATAATATGTCTGGGTAATATACTAAAATAAGCCATCAAAACACGTTTAAACATGATGAGCAAAACCGGTAAAAATGACCTCAGCACAGAGGCGGGAAAAGCCTCAGCAGCGAAAGGGTTAAAAATAGTGTAATTGTCACCCAAAAAAATATAACAAGTCCCCTTTTCAATTTTTTTTAACAAACGCAACTCATAAAATATAACCGCAAACACTCGCATGTTAAAATGTGAAAAAAAACACTTTACACCTTGTAAAACAAACATTGAAAATTCTAATTTTATTGCATTTTTTGTTATAATATACAGACAGGACATGACGCATACATATGATAATGATATATTATGAATCATCTGCCGAGTCTGCCGGAAAGAACGATATATAACATGTCTGGGTCATATTATAAAAGAAGGCTTCAAAACGCGTTTAAACAAGAGGAGCGAAACTGTTAAAAATTAGCTCAGCAGCAGACCGCAGTGCCGCACACAGGCGTGAAGGGAAGCCGTGAAATGCCTCAGCAGCGAAAGGGTTAATTTATATTTTTGTCTGTTTTAATCATTTTATTTTTTTATTTTTTTTCATTTCAGATCATTTTGATCAACTATTTTTCCGTTTTAAAACATTTTGTTCTGGTTTTTATTTTTAAAGTCAGACCATTCGGGTCAGTTTACCGTTTTTTAAATCGTTTTGTTCTTTTTTTTTTGTTCCTTGGCTTTCATACCATTTTTTTAATGTGATTAAATAAATAAAGTTGTGAAATGTATATTCATAAGAAAAAAAGGATCTTTATATAATAAAAAAAAAACACGATAGAATCGCCAGAATTATCGTATCGACAGAATGAATTATCGGATCCGAAAAAACAACCAAAAATTTATTATAAAAAAATATATAAAGTATAAAAAAGTAAACCATAGTAGTTTACATCAAAACGAATAGAGTTAGACACTTTGAAACGAGGAGAACAGACGTTCCGAAAAAAAAGAAAATTTCCGAAATCACGAAAAGTCGATACAAAAAACGAGCAAAGTGACCCGAAAATACGAAAAATGGTCGATATTCCAAAAAAATGTACACAATCGAAAATTTTAAACATCAGAACAAATCGAACCGAATCGAACCGAAAAAAAAATCGGTGCACAAGCCTATTAATATCTGACATCCCGATGTGAAACATCAGGACTTTTGCATTAGATTTCGACCATTTTTTTTTTTTTAACTTCTGGATAGTCGAAAATCGAAATCTATCCAAAAAGTCCCAATGTTTCACATCATTCTGAACTTTGTTTGGATAGAGTAAGTCCGTGGGCGTGCGGACGTTAAATGTATATACCAGTGGCGTCGCTACGTGGGGGCGGGGGGTGCGGCCCGCACCAGGTGACACCCGCCTTTAGGGTGACACCGTCACCCT
The DNA here is from genome assembly GCA_009667805.1 of Leptobrachium leishanense. NCBI lineage: Eukaryota > Metazoa > Chordata > Amphibia > Anura > Megophryidae > Leptobrachium > Leptobrachium leishanense. The sequence goes on from CM019068.1 coordinate 124,772,356, forward strand.
AAGGGCGGGTGTCTCACCCTCCGCCGCATTTTTCGCTCCCTGCGAGCGTCCGAAGCATGCAGCTTCGGCGCTCGCCTGGAGGAAACACGTCACCAGCCAATCGCAGCTGGTCACGTGGCTCCCCCTGGCGAGCGCCCAAGCTGCGTGCCGCCGGACGCTCTGAGGGAGGGAAAAAGGCGGCGGAGGTGAGCTGGGGCCATTATCATGAGGTGCTGGGGCATTCCATGTGCTGGGGCAAATCCATGAGGAGCTGGGGCATATCCATGAGGAGCTGGGGCATTCCATGTGCTGGGGCATATCCAGGAGGAGCTGGGGCATATCCACGAGGAGCTGGGGCAAATCCATGTGTGAGCTGGGGCATATCCACAAGGAGCTGGGGCATATCCACGAGGAGCTGGGGCATGTCCACGAGGAGCTGGGGCATGTCCACGAGGAGCTGGGGCATATCCACGAGGAACTGGGGCATGTCCACGAGGAGCTGGGGCATGTCCACGAGGAGCTGGGGCATGTCCACGAGGAGCTGGGGCATATCCATGAGGTGCTGGGGCAATATCCATGAGGAGCTGGGGCATATCCATGAGGATGTTGGATGTCGGCCAAGCTTCCGGGAACTCCCCCTGAGGACTGGCGTCATCGTGCATAGCACGATGACGCCAGTCCTGGAGTTAACCCCTAGCTGCCATCAATGGTGGAGATAGGGGGTTCCAATGAACCCCCTATCTCCCGATCCGTGGCAGCTAGGGGTTAAAGTTTGGTATTGTTGGATCGCCCAGAGCATGGCCGTTCCAACGATACCAAACACGAATGTGAAAAACGTTTGTAAAAAAATTAAAAATAAAAAAATATTTTAAAAAATTTATAAAAAAAAATAAACAATTTTTTTTTCTTTTTTTTGGTTTGTTAATGCAGCAATATTGTTCCCATTTCAATTATAATGTGAACAATGATGCTGCACTAACGATTTTTGTATGCGGTGCGTTTGTTAAAAATTTTGTAATTTTCCCCAAAAAAAAATGTAACGAGACCCCATCTCTAATTTTTTTAACAAGCGCACCCCATACAAAATACAACCGTAATTGCTCGCATGTTAAAATGTGAAAAATAAAACACTTTACACGTTGTAAATTATTGAAAATTCATATTTTATTGCATTTTTTGTTATAATATACAGACAGGTCATGACGTATACATATAATAATGACATATTATGAATCTGCCGAGTCTGACGGAAAGAACAATATATAATATGTCTGGGTCATATGCTAAAATAAGCTTCAAAACACGTTTAAACATGATGAGCAAAACCGGTAAAAATGAGCAAAGCACAGGGGCGGGAAAAGCCTCAGCAGCGAAAGGGTTAATTAAAAAAACACGATAGAATCGCCAGAATTATCGTATCGACAGAATGAATTATCGGATCCGAAAAACAAACCAAAAATTTATTATAAAAAATATATAAAGTAGTATTAAAAAAGTAAACCATAGTAGTTTTCATCAAAACGAATAGAGTTAGACAGCTTTGAAACGAGAACAGACGTTCCGAAAAAACGAAAAGTTCCGAAAAACGAAAAATGGGCGATATGCCGAAAACCATGTACAATTCCGAAAAACGAAAAGTTCCGAAAAACAAAAAATGGGCGATATGCCGAAAACCATGTACAATTCCGAAAAACGAAAATTTCCGAAATAACGAAAAGTCGATACAGAAACCTAGTAAAGTGACCCGAAATTACGAAAAATGGTCGATATTCCGAAAAATAAATGTACCCGAAAAACGAATCAAACCGAACCGAATCGAAACAGAAAGTGGTCGAAAGGAGCCGAATCGAAAAGTTTAAAAGTTCGAAAAATCAAATCGAATCGAACCGAAAAAAAAATCAGTGCACATCCCTAACGCTGACATCCTGAGCCTCGTGGAAAGAGCTGGCAGAGCGCACCTAGGAGTGAGAGAAGCAAGACGCAGTGTAGCTGAACTGGACAGTGACCAGGCCGGAGCGCAGGTGGGGCCTGACCGAGCTGGAGACCGGGTTTTCCGCCTTTATCTAATGAAGACCCAGTGATCCACCACAGTAACCAGAGCTGATACCGAGTGAGCTGGAGGACCCCGAGTTAGGAGAACCACAGATTGATCCAAGAGGGAGTGCAGGCGGTGAGCTGGACGTCTGAGGCAGATACAGACAAGCCAGACAGCGGAGCCGGTGACACAGAGAACCCCAGTCAAAATCGAGCGGAGAGACGTCCTGGGTCGAGCGGAGCACAGAGTATCTGGCGGATGGGTGAGAGGCCTTCCAGGCCGTTGTGAAAAATCTAAAGCACACTGCAATTTGTTTCAAAACCCACAGGGCCCCAACGTGACTAGTCGAAGATACCTCATAAATAATTCACTGGCCAGTTGATTATTGTACCCGGGTACCAATACACTCACACACATACATTCTTTGGGACATAACCTGTACGGGACTCACTCCCCAACCACAAAGGGGGTTAAAGATATATTTTTCTCTTTTCCGCTGCGCGTTTCTCAAATTACGAAGCATTGTATTTCTTTTCTGATGCGCGTTTCCCACCTTACGAAGTACTGTAAATATATATATATACCGTGTTACTCATTATATGCCAGTTTATCCAGTAAACTATATAATTTATAAAATCCATGACGGTGCTGGAGTATATTTATTCCCTAGTGCGGGGAGACTGACCCGAGGTTCAATTTCAGCGGCTCCTCCGGGAGTGAGCGCTACACAAGCTTTCAAGAGTGTAAACTGGAAACTATACTGATCAGTGAAAGGTATCACTACGTACAGGTATACTCGTGATTTTGGCAACTGGACTAACGCGTTTTATATATAATATATATATCACATACATATATATATCTATCCAGGCACAGACCCCCCAGAATTATATACACAGGCACAGACCCCCAGAATTACATACACAGGCACTGGACCCCCAGAATAATATGCACAGCACTGAACCCCCAGAATAATATACACAGCACTGAGCCCCCAGAATAATATACAGAGCACTGAACCCCCAGAATAATATACACAACACTGGACCCCCAGAATAATATACACAACACTGAACCCCCAGAATAATATAGACAGCACTGAGCCCCCAGAATAATATACACAGTACTGAGCTCCAGAATAATATACACAGCACTGAGCCCCCAGAATAATATACACAGCACTGAGCCCCAAGAATAATATGCACAGCACCGAGCCCCCAGAATAATATACACAGCACTGAGTCCCAAGAATAATATACCCAGCACTGAGCCCCCAGAATAATTTGCACAGCACTGGTTATATGGATATATTTGCCCCAGCTCACATGGATATATTTGCCCCAGCTCATATGGGTATATATTGCCCCAGTTCACATGGATATATTTTTCCCAGTTCACATGGATATAATTGCCCCAGTTCACATGGATATTATTGACGCCAGCTCATATGTATATTATTGATCCCAGCTCATTTGGGTATATATTGCCCCAGTTCACATGGATATGCTCCAGCTCATGGATATGCCCCCCAGCTCTCATGGATATTGCCCCAGCTCTCATGGATAATTCCCCAGCTCTCATGGATATGCCCCAGCTCTCATGGATATGTCCCAGGTCTCATGGATAATGCCCCAGGTCTCATGGATATTGCCCCAGCTCTCATGGATAATGCCCCAGGTCTCATGGATAATGCCCCCCAGCTCTCATGGACAATGCCCCCAGCTATCATGGATATTATTGCCCCCAGCTATCATGGATATTATTGCCCCCAGCAGCCAGCTCACCTCTCTGTGCGCCCAAAACGATTGAGCAGGCCGCAGCCACCGCACATTGCCGGCAGCTGCGTGCTTCCTGCTAGAACGGCCACTGACAGGAAGTGCAGCCGCTCGCCTGGGATCGAAGAAACAGCCTGCCGCGATCTCGCAAGATCGTGACTGGCTGTTAGATCCCAGGCGAGCGGCTGCACTTCCTGTCAGCGGCCGTTCTAGCAGGAAGCACGCGGCCGCCGGCAATGTGCGGCGGCAGCCTGCTTAATCGTTCCCGCAGTGTTCCCGCTGTGGGAGAAGTGCGGGAACGCCGTTCCCGCTGGACTCGAGCCCTGCCGGACGTGCTGAAACCCTCCCAACAGATAGTGATAAACGTCCTGCACAATAACCCTCCTCTCTCCCTCCCACCAGCCACAATTCTTCTCAAAGGTAAAGTGCAGGTTAATTTGTTTTATTTTTACTTTATACAGTATTTTGTATTACTGTAATCATTTTCATATGAATAAATGGTTGTGGAACGAATCGTCAGAGTTTCCATTATTTCTTATGGAGAAATTCGCTTTGATATACTGTAAGAGTGTTTGGATTACAAGCATGCTTCCAGAACGAATTATGCTCACAATCCAAGGTATTACTGCATATGTAAACAAATTTGAGTGTGTAATTGTGGGTTATGTGTGAGGTTGCAACACTGCAGAAATATGGACGCTGCCCACAATTTATTTTTGTTGGACTTAAGCCCTGGACGTAAATCAACGAGTAGCTATACTTACACACATATCTCAGAAATACATCTATTGTGCTGTCTCCTCGACAGGAAGGATCACAGACCCTATGATTAAAATCACCTGTTATAAAGCATTGAGGCAGGAGGAAGCTCCTGTGATGCACCGATTGCTTTAAGCATAGCGTCCAGTATATACCACTGCTATAGAGCGACATGAACTGTCAGCCAGTTACACAAGTGTAGCGCTGTTAAAAAGACTGTTCTGCTGCATTTACTTACAATGGCCACCAGAGGGAGACAGAGACTGGTGGATTAATGCTGGACAACCAAGGAAAGAACTGTACTACGTTTTCCAGCATGCTTTGCGGTGAATACAGGAAGTGGGTGGGGAGAGAGAGACTGACATCCTCAGCCTTGTGGAAAGAGCTGGCAGAGCGCGCCGAGGAGTGAGAGGAGCAAGACGCAGTGTAGCTGAAAGTGATCACGACCAGGCCGGAGCGCAGGTGTGGCCTGATAGAGCTGGAGACCGGGTTTTTCCCTTCTTATTACACGAAGACCCAGTGATCCACCGCAGTAACCCACGCTGATACAGAGTAAGCTGGAGGACCCCAAATTAGGAGAACCGCAGATCGATCTAACAGGGAGTGCAGGCGGTGAGCTGGACATCTTGTGGCAGATACAGACATGCAAGACAGCGGATCCGGTGACACAGAGAATCCCAGTCAAAATCGAGCGGAGAGACGTCCTGGGTCGAGCGGAGCACAGAGTATCTGGCGGATGAGTGAGAGGCCTTCCAGGCCGTTGTAAAATACTAAAGCACGCTGCAGTTTGTTTAAAAACCCACAGGGCCCCAACGTGACTAGTCGAAGATACCTCATAAATAATTCACTGGCCAGTTGAATATTGTACCCGGGTACCAATACACACATACACATACATTCCTTGGGACATAACCTGTACGGGACTCACACTCCAACCACCAAGGGAGTTAAAAATACTTTTTTCCTTTTCCGCTGCGCGTTTCTCGCATTACAAAGTATTGTATTTCTTTTCCGCTGCGCGTTTCTCGCATTACGAAGTATTGTATTTCTTTTCCGCTGCGCGTTTCCCGCTTTACGAAGTACTGTAAATATATATACGTATACCGTGTTACTCATTATATGCCAGTTTATCCAGTAAACTATATAATTTATAAAATCAACGACGGTGCTGGAGTATATTTATTCCCTAGTGTGGGGAGACTGACCCGAGGTTCAATTTCAGCGGCTCCTCCGGGAGTGAGCGCTACACGTGGGGGCTCGTTTCCGGGATCCAGTCTCTGGAAAAACCGCATTTAAAGGGTTAAATATGGATCCAGACACTGCTGCCAAATGGTGTGAGGAGCACAGTAGTCAGTTAGAATTGTGTATAGTCATGGATATTCCTGCAGACACTTGGGCCGAAGATCAGATTCGCCAGGCCGTGGCCGCGTTGACACCAGATCATCGGGGGTTAATCCTGGACATTAAAGAGAACCCAGATACCTCTCACACGTATGTTCTTTTTGAGTGGAGAAAGGATGTTCCAGTGTGTTTTCAGGGCGCGAGCGTGAAGCTGACCGATGAGGTGGAAGTCCAACTGATTCAGCCAAGTGCGCCACGTGGCGAATCCGCGAGTGTTCCCGCGCCCAGTCCGTTGGCCATGATCGGGCCTGAATTTATAGTGGCTATTGGAGATTTGCTGGCTAAATGTCAGAGAACAAGCCCTCCGCACACTAACTTTGGTTATCGACGGTTGAGAACTTTTACAGGAAACATACCAACTCTGGCGGGAGAAGAAACCTTCGAAGAATGGGTGGAACAGGCGATGCAGGCTCTGGATGAGTGGGACGTCCCTGAAGCACAGAAAAAGCAAAGGATCACTGAGAGCTTAAAGGGACCTACGTCAGAGGCTGTAAGAAACCTAAAATTGAGTAAGAAAGACTGCACTGCTTTAGATTATCTAAATGTTCTGGAGGAAGTTTTTGGGCGAGCTCGTATATCAGTATGAACACACCTACCAGCGGAAAGGTGAGAGAAAGACCGAATATATGAGGCGCCCAGATAAGATTCTGCACCAGATACTCCTCAAGAAAGGGGCCGAACTGGCCGAAGTAGATAAGATCCGAATAAAACAGATCCTGAGGGGCGCTCAACCTCTAGATCCAGTGATGCTGCAGCTGAGAAGCAGGGAAGGTAATCAAGAACTGAAGTACCTGGAACTGATCCGAGCTGTCAGAGAGGAGGAGGCTTTACTGGAAGAAAAATCCTTCAGGAGAGGAGAAAGAGCTTACGTGCAACCTGTGAGGCATAACGAATGTTTGCAGCCTGAAAGTGACTCGTTGGATACCTATGGATCCGACGTGGATGAACAAGAGCATCTGATCGCTTTTAAATCCACAGTGAAGGCTGTCAAAGAATTAAACCTCTCTGCACATGGTGAGTTGCACAAAACTGATAAGAAGGTACAAGAAGCTCAAGCTGAATTGCAACAGGCGCACGCGGAACTGTGCCGAGTATTGTTGAAGGTGACAGAGACACAGACAGAGATGCAGAAGTTCCTTACAGACATGCAGACAACCGGAGTTGCTGTGGCGTCTAGCCAGGGTCCTTCAACCGAATCACAGCAGGCGACTGCGTCTCCGCTTTCAAAGAAGAGATGTTTCAGTTGTGGAGAAATGGGCCACTTCCGCGCACAATGCAAAAGCCAAAAGCCTGAAGGAAATAGAGTTGAGGAGTTCTTGAAAGCCTTGGAAGGGCTGTTATCTACCTCACCGGCGGGAAACGCCAGAGGGCACAAGTGAAGGAGCAACCTAGGTGCCCGAAGGCTGAAACCCGCTCCAAAAATCAAGCCAGGACTAAGAGGGCGAGAGGGCCCAAAGTCTGGCCAACTGCCGAGTCTACCAGGACTGAAAGAGTCACTCCCTTAGCATCCGGTCCTCCGTCATGGGGAAGCAATGCACACCCAAAACCTGCACGGGCCAAGAAGAAGGCCAGGGTACAACAAACTGGGACCAAATGTCCTGTTGCCACCACCAAGTTTCCTGACCAGCTGATAGGTCCTTCCCCTATTGTGCCAATCCAAGTGGAGGGAGTCTACACTAAAGCTCTGTTGGACTCAGGGGCTCAAGTGACATTGATTTACAGAGATTTCTATGAGAGACACTTGAAGCACATACCTCAGTATGTGTCCTCAGATAGTCTCTGGTGAAAAATATCACCAAAATATTTTTCACCAGAGACTATCTGAGGACACTTACTGAGGAAGCCGGTAGGTGAAAACGCATTTTAAGTGATCCCCTTTCACGATTACTTTTTAAATATCTTTTTTAATTATGCATACCATATGGTCTATTTTTATATGAATTTATAGGAATAAATTTTTGAATATAGTAGCATATCATCCTGCTGCATATTTATTACTTTAGCACCTGTCTATATAAGGTTTGCTCCCTCCCCTCCCTGAAATTTATATAGCACCTCCATATACCATCGAATGAGCTAATGAATAAACGAGTCACCATTGGGGGAAAAAAAAAACTAACTCCAGAGGATTTGCCAAGGAGGAAAGGAGGAAGATAAAGATACCATCATTACTAATATAAGTATTCTGATTTCTCTATTTTTTTGAATTTGTTTGAATTTTTTGAGTGTTTTCAGTGTTAAGAGGAAAAAAAAAACACAAGGACAAAAAACAAAAACAAACATGCTCAATATTTTTTATCCACTGTTCACTTACAATTGTATCATACATATTGTATTCTAAAACAATGTTCTAATATACAAGGTGCGCCAGGAATTTATGTTTTGTTCCTTTTATATTATTTGTGTCCTTGGAGGTGTGTGGACACTGCACATTCCACTACGGCAGCACCTACCCTAATTAATATCTATTTATTTTGCACGGAAGCGCTGCCTTCACATATACACGCTTTTCCTGTGCTTAGAGCCAGATGCTAGTGGGCAGGGAAATATTCTAATGGTGACTGATCACTTCACACGTTACGCCCAAGCCTTTTCTACAAAAGATCAACGCGCTCCGACAGTGGCGAAGGTTCTGATGGAAAAGTTCTTTGTTCACTACGGCCTACCCAGGAGAATACACTCTGATCAGGGTAGAGACTTTGAAAGCCGGCTTGTTGGGCAATTACTGGAACTGCTGGGAATCCAAAACACCCGAACTACACCATATCACCCTCAAGGTGATGCTCAGCCCGAAAGGTTCAATCGCACGCTGCTAAATATGCTGGCGACGCTGTCAAACACAGAGAAGCAGAGCTGGAGTCGTCACATAGCTACGCTAGTACATGCATATTACAGTACGGAGAGTGACGCCACTGGATACTCACCGTACCGTCTTATGTTCGGAAGAGAAGCTCAACTGACGGTTGATTTGGCGTTTGGGCTATCTCTGGACCAGACGTCGGTAGCTTCCCATAGAAATTACGTGGATAGACTTCGAAAGAATCTGGCCTCTGCGTTTGAACAGGCCCGTTTGACCTCAGGAAACAGGGAACAAAGGAATAAACGGAACTATGACTTGAAAGTTCGGATACAAGATCTACAACCCGGTGATAGGGTTTTAGTTAGCAAGTTAGCAAGTTAGCGGATAGATGGAGTTCTCAGGTCTACATTGTCTGCAAGCAACTGCCCGGTCTGCCGGTGTATCAAATCCGGCCGGATGGAAAGGCTGGGCCTCTTAAGAACTGGCACCGGAATCATTTATTACCTTTGAGAGAGGCTGTGAGGATACCAGGTGGGGACGAACTTTCTCTGCCGAATCCGCCTGCTCCACGTTTGCCTCCCGTTACTCGGTCTCAGCAGACCCAGGCTATCGAAGAGAGCGAAAGGGACAGTGAGGAAGAAAGTTTTTGTCTGGACTGGATGCGCTCACCGGAGCCTGAAGAGGATATCTCGGTTCCTGAAAGGTGGGAAAGTAATTTGAGGCCTGAGGCTCCTGAATTTCAGTTAGAAGTCCCCGAGACTATTGAAATCCCTGTAGTTCCTGAAGCTGAATCTTATGACTACAGTTCTATGCCTTCACTGGAAGGATCATACTCCGAAGAGATGTCTGCTCCAGTGGTAGAAAGAAGAACTGAACCCGCGCCTACAGTATTTCTACCTGAAGAGGAACTGATTGAGCCAGAACCAAAACGCTCTGTTCGACCGCCCCAGAGACTCACCTACGACTCACCAGGACATAGCACTGAAGAGGCCGTCACCACAGTGCGAAGGTTGCCCGAAGTGTCTGCTATGTTAGCTGAGGTAGTCCAAAGCATGAGTCAACTTGAGGAAGTGTATCTAACCCATTGTATGCTTGCTGCTGAGCCTGTATATGTTGCCTAATATGTGTTTAAATGTAATGCAACTGTTGTACCTCCTTGGAGAGACCCAAGAGTTTTAGGAGGGGGAGAGTGTAGCGCTGTTAAAAAGACTGTTCTGCTGCATTTACTTACAATGGCCACCAAAGGGAGACAGAGACTGGTGGATTAATGCTGGACAACCAAGGAAAGAACTGTACTACGTTTTCCAGCATGCTTTGCGGTGAATACAGGGAGTGGGTGGGGAGAGAGAGACTGACATTCTCAGCCTTGTGGAAAGAGCTGGCAGAGCGCGCCGAGGAGTGAGAGGAGCAAGACGCAGTGTAGCTGAAAGTGATCACGACCAGGCCGGAGCGCAGGTGCGGCCTGACAGAGCTGGAGACCTGGTTTTTCCCTTCTTATTACACGAAGACCCAGTGATCCACCGCAGTAACCCACGCTGATACAGAGTAAGCTGGAGGACCCCGAGTTAGGAGAACCACAGATCGATCTAACAGGGAGTGCAGGCGGTGAGCTGGACCTCTTGTGGCAGATACAGACAAGCAAGACAGCGGATCCGGTGACACAGAGAATCCCAGTCAAAATCGAGCGGAGAGACGTCCTGGGTCGAGCAGAGCACAGAGTATCTGGCGGATGGGTGAGAGGCCTTCCAGGCCGTTGTAAAATACTAAAGCACGCTGCAGTTTGTTTAAAAACCCACAGGGCCCCAACGTGACTAGTCGAAGATACCTCATAAATAATTCACTGGCCAGTTGAATATTGTACCCGTGTACCAATACACACATACACATACATTCCTTGGGACATAACCTGTACGGGACTCACACTCCAACCACCAAGGGGGTTAAAAATACTTTTTTCCTTTTCCGCTGCGCGTTTCTCGCATTACGAAGTATTGTATTTCTTTTCCGCTGCGCGTTTCTCGCATTACGAAGTATTGTATTTCTTTTCCGCTGCGCGTTTCCCGCATTACAAAGTACTGTAAATATATATACGTATACCGTGTTACTCATTATATGCCAGTTTATCCACTAAACTATATAATTTATAAAATCCATGACGGTCACTGGTGTATTTTGGCCTAGGCAGACTAGGCCCAGGCCTAGGGCGGCACTTTCCAGGGGGCGGCGGCCCGAACTGGGTGGCCCCACCCCTAAAAAAATTTTTTTTTATTTTTTTTTACTTTTGCAAAGTATTTTACCAGGAAGGATACATTGAGATTTCACTAATTTACACTTTCAATTTCACTTTCCAGGGGGCAGCAAAAAACCTCACCACTAAATGGGTTACTTGGAGGTGAAATACAGCAGATTGCGTCCACTGTGTCATTCTCTGAAGTTTTGCCTGTGCATAACATTCAAGATAGGCAGATGCGCAATAGGGAATTCAATTTGTGGCTTCGGGAATGGTGTCGGGAGCAAGGATTTGGCTTTGTGTCCCATGATAGCTCTATTTGGAGCAGAAAGGAACTGTATAAAAAAGATGGTTTGCATCTTACTCATAGGGGAACATATGTTCTCAGTGAGAAGTTCAAAGGTTTCACAAAGGAATATTTAAACTAGGAGGGGGGACAAAAGGGTAAAAAACAATCTGCCCGATTGTCCCCCAAAACTAAATCGGAGGGTGCAAGCAACATGCGAGGTAAAAAATGACAAGCTCACAGTCGTGTCTATAAATGCTCGCAGTTTAGTCAATAAAATCAATGAACTGGAGGCAATGATGGCAGCTGAAAAAGTAGATTTAGTGGCGGTTACTGAGACATGGTTCAGTGAGAAAAATAACTGGGACATAACAATACCGGGGTACTCTTTATATAGAAAGGACAGAGAAGGTAGGAAAGGAGGAGGAGTGGCCCTGTATGTGAAAAACAACATAAAAACGAACCAAATAAAAGTGAGAGAGGTGAACATAGAGTCAGTTTGGGTTACGCTAACATTTGGCAATCATACAGTAGCTCGTGTAGGTGCGATCTATAGACCCCCTGGACAAGTAGAAGAGCTAGATAATCTGCTGGTTGAGGAAATAGCCAAAATGGCAATGAAGGGGGAAGTTATTATCATGGGGGACTTTAATCTTCCTGATGTGAACTGGAAAACCAAAATAGCTGGGTGCACCAGGAGTACAAATATTCTAAACTCCTTACTGGGATTATCTCTAACACAAGTAGTTGAGGAGCCGACCTGTAAAGAGGCCATATTGGATTTAATACTCACAAATGGAGGTTTGGTATCGGACGTTGTTGTAGGTGAAAATTTGGGATCTAGTGATCACCAGTCAGTGTGGTTTAATATAAGAACAGGGATGGAGCCGCACCACACAAAAACTAAAGTTTTAGACTTTAAAAAAAACAGATTTTTCTAAAATGAGATTTTGTGTGAAGGAGTCTTTATCAGACTGGAGGAGTTTAAAGGGAGTCCAGGAGAAATGGGATTATTTAAAGGAAGCATTATTGAAGGCCACAGGAAATTGCATGTTAGCTTGTTAGCAAAAACAAAAAAGGGAAGAAACCACTGTGGTACTCTGCAGAAGTGGCCAAAATAGTGAAGAACAAAAAGATAGCATTCAATAATTATAAAAAAACTCACAGTGAAGAAGATAGGCAAACCTATAAAATTAGGCAGAAAGAGGCAAAGCAATTTATAAGAGCTTCCAAAGCACACGCAGAAGAGAAAATAGCTCAGTCAGTAAAAAAGGGGGACAAAACATTTTTTAGATACATAAACGAGAAAATAAAAGTAAAACAAGGATTAGTTAGATTAAAAACAAAGGAACGAAGGTATGTAGAAGAGGATAAAAGTCTCGCTGACTGCCTCAATGAATATTTTTGTTCAGTCTTTGCAGAAGAAAAGGAAGGAAAGGGACCTCAGTTAGGAGAGAACACTAAAGAGACATTTACATATGAGTTTACAGAGGAAGAGGTTCTACAGCAGCTGTCTAAAGTAAAGACAAATAAATCAATGGGGCCTGATGGGAACCACCCTAAATTATTAAAAGAGCTCAGTGATGTAATAGCAAAACCGTTAACAGATTTATTTAACCAATCCTTGTTAACGGGAGTCGTCCCAGAAGACTGGAAATTAGCAAATGTTGTGCCCATTTACAAGAAGGGTAGTAGGGAGGAATCGGGGAACTATAGGCCAGTTAGTCTTACATCAGTAGTGGGGAAATTAATGGAAACCATGTTAAAGGAAAGGATTGTTGAAAATCTAAAAACACATAGATTACAGGATCAGAAACAACATGGGTTTACCTCAGGGGGATCATGCCAAACTAATCTTATTGATTTTTTTGATTGGGTAACAAAAATAATAATAGACACAGGTGGTGCAGTAGACATTGCTTATTTAGATTTCAGTAAGGCTTTTGATACTGTTCCGCATAGAAGGCTTATCAATAAATTGCAATCTTTGAGCTTGGATTCCAATATTGTTGAATGGATTAGGCAGTGGCTGAGTGACAGGCAACAGAGGGTTGTGGTAAATGGAGTTTATTCGGCGCAAGGTCTTGTTACCAGTGGGGTACCTCAGGGGTCAGTACTTGGACCCATTCTCTTTAATATTTTTATTAGTGATATTGCAGAAGGTATTAATGGAAAAGTATGTCTTTTTGCTGATGACACAAAGATTTGCAACAGGGTTGACGTTCCTGGAGGGATCAGCCAAATGACAAATGATTTAGGTAAACTAAAACAATGGTCGGAGCTGTGGCAATTGAGTTTTAATGTGGATAAGTGCAAGATAATGCACCTGGGACGTAAAAACCCAAGGGCTAAATATAGAATATTTGATACAGTCCTAACCTCAACATCTGATGAAAGGGATTTAGGGGTCATTATTTCAGAGGATCTAAGGGTAAGTAGTCAATGTAATAGAGCAGCAGGAAATGCTAGCAGAATGCTTGGTTGTGTAGGGAGAGGTATTAGCAGTAGGAAAAGGGAAGTGCTCATGCCACTGTACAGAGCACTGGTGAGACCTCACTTGGAGTACTGTGTGCAGTACTGGAGACCGTATCTCCAGAAGGATATAGACATCTTAGAGAGAGTTCAGAGAAGGGCTACTAAAATGGTGTACGGCTTGAAGGAGAAAAGTTACCAGGAAAGGCTTAATGATCTTAACATGTACAGCTTGGAAAAAAGACGAGACAGAGGAGATATGATAGAAACATTTAAATACGTAAAGGGAATCCACAAGGTAGAGGAAGGGAGTATATTTAAAAGGAAACAAAATAGCAAAAAACAGAGGACATAGTCTTAGATTAGAGGGGCAAAGGTTTAAAAGTAACATCAGGAAGCATTATTTTACTGAGAGGGTGGTGGATACATGGAACAGTCTTCCAGTAGAAGTGGTAGAGGCCAAAACAGTAATTGAATTTAAGCAAGCATGGGATAGGCATAAGGCTATCCTAAACAAAAGATAAATCCAGGTAAAGTATCCATGTAATTGGGCAGACTAGATGGGCCGAAAGGCTCTTATCTGCCGACATTTTTCTATGTTTCTACTCACAGAGCACCGAAATGACGCCAACTTTTTGGTGTTCTGTAGTTCCCTGCACTTAGGAGAATAAAATTTCCCCACCCTGCAGTGAATTCACCATTCACCGCAGGGTCCCCAAAGTGCATGGAGTCGGCTGCTGAATGCTGCCACCGCAAACCCATGGCCTGCTGTTTTCAAAAGAACTACTGAATGAAAATGTCGGGAATTTACATATAAGATCCTATGATTGATAATAAAAAGTTCTGTTGCAGAAAATAGAAAAACTGGTATTAAAAAAAGGGGGGGGGGATTTTGCCCAAAAAATCTGAAAAATTACTAAAAGGTACTAAAAAAAATCAATAAGTAAAGACTTTTTACTGCAGATTAAAATAATAAATTATTTATTAGATATTGCATAAAAACGGGAATATTTTTAACATTGAAACCTATGGGGTTCGCCTGAATAAACCTGCTGATTGAAACCACCGAACGTCAGGGCATTTCACTGCCATTTCTCTGAGTCTCAGTACCACATGACTGGCTGAACCACGTGAAACGCACGCGCGCAGCTGCCCGCCCTTTCGTTAACACAGACTCTATGCTGGACTGAACACCCACCGGGAAGGGAATCAATGCTACAGTGCACCCTCTGACAGTGGCACCCCACTGCTGACAAGATGGCTCCACAGCATAATTGCTGTGTGCTCATATACACTCGGTTTGCTGGGAGTTTTACTGCAGTGGATTCTGATGCACTCATACACACCGCACATTGGATTGCTGGGAGTTTTATTGCTGTGGATTCTGATAAGCTGACACACACCACACATTGCATTGCTGTGAGTTTTATTGCTGTGAATTCTGATGCACTCATACGCACCGCACATTGCATTGCTGGGAGTTTTATTGCTGTGGATTCTGATACGCTGACACACACCAAACATTGCATTGCTGGGAGTTTTATTGCTGTGGATTCTGATGCACTCATACGCACCGCACATTGCATTGCTGGGAGTTTTATTGCTGTGGATTCTGATACGCTGACACACACCAAACATTGCATTGCTGGGAGTTTTATTGCTGTGGATTCTGATGCACTCATACGCACCGCACATTGCATTGCTGGGAGTTTTATTGCTGTGGATTCTGATACGCTGACACACACCAAACATTGCATTGCTGGGAGTTTTATTGCTGTGGATTCTGTGATACACACTGCATATTACTGTGAGTTTTATTGCCCTAGAGCTCTGGGATACGCTCATACACACTGCACATTACTGTGAGTTTTATTGCTGTGCAGTTCTGTGATATGCTCATACACAGTGCCCATTTCTGTGGGTTTTATTGCTGTGCAGCTCTGTGATACGCTCATATGCAGTTCATGTTTCTGTGGATTTTATTGTTCAACCAATTAGAGCGGCTGTGATCCCGTTTATTTGACATGCGTGGCTGTTCTTTGTAAAAATGCTTGAATTTAAACATTTCATAATTTTCTTTATCTCAATAGATACATTTGAAATGGTATACAAAATATACAAGTAGGCACTTGGTATCCACTTTTAATATAAAGAGAGGAAAAGACGGAGCTCTAAGAGGAAAAGGTGGAGCTTAAAGAGGAAAGGTGGGGATTAACCAGGAAGAGGTGTGCCCTTGACAGGAAGGGGTGCGTCAAATTTAAATTAGGGGGTGCTCGAGTTTAGTCAGGCCTAGGGCAGCACAAAACCTAAATACACCACTGACGACGGTGCTGGAGTATATTTATTCCCTAGTGCGGGGAGACTGACCCGAGGTTCAATTTCAGCGGCTCCTCCGGGAGTGAGCGCTACACAAGTATTTATAAAGCGCTGACAAATTCCTTAGCGCTGTACAATGAGAGAGACATAATAACAAATATACATACATGTCACACACATGGAACAGAAGGAGGGGGGACCCTGCTCGAGAGCTCACAATCTAAGAGGAGAGGAGTGATGTTTAGGTCTTCTGGTTGAACGTCTATCACCTTCTGCTGCTCTATGCCCTTTCAGAAATGCAATTTTCCTTCAAAAATTAATTTCCACTCCCTCTGTACTCACTGAGCTTCCTCATGGTGACTCAGCACAAAGCGTTGCCTGTGTATATATACACCAGGAAACCTATACCTTACACTCTGCAAGGAAACGAGCAAGAAGACACTTAGAACTAAAACAGTAACGGCATTCTGAAAAAGTAACTGGATCAATATGATTTACTGACATTAAGGGGTGTTTATTCTTTTGGTGTTTTATTCTTTTTATTTTGGGCAAAAATCTCAGAATTTCTCTTTCTTTCATTTAATTCGGATTTGTAAGGTTTACTATAAGCGAAAGCGGCTATAATCATTAATAATGCTGTTTTTAGAGGATGCTTCAAACATGAGTATTTTGTCTGTCATTCTCTCTGTGTAACATTGTTTTTGTATTCAGTAGGGTTTTTGGTTATTGTACAGGGAATATCTATGACTTTAAAGGCAGAATTCAAAAATTCGGGCAGACGAGTCAGAAATCAAAATATACAACTGCTGCCCTTTTTTTCCCTTATAATTCTCAGTCTTCACTTTGTGTAAATGAGAATTGTGGAAGTAAATTAACAGAATTACATATTTCAGGCCGAAATAGGCAAACTGGAAGAATAGCTGAGATTGAGAATATTTCTGATTCAGCCATGCAATAATCATGTCTGTTCTCCACAATTTCTGACATTGAGAGGGTTAATCATTAGCCACGTGGAAACCTCTTTTTATGGGTGAGCTGTTTTTTTCCCTAGCTCTGGTACGTGATCTCAAAAATACAAGTCTTTAGTATATTTCCATTAATTCCATGTAGCCCTGCTCTTACTGCTTTTTATGTTTTGTGCTATCTCTGATACGATGAGGGCTGTCACTCTTTTCTTTGATTTTCTTAAACCCTGTATTTTGCTTCCTGGTCTCTCACTGCCACCTTGTGCCCTAGATAATTGTTTTTTATTTATTTTTACAGTGCCTGGATACACCCTGACATATTTTCCAGTGAGAGGTAAGGACAATGTTTGATTTTTGCTGTGTTGGAGGTTTGTGTCTTGTTGCATCCCTTGACCTATGCTTGAAGCCATCTAGCATGGCCTTGCACTGGGGTGTCTGCGCTACAACAGATGTTTCAATGCAAAAAAGTGAGAATTTGTGGACTTCATTTGCATGTTCTACCCATAATTCCTTACTGCATATGGGAATGTAGCAAATGAGCTCTGTGGGGAAAGTACGTCCCTGAATTGCTTAGATGTAAAAATGTTTTTTGTAATGACTTATATATATTTTTCTCCTGCAATTTGTATGAAGGAAGATTTTAACCGCTTCACTACCAAGTGGTTTTCCATAAAACCACTTACAGGATCCGATGTATATTTTCACTATAGGTCAACTTTATCTGACAGCCAGAGGGCTCCCTCTGCTGGTCAAAAAATGCTATTGCACTTACATTATAGCTTGGTCTCTGTGTTTCCGTGAAGGAAAAAAACAGAACTTAGTGCTTTCAAATTATTTCAACACATTGGTTGTCATGTCAGATGTGTTGACTGTTAAGGGGTGCATTCTGGAGCCATTTGCATCTAATTTTGCTTGCTTTTAACAAAATCCATTTGCATTGATCCGGATTAAGACCAGATCGGGTCAACTCGATGTTGGGCTCCTGCAGGAGCTTCTGAAGGTCAAGTATACTCGATCATGGTACAGAAGGGGTTAATATCACTTTTTTGTCCTCCTTAGTTTTAAAAGATTATATATCCTAATTATTATTATTTTATAATCATTTATATATTTGTATCGCTCAAAAATATTCTGCAGGGCAGTACAGGGGTTACAATGAATTAGGTTGATACATCGACAAGAGGTAGAGAGGACCCTGCTCCCTAAAGAGCTTCCATTCTAAATGGAAGTCATAAATATATATGTATTTTTATTATTTTTTATTTAATTTTTTTTTCCTCCTGTTTAAGCGCAAGGGAAATATTATATTATAATATTTAAGTGCAAGGGAAAACTTTATTTAGCAAAGTAGCATCGTAAGCAATTGGATGTGTACACAGACGTGTTTTTTGTTGTGTCATTAGGAAGGGCAGAGCATATCCGATTACTATGCTGGGACCAGGGTGTCCCTTTAACCGAGGATGAAGTTCAAATGCAGGACTGGGCCTCTGGAAAAGGGGACCTGAAGAAAAATGCGGTGAGTCGTCTCATAAAGACAATTTCTTATTTAAATGTTATTTCAGATGGGGTTGATGACTGGATAATGGAAAATTGTGCAAAAAAACAGCAATGTTTTAAAAAGTTGGTGGGATCAAAATGGAAACATTATCAGGGTTATTCAAAGAGATTCGAAAAGTCACCGCACGTTCGGTGACTTTTCGTTCCCCGCACTTCGGGGGATTCGACAATTCCTAGTTCGCCGACCCTGCGGTGTATTCAGAAAGCACCGCAGGGCCCCCGTAGTGCAGGGACTACATGCCGCAAACCCACAGAACACTCGCCGAACACTCCCGAACACTCACCGAACACTCACCGAAACCCGCAGAAACAGCTGGAATAACCCTGCCGAACACGCTGGAAAAACCCGACTAGCCGCTGATCACAGCGCAGAGCAGCTGACGGAAAAAGCCTACACGAAGACGTAGGAGTTGAAAAAAGAAAGTACGCTTGAAAGTTTGAAATTTGAAACGCTGTTTGCAAAAAAAAATACTGAACGAAAATGTCTGAAATTGACATATAAGGTCCAATGAATGATAATAAAAAGGGCTGTTACAGAAGAAAGAAAAAATTATTTAAAAACAAACGGAAAAGAAAGTTTGCAAAAAATTCCAAAAAATGCCTAAAAGATCTTAAAAAAATTCTATAAATAAAGAGACTTTTTACAGCAGAATAAAATAAACGGTTTATTAGATATTGAATTAAAACTGAAATATTTTTAACATTGAAGCCTATGGGATTCTCCTGAATAATCCTGTTGAATGAAACCACTGAACAGCAGGGCATTTTGGCAACTTTTCACAGATGTTCGGTGTTCTCTGAATAGACGAACCATTGCTTCTCTATGTGGGAATTCACTGCCCTCGAACAGGCATCGTATGTGCAGGCAATTCACCAACATTTGGCGAACTGCCTGCTCTCCGAATAGCCAGGAAATGTAGCCGTACACTGATTTTCAGTGTCCGGTTACATTTCGGGGCCAGATCGGCTCTCTTTGAATATCCCTGTAAATAAATTAAGAGCATTAAGAATTTATGGGTGCAATAGTCT
Organism: Leptobrachium leishanense; assembly: GCA_009667805.1. Classification (NCBI taxonomy): domain Eukaryota; kingdom Metazoa; phylum Chordata; class Amphibia; order Anura; family Megophryidae; genus Leptobrachium; species Leptobrachium leishanense. The sequence goes on from CM019068.1 coordinate 124,791,960, forward strand.
ATATATACGGCACACAGAACTCATAAGGGATTATTCATTAACCTCTGAATTGCAAAGGATGGCGAATTTCACAGTTCTGTGCAATTTCAGGTCAATTTGTCTATTCACCAAACTGTAAATTCGCCAAATACAGGCGAATTAACAGCAAAATATAGAGCGATTTGGCAGCATTCAGCGGCACCAAAATTGCCTCATAGAAGACCATCATGTCACAGAATGCACCCAAATTCCTGCAAAATGCTATGATTGTCTGTATTTCAATTTGACAGGTTTAACTCCTTAACCACTTGAATGCTAAGGACGCGCTCAGCGCGTCCTCAGCATTCCCGCTGGTATGCGGAGGACGCGCTGAGCGGCGTCCTCCCATCGGGGTCAGCGTTCGGCCGGGTTCCGGCCGATCGCTGGCCCCTCCGGTGCGGGCTGACATCCTGGATGTCAGCCCGGCATCCGGACCAGCAGCCGCCAACATTAGGTGTCATCGCGGGGCGCGATGACACCTAATTCAGGCGCCCCCCCCCCGCATGTGCGGAGGAGGCGCCTGAAAGGGAGGGGGGAGGTCCTTCGGACCTCTCTCCCTCCCGATCGGCGGCGCACAGGGGCTTAACCCAGGCATCATTTGGAAGGGCACAGCCTGCCCTTCCAAATGATGCCTGGCATTAACCCCTGGGGAGCTGGATCGCGAATCGGCGCTGAAAAGCGCCGGTTCGCGATCCTTTCCCGGAGCTGGCCGACATCTTGGATGTCGCCAAGCTTCCGGGAACTCCCCAGAGGACTGGCGTCATCGTGCGTAGCACGATGACGCCAGTCCTACAGTTAACCCCTAACTGCCACCAAGTGTGGAGATAGGGAGTTCCAATGAACTCCCTATCTCCCGATCCGTGGCAGTTAGGGGTTAAATTTTGGTATCATTGGATCGGCCAGAGCATGGCCGTTCCAACGATACCAAACATGAAAGTTAAAAATTTTGTAAAAAAAATAAAAATAAAAAAAAATTAAAAAAAAAATAAAAAAAAAAAATAAACACATTTTTTTTATTTTTTTTGGTTTGTTAGTGTAGCAATATTGTTCCCATTTCAATTATAATGTGAACAATGATGCTGCACTAACGATTTTTGTATGCGGTGCGTTTGTTAAAAATAGTGTCATTTTCCCCAAAAAAAAATGTAACGAGACCCCATCTCTAATTTTTTTAACAAGCGCACCCCATACAAAATATAACCGCAATTGCTCGCATGTTAAAATGTGGAAAAAAACACTTTACACATTGTAAATTATTGAAAATACATATTTTATTGCATTTTTTGTTATAATATACAGACATGACATAACGTATACATATAATAATGACATATTATGAATCTACCGAGTCTGACGGAAAGAACGATATATAATATGTCGGTGTCATATACTAAAATAAGCCTTAAAAACACGTTTAAACATGATGCGCAAAACAGGTAAAAAATGACCTCAGCACAGGGGCGGGAAAAGCCTCAGCAGCGAAAGGGTTAAAGACAAGCGGTTGGTGCCCTTAAGGGGTGGCTTTCGCCAGCGAGGCATACAGGTACACCTCGCCAAAATGTGCTGTCGTACGGCACTGATTGTAGCCCGCCCCGCAGCCGACGGGCAGCATGCGTCATTGGCTGCAGAGGGACGACTTTCAGGCTGTCCCCCTGCAGTCAATAACGCGTGCCGCGACTGTGGGGAGGGGCTGAGGTGGCCCCATTGAAGACAGCGGAGCGTACATGTAAGCCCTGCATCTTCAAAGCCCTCCCACCGCTAGGACAGCATAGAATGAGTTAAACAGGCGATTCCCTTAGGTTTCAATGTAATAAATTTAATATCATTTTTATTTATTTTTAAAGACTGTTTATTCTTTTAGTTTTTTTTTGCAAAAATTCTTTTTATTATTTAGATTACCTTGCTTAGACGACATTTTTGTTTTTCTCATTGTTTAAAAGACTTAGGGCTAAATTACAATCTTCACGGAAACGTTTGCGCTGGCGCAAAAAAAACATTAACGCGAGGGGTAAAACCATTTGCGCCGAATCCCATATTGCATAGTCAGCACAACAACCGTGCGAAATCGTCTACCGCGTGTGAACCTGCCCAGACCCTGCATGAGCATACTGTACTTTGCGCGTCCTATACTTAACATTGTGAGCGCAAATGCGAATTAGCGCTGGTATGAGGATGGTATTACAATCTATTCACGGTAATTACCGCATAATTTTAGAAACTGCAAAAAGCTGGTGCTAACTGCATATCTGAACAACCTGGCTAAAGCGGGAAAAAACAGCACATAAAAAGGAATGCAGCAACAATATAATGGATGATGGCAGGTGTATGTGTATTATTACTGTAGCATATGTGCTCATTTTGCATCATAGACGCAGAACCCGTCTCCGATGCCTCTGGCAGACGCAATTCAGTTGCGTTTAATAGGTGTGTTTCTTCATACTTGAAAACGAGAGAAATCTCAATGTATCCTCCCTGGTAAAATACTTTGCAAATAAATAAATAAATAATTTTGATTGGCGGAATGGGTGCAAAAAACTGCACGCGCAAAGATTTTTGCACGAGACGGCACTGTTACAATTGTTGTAATCTGTGTGTTCCTACTGCCAGCAGCTATTGGGGGGTCTCACTTCTACAAGATATCTGGGAATTGTTGTAATCTGTGTGTTCTCACTGCCAGCAGCTATTGGGGGGTCTCACGTCTACGAGATATCTGGGAATTGTTGTAATCTGTGTGTTCCCACTGCCACCAGCTATTGGGGGGTCTCACTTCTAGAAGATATCTGGGAATTGTAATCTGTGTCTTGTCACTGCCACCCATCAGGGGGTCTCACTTATTTATACGAGGTTCCTGGGAATTGTAATCTGTGTCTTGTCACTGCCACCCATCAGGGGGTCTCACAGACTTGTAGCAGATATCTGGGAATTATAACCTGTGTCTTGTCACTGCCACCCATCAGGGGGTCTCACTGATTTATAGGTCGTTTCTGGGAATTTTAATCTGTGTCTTGTCACTGGCTGCCAGCTATCAGGGTGTCTCACTGAGTTATACCAGAGTTCTGGAAATCTTTAATCTAGATAACACAATTGAATCAGAGTTCTGCATATCTCCAATTTTTATAACAGAGTTCTGTATATCTTTAATTTATATATCACTCGCATGGCAGAAAGACCAAAAAGGACAGGCAGATGCTCCCAGACACAGATAAGAGGGCATTACTTGCATTACAGCTGCTGCCTTTCCAGCTGGTGGACTCTGCTTCCTTCCGTGAATTTGCTGAATGTGCTGTACCACAGTGGTAGGTTCCAAAACGCCACTTCTTTTCACGGAAGGCCATTCCAGCACTATACCAGCACGTGGAAGACAATGTTATGGAGTCATTGGGAAAGGCAGTCAGCAGCAAGGTGCACATAACTTTAGACACGTGGTCCAGCAAGCATGAACAGGGCCGTTACATTTCCTTCACGCACACTGGGTAACTTCTGCTTGCAGCTGGGAGGGATCCAGGACGAGGCTTTGTGCTGGAGCTTGTTCATCCACCACGCCTCCAGAAAGCTGCTTGTATGAGGTCAGTCTGCTCCACCACCTCTTCCTCCTCCTCCTTCTCTGTCTCTGGCGAAGTGGCAGTTAAACCGATGCATGGCAGGGGCTACGCAATGGCTCAAGCAAAAAGATGCCATACTGTGCTTGAGTTGGTTTGTTTAGGGGACAGGAGCCACACCGGGCCAGAAATTCTGTCAGCTCTGCAGGGGCAGGTGCAGAGATGGTTAACACCACGCCAGCTTGAGCTGGGAATGGTCGTCTGTGATAATGGCAGCAACCTTCTCTCCGCCCTACGCCAGGGTAAATTGACGCATGTACCATGCCTAGCACACATCCTAAATCTGGTGGTACAGCGTTTCCTAACCAAGTACCCAGGGCTGCCAGAGCTTCTCATCCAGGCCAGAAAAGTCTGCAGCCACTTCAGACGGTCATTCCCAGCAAGTGTTCGCCTGGCAGAAATTCAAAGAGAATTCCAGCTTCCCACAAACCGTCTGATCTGTGACATGCCCACCAGGTGGAACGCAACATTAGCAATTCTGCAGCGTCTGCACAAGCAGCAGAGGGCCATCAATGAGTACCTGTGTGAATATGGCACAAGGACAGGTTCAGGTCAACTTGGTTTCCCCCCCACATTGGCTGATGATCAAGGATGCATGCACTGTATGGTCACCATTTGAGGAGGCAACGAGGATGGTGAGCAGGGACAGTGCATGCATCAGTGACACAATTCCTTTAGTGTTCCTGCTGGAGCGCACTCTGCGGGGAATTATAGATGTGGCACTAGAGGCAGAGCAGCGGGAGGAAGAGGAGGCCTTCCCTAGCTCTCAAGGCCCCAGTCTTTACGCAGACAGCATTCCTGCGGGTCCTCAGATCAGACAGGAGGAGGATGAGGAGGATGAGGAGGAGGAGGAATATTTAAGTAGTGGGGGCATTGAAGGTGGGGATTCCTCAAGGGAGGGTTTTGTGTGCCCAGAAACCCAAGGACTAGTACATGGCTGGGAGGAGGAAGTGCACAATGGGGTCATCCTCATTGACCAGGAAGACTCGGAAGCTAATGCCACCTCCAACCTATGCTGCATGGGCTCCCTTATCCTGCAAAGCCTGCTAAAGGACCCCAGGATTCATGCTATCAAGGAGAGGGATCATTACTGGTTGGCAAACCTTCTTGATCCACGATACAAGGGTAAAGTTGAAGAGCTCATCCTGCCCGCACAGAGGGAGGACCGGATGAAACAACTTGAGTACGCTCTAAAGCGACACTTGTGTAACACCTTTTCAGGCACTGGTAGGTTACCAAGTGATGACACAGGTGCTTCTGAGACTGTGGATGATCAGAGGAAGAGCGGTGAAGGCCGGGGCCGCTTGACTAATGCCTTTTTACATTTTTTTAGTCCACGACACCCAGGGACATCAAATGTAGGCACCCATTGCCAGCGTCTTCACCGTATGGTGCAGGACTACCTAGGGGCAAGGGCAGACCTGGATACCTTTACAGCAGATGATCCACTGGCTTACTGGGTATTGAGATTGGATCACTGGCCAGAATTTAGCCAATATGCTATGCAGCTACTAGGTTGCCCTTCATCCAGCGTGCTTTCTGAAAGGACGTTCAGTGCCGCTGGAGGTTTTGTCACAGACAAAAGAGTGCGTCTGTCCACCGACTGTAGACCGGCTGACATTTATAAAAATGAATCAGTCCTGGATCAGCAGCTATCAATCCCCTGATGCTGACGTAACTGAATAGATCGGGGATCTCTTCTGCATTCCCAAAACCTCCACCACTGCACTCTTCCACAAATGGGTTACGGTGTGAAGGCACATGCTGCCACCAAAGGCACAATTTGGGTGCACTGACGCCTGTACCAGATTCATATCATTTTATTATTGGACCGCAGGGTCCAACCCTGCACCCTTCCACAATACCACAGAGGGGTTACTTACGGTGTGAAGGCACTTGCTGCCACCAAAGGCACAATATTTGTGTGCACTGCCACTGACGCATATACCAGATTCATATCATTTTAATATTGGACCGCAGGGTCCAACCCTGCACTCTTCCACAATACCACAGAGTGGTTACGGTGTGACGGCACTGTTGCCGACACTAAAGGCCCAATTTTAAAGCACCTATTGTTACTTTCATCCAAAGCCTGCATAAGTTTCACCATAATTTAGCCAAAAAATCACTAAACTTGTTCTGTGTGTCCTAAAATGTCTCTTCTTTTCAAACAGGCTGCCGCCCCAAGCAGTTGTTTATGAATAGATTAAAGGAAAAACGTTTACCATCATTTGATATGTCATTTTTTGGTTTTTAAGTGTCTCTATACATCCTACAAACCCGCCACTTCACGGGCAGGTTATGGGGACCTCCTAGGCATGATATTTGAAGGAATTTTTCGTTTTTATTCGTAACCTTTATTTCATGGAATACTCACTGTTCCTTTAAAAAGGGTTTTTTTTAAAACTTTTTGTCCTTGATTCCTGTCCCCCAGGGCACTACCCGGACCCCATACACCTTTTATTGCAAATATCTTGCATATATGCCCTCTTGGAGGGCACTCTAAAAATCGAACTTTCGAGTCCCATTGACTTGCATTGAGTTTGGTTCGTGTTAGAGTTCAAACTCAAACTTTTGAAATTGTTCGAGTTCGAATGCGAACCGAACACGGGGGTGTTCGGCTCATCACTAGTTTCATGTTTGTGTGCAGATGATGTACTCAGCACGTCGTTGAATTCCTGCAGCTCCGTGACATTTCTTTCTACTTTCACAACAGGCTCACATCTTTCCCTCACTGTAGGATGACACTGATATAATCGCTCAAGAGCGTGATGTTGTCAGAGTCTCTCCCATTTCCTCCTCAGCCAGCTGGCAAATCCCTCCTTTACTGGAGATACAGGTGTCCTTTAGCTAAGGTTAGGGCTGAAACAAGTAATCGATAATGAAAATAGTTGTCAACTATTCTCATTATGGATTAATCAATTGGTGGATTAATTGTCACGTTTAAGTGTGTATGTGAGCAAATTTGAAAGTGATGGCATAATGCATTACTATACATTATTTCATCTAAAAATGGGGGCGCTAGGGGAGGACTTGTCCCCAGGCGCCTTATGACCTTGCTACACCTCTGACTAGCGATCAGCGTCTATGGACAACTATGGACCAAAAAAACAGTTTATTCTTGTTTTCTTTCTTTTTGAGACTATTGCATATTGCATTCTGCTTTTGGAAACACTGCATCTTTTGTCTGAGCGGAAATTAATATGGATATGGAGGAGCTGGATGCACTAGTTCGTGTGTGAATTTTAACCTACCTGGTGGTATTCCCGAGCGGGACTCGGGGTTAAATTTTGCTACTGCAAACAGTAACCCCGAGCCACACTCGGGCTGTATACTTACCGCATCCTGCGTTCCCTCGCTGTCCCACGCAGTGTGATTGCGGCGACTTGCTTCCTGGTAAGGCTCCCTGCAAGTCACGAGATGCAGGGGGCGGGACCAGGCAGCAAAATGAAAAACAAAAATATATTTCACTGTAAAGTCCCTAACATGCAGTTCTCATGAACAGATCAGAAACAGACCATACACATGAAGATCTCTTATATGAAAATATAATTATTGATAGACTGTTGCTGTATAAATAAGAGTGTACAAAATTGAAATAATATATCATACCAAGGATGTTTAGACTGAGGCAATATGCGGAGACTAATATTGCACCCTTGTTTTCTGAAAGATTTCAGTGTTTTTGGTTTGATTTTATTATTGAATATAATTTGCATTATTTTGGATAATTATTTTTGGGATAATAAATTATTATTTTGTGTTTCAAACCTTATCTGACTCCGTGTGTTTACTTGACGCTTGCTTGCACGGATTTCAGTGAGTTATTACTACGGAATACAGGCTTACTATATAAAACAACAAATTTCCTTTCCAAAAAAATTGAAACACTTTTAGACACAAAATTTTGAAAAAATGAGACCGCCAGGAAGGTTAATCCCTTTGCACAGCTGAAAAAGGACCTAATATTCATTCACCCTGTACCCTACCCAAACATGGCTAGTCCCACCCATCTCCCATACACAAAATATACATTCAAATATCAAAAAAGTTAATATAATAGCGTTTTTAACTCCCCTAATCAACTTCTCAGCATCCATCTCCTTCCCTGATCGTCTGGCTGTCTGAGTTGCTTGTGCGATATTTCCAAAATTTTTGGTCGGATCGCTAGCCTACAGCAGACTTCAAAAGTCACTGGAAGTCGCAAGTCGCAAGTCTGATGCAATGGACAACAGTACATTAACAATAGTGTTGTTGGATTTGTCTGACGACACGGACGACTTTGTGCGATGTCATTGTCGCACAAATACGGATCCAGTGGGCGCCCAGCCTTAGGGTGTGTGCTCATAGAACATACATTAACTGAAAACCTTTAGCTATAAAATCATATACAAAATACACATTCTCCCTTAAAAAATAAGAATCCGTAATCACAGATACAGACAGTTTGTATACTACCCATCAGAAACAAAATAAAAATAATTTAAAATATTATTACAGCAGATAAAAGATAACCGTTTCATCAGAAATTGCATAGAAATACACAGTTTAATTTACCCGGTCTTCTTTGACATTCCTGCAAACATCAGCACTTTCAGTTAAAAAGAAGGTACACGATTTAACCTTTTTAGTTCTATTTTTGATTCAAATCTTGCTTCCCTTTTACAAGAAACAGTATAGGACATTTTACCTTAAATCTAACTTGCTTGCCGACGGTAGATCGTGCGGCTGCCGCGTATGTTCCTTCAACCAGCGGCAGCCTGCATGAGTACCTGCTGCTCGCCTGATATCCAACCTCCAGCCAGCTGTGATCGAGATCACGTGAACTCCGCGATCTCGCGAGATCGCGGCAGGTGGATCCCAGACTAGTGGCAGATACTCATGCAGGCTGCCGCTCGTTGAAGGAAGGAACGCGGCGGCTGCACGATCCGCCCCTCTGGGCCTGGCAGTGGTGAGCCTGGGGCAAATATATCCATGTGTGAGCCCGGGGGCAAATATATCCATGTGTGAGCCTGGGGGCAAATATATCCATGTGTGAGCCTGGGGCAAATATATCCATGTGTGAGCCTGGGGGCAAATATATCCATGTGTGAGCCTGGGGCAAATATATCCATGTGTGAGCCTGGGGGCAAATATATCCATGTGTTAGCCTGGGGGACAATATATGCATGTGTGAGCCTGGGGGCAAATATATCCAGGTGTGAGCCTGGGGGCAAATATATCCATGAGTGAGCCTGGGGGCAAATATATCCATGAGTGAGCCTGGGGGCAAATATATCCATGAGGGCAAATATATCCATGTGTGAGCTGGGGCAATATACCCATGTGTGGGCACTGCTGGGTATGTGATGCTGGGCACTGCTGGGTATGTGACACTGGGCACTGCTGGGTATGTGACGCTGGGCTCTGCTGGGTATGTGATGCTGGGCTCAGCTATACACACCTCACGTTACTGTATCACAGAGCTTCACAGCAAGAAAATTCGAATGTACGGTGTGTATGAGTGTTTGAATTTTATTGCTGTGGCGCACTGTGATATGCTCATACACACTGCGTGGTTTTTTTTTTGGGGGGGGGGCAGCATTTCATCGTTCGCTCCAGGCAGCACATTGTCTTGGGCCGGCCCTGCCGCCGATCAATTGCGCGCAAACAGGACACGCACAAATGCAATCCCAGTGCCATCTCACGCAAAAGTCTTAGCGTGTGCAGTTTTTCACACCCAATGAGCACTTATGCTACAGTAATAATACACACACACCTGCCATCATCCATTATATTGTTGCTGCACTCCTTTTTATGTGCTGTTTTTTTTTCCGGATTAGCCAGGTTGTTCAGATATGCTGTTACCACCATTTTTGCAGTTGCTAAAATTATGCGTGCAAAGTCTATGCGGTAATTACCGCGAATAGATTGTAATACCATCCGCGTACCAGCGCAAATTCGCATTTGCGCTCACAATGTTAAGTATAGATCTCGCGCAGTACAGTAAGCTCGCGCAGGGTTCACGCAGGTTCACCCGCGGTAGACGATTGCGCTCGGTTGTTGCGCTGACTATGTAATACGGCATTCGGCGCAAAGGGTTTTACCCCTCGCAGTAATGTTTTTTTGCGCCGGCGCAAACATTTGCATGAAGATTGTAATTTAGCCCCTAGTGTTTGTAATCTGTTGCATATATTTCCCTGTACTTGGATAACGAATTATATTTATTATGCATTGGTAGTCAAAAACCTCTGGATCTAAAGGAAATGCATACTCGGTATATACGATACACTCTAAATTTACATCATAATTACACATTACGAATACACATCATTGCTATACTCTGTAGCAAAATAAAAATCAAAACACCTTCTTTTGTTTAATTATAGCTCTGTAAACAAGACTAGAGCTTCTAGAATAAACAAACACTTTATATGGCACCACCAGATTCCGCAGCGCTGCAGAAAACATCAGGCAACTTTTAATATAATTCCAAAATCGCTCTTATTCATATCCTTGGCTGAATTATTAAATACGTTACAATAACGTAAAGGGTTAACTTACATTCTATTCCTTCCTTTATCAGAGAGCGGAGAACTCACTCCCCCTCCCCTTCTGCACAGAGACCATGTGGGCTAAAAGAAGGGGGGCAGATGCAGAGAGAAAGCGTGAGTGAAAAGAAATCATATTTCTCTCAGCCATCTCACCCTAAATTTTCAGGGAAGCCAGGCGCTGAAGATAAAAGGCGGAAAACCATACGGCGCATCTAGTGCAATTAATAGATTAATAAGTCAATGGATGTATAAAATCCATAAAATTATTGATGTGAAATTCATAAAAAATATAAAATACTAAAAAAGTGTTAATTGAAACATCATTAAAAAGTGCATAGAATAAAGTCCAGGTCTAAAGTCAAATGTGCAAAAAAAGTGCTCAAATATATAGTAGTTCAGTTACTCAAAAAAATGCTGATGAGGGATGATGTGCTGATCTTCTCTAAAGTGCTGGTGTCGAATCCTTTTATTCGTCAGTGTTCCTCAAAGAAAACATATCACAGAAAAGTAATAGTGCAGACAATCAGGACAGGATTGCTCAAATTATTGAAGTCAAAGTCTAAACCACTCACATTTGTGGGAGCCTGCAAGATCCCGGCTCTAGAAAAACAGCCTGCAGCCAAATATAGGGTGGCACTTCCCTTCTTTCTGTCCGTAGTAGATGCTAGATAAAGCAAAAAGAATCGGGAGACGGCACTCCCATAGCGTAACACTGTGTGTATATAGAGATGCGAAAAAGGAAGAGTAAATCACACTCACCAATTCTGGAGCCTTGCAGTGTTAGGCTCAATGTATATAGCCCTGGGCTATATATATAGCATTATATATACATTGAGCCTAACACTGCGAGGCTCCAGAATCGGTGAGTGTGATTTACTCTTCCTTTTTCGCATCTCTATATACACACAGTGTTACGCTATGGGAGTGCCGTCTCCCGATTCTTTTTGCTTTATCTAGCATCTACTACGGACAGAAAGAAGGGAAGTGCCACCCTATATTTGGCTGCAGGCTGTTTTTCTAGAGCCGGGATCTTGCAGGCTCCCACAAATGTGAGTGGTTTAGACTTTGACTTCAATAATTCGAGCAATCCTGTCCTGATTGTCTGCACTATTATTTTTCTGTGATATGTTTTCTTTGAGGAACACTGACGAATAAAAGGATTCGACACCAGCACTTTAGAGAAGATTAGCACATCATCCCTCATCAGCATTTTTTTGAGTAACTGAACTACTATATGTTTGAGCACTTTTTTTGCACATTTGACTTTAGACCTGGACTTTATTCTATGCACTTTTTAATGATGTTTCAATTAACACTTTTTTAGTATTTTATATTTTTTATGAATTTCACATCAATAATTTTATGGATTTTATACATCCATTGATTTATTAATCTATTAATTGCACTAGATGCGCCGTATGGTTTTCGGCCTTTTATCTATATCTTGACACATATTTTGGTTGTTTTTTATGTGTTTTACCATACTATAGGCAGCATTTGACTATTTATTAGCACCACACCTAGCACTTTAACTGATCACTCAGTAATAGGCGCCCACACTGTGTAGTGTATATATTTATACACACTTTTTAGGCGCTGAAGATAGACTGGCCCCCGATGTCTGACGTCATCAAGCCATGTGCGATGATGTCATTTCCAGGCGACCCCCTGGCAATGTCGGGAGATTGCCTGAAAGGGAGTGGGGGAACCTTTTGGATCCCGGTAGGGTTTACAGTAAAAAAAAAAAGGCACCGCTTTGAAGGACAGTGTCTGCCCTTTAAAGTGGTGCCTTTTTTTAACCCCTTATGTGCCAGATTGCGATCTTGGATGGCGACTCCACCTCCGGGTTCCCCCTCGCCTCCTGACGTATCGCGCATAGCGCAATGACGTCAGATAGCCGGGGAACCACTAGCTGCCAAGGAATTCCCCTGGTGGCGATGAGGGGTTCATTTGAACCACGATATCTCCAGAACCGTGGCAGCTAGGGGTCATGGAGGGTGTCATTCGAAAAGGCCTGAGCATGGCTTTTCGAATGATACCAAACATGACTATGTTCAAATGAAAAAAATAATTAAAATAAATAAATAAAATTTAAAAAAAACATGTTTTTTTGTGTGTTGTTTTTATTAATGCAGCAATAGTGTTCACATTTTAATTATAATGTGAACAATGATGATGCACTAATGATTTTTTTTTCTATGGGGTGCGTTTGCTAAAAATCATGTAATTCCCCCCCAAAAATGTAACAAGTCCCCATTTCTAATTTTTGTACAAGCGCACCCCATAGAAAATATAACTGCAAATGCTCATGTGATAAAATGTGGAAAAAAACACTTTACACGCTGTAGATGATTAAAAATTCACATTTTATTTCATTTTTTGTTATAATATACAGGCAGGACATAACGTATACATGTAAAAATGATATATTATGAATCTGCCGAGTCTGCCGGAAAGAACAATATATAATATGTCTGGGTCATATAATAAAATGTGGCTTCAAATCGCGTTTAAACATGAGAAAAAGTGGTAAAAATGAGCTCAGCACACAGCTGTGAAATGCCTCAGCAGTGAAGGGGTTAAGGATCATAATATTTATGCGAACACTTCAGGCTGGGTTTTTTGCCTTCTTTTGGATCAACAGTAGTAGGTGATGTGTGAAAGGCTGAACCAGATGGACGCATGTCTTTTTTCAGCCTATGTAGCTATAAATTATACTATAAAAATTATACAGTGGAACAGTTAGTATACAGAAGGAAAGTAAAGCCACAAAGTCCCAAAGGAACAATAAGAGAGAGACTAAAGATTTACATTGATTGATCCCATGGGCTGCAGCATGTGTTCTTTCCTGTACGGTAAATTTCCTTCCTATGATCTAGTCCCATTGGGACTTAAGACATTTTCTGTTGTTAAATCCTTTTCATGAAAAGGTAAGTCAACACAGTAAACAAAGCAGTGAATATCTTCCTATGTAATAAATAACTAAACAAAAACAATATATTTGAATATGTCAAAGAGCCTTTTGTCATATACTGAATATGTGGACCAAAAATAAATCAAAAGAAAATGAATTATTGTGGTTCCAGGGAATCAAAAAAACAAGAGGACTGTTTATCAGTGATCGTAACTAGTGCATCTTTCAGACAATCCTAGAGCATCGTGCAGTTGATTATGAATGCTCAGCTGACTTTGCTCAGTTCAGCTTCGTAACAGACACTTTTTCAATGAAAGGTGAAAAGGAACTAACCGCTGATCATGTCACTTGTCATCTTTTTCCATTTACATGCTTCACTATCTGCAGTTTGCTAGGATCAAGCTATCAAATTGATGTATTGGTCCAGTTGGAAGCCAATTTCCAACGTGCCAATATGGCTATTCAACATCAGGCTAACTATCTTTTTAGAGATGTGTTTCCATTGTGAATTGTATATGTAATAAGAGCAAGAACAGCTCAATTATAATACTTCGGAATTTATTGACTAGTCCCTTGAATCTTTTTTCTGGTCTTTGTAAAATCTTTCTTTGAACTTTGTGACCAGCATCCCTGGACTGGCCACCAGGCAGACTGGGCAAATGCCTAGTGGGTCACAATGGCCATGAACCAGGAGCCTAGCCCCAAAGGGCTATATTCTATAGCTGTCATTAAGCTAACTACAGGAAACGTTACACGTAATGTAAGTTACGTAATGTAGTTAGTTTATCAACAGGAAACGCCATTTCATTCCTGCCGCAAGCTGAGCTTGCGGCTCGGTCGGATGTAGCTGTTTTCTGGCGCATGATTATTGTACATACATAAACGTCTCCTATACTTTATGGAAGTGTAGCCTATTCCAAAATAGCCTGCACTTCCACATGGGAGATCGTATTTCTCTGTGAAATACCAACTCCTAAAAGCTGGTGATAAATGATTTTGCAAATGCAAAATCACATAACACGCTTGTGGGAAACCCCTCTTTGAATCCCATACTCGCTGCATGATCCGCAACTTCTTATCACCGGGAGCAGTGTGAGACTGGGTACAAATAGTTCCTAGTCTCCCCCTGTCATTAAACAAGATGTCTGACTGAGCACTTGGTTAAGTGCTGTACTACCTGGACAGTTATCCTACGGGCAGGGTCATCCTTTCATTATGTATCATGTACGTCTCCTGTTTGTGCTATTGTAAAGCGCTCCGGAAAATATTGGTGCTGTATAAATGCCTGTATTAATAAAACAATAGTGAAGCGCTCGTGTCCCACACCAAAGAAAACTGAAATATAGCTTACTTTCAAGCTTAGAAGACAATTACTGATATTCAATGTTAGTGGCTGTGTCTCGTATTTACAAGAAGTAACATCAGCCTCAAAAAATAATAATAAGCATACAACTCATGGTGCAGTAAAAATACATATGGGGCCATATTACAATGTTGGTGCTAACTTAACCAGAGCTGTTGTAAACTTCCCAGAGCCATTATAGCCTGTGGAGGTATTAAGTTTACAACTGCTCTGGTTAAGTTAGCACCAACATTGTAATATTGCCCATAATGTGCTGTATATTTTGATAGTAAACCACTCACATGGTCTACTCTAGAGCAACCTATTGCTCATGTACTGCATATGTGAACACTTCAACAGGCATACCCATCAGTCTCTCGACTCACAATGAGGGTTTTGTGGCTCTTAGAAAGAAAACACAAGAAGAGTTTCCTGGTGCAGATGGTATCACAAATGCAGAGTAAATGTTGAATACAAATGTTGCACTCACTCCTCTAGAGTCAATGAACCGGTGTTCTATCAGATAGCGAGATTCACCAGATACTGAGATTCCTCCCACTACGGGGAGGAACTCATGGGGGACTGTGGCTGGATGGGAGGTGCTGGGAACTGATGGATAGTGATGAGCTGTTCTGTTCGATGTGTTCGATTTGAACATCGCCAATTCGGATGTTCGCGAACTACGAACATTTCCGCGTGTTCGCCACATGTTCGCCCACAATGCACCACAATGGACCACAATGCTCTTTTTCCACTGGCCTGAAGCTTGTAATTGGCTACAGCCTGCACCTGACCACAGTTTAGGTGCAAGACAGATGCAAGACTATGCCAATCACGGCTCAGAGTCCTGATTGGGCAAATTTTGCCCAATCATGGGCTCACAGAGCTAAGTCCCGCAGCACACTATATAAGGCTTGAACCCGGCCCAGTCAGCACGTGTTTTTCTGCAGGAGTGAGAGAGAGGAGATTGTTCTGTCAGTGTGTCTTCTCACTGCCAGTGACAGCTATTGGGGGGTCTCACTTGTTGCAGATATCTGGGAATTGTGGAAAGTGTGTCTTCTCAGTCAGTGACAGCAGCAATTTGGGGGGGCTCACTTGTTGCAGATATCTGGGAAATGGTGGTGGAAAGTGTGTCTTCTCAGTCACTGACAGTCAGCTATCAGGGGGGTGTCACATACTTCCATAAAATTTCTGTGAATTGTAATCCGTGTCTTCTCAGTCACTGACAGTCAGCTATCAGGGGGTGTCACATACTTCCATAAAATTTCTGTGAATTATAATCCGTGTCTTCTCAGTCATTGACAGTCAGCTATCAGGGCACTTGCGGCCACCAAAGGCAAAATATTTGGGTGCGCTGACGCCTGTACCAGATTCATATCATTTTAATATTTGGCCGCAGGGCCCAACCCTGCACTCTTCCACAATACCACAGATGGGTTACTTACGGTGTGAAGGCACTTGCTGCCACCAAAGGCACAATATTTGGGTGCACTGCCACTGACGTCTATATTACCAGATTCATATCATTTTAATATTGGACCGCAGGGTCCAACCCTGCACTCTTCCACAATACCACAGAGGGGTTACGGTGTGACGGCACTGTTGCCAACACTAAAGGCCCAATTTTAAAGCACCTATTGTTACTTTCATCCAAAGCCTGCCTAAGTTTCACCATAATTTAGCCAAAAAATCGCTAAACTTGTTCTGCGTGTCCTAAAACGTCTCTTTTCATACAGACTGCTGCCCCAAGCAGTTGTTTATGAATAGATTGAAGGAAAACCTTTTACCGTCATTTGAAATGTAATTTTTTTGTTTTTAAATGTTTCTATACATCCTACAAATCCGCCACTTCACGGGCAGGTTATGGGGACCTCCTAGGCACAATATTTGAAGGAATTTTTTGGTTTTATTTTTAACCCTTATTTCATGGAAAACTCACTGTTCCTTTAAAAACGTTTTTTTCTAAACTTTTTGTCCTTGTTTCCTGTCCCCCAGGGCACTACCCGGACCCCCATACACCTTTTATGACAAATATCTTGCACTCTAAAATTCGAACTTTCGTGTCCCATTGACTTGCATTGAGTTCGGTTCGTTATCGAGTTCGAACTCGAACTTTTGAAATTGTTTGAGTTCGAATGCGAACCGAACACGGGGGTGTTCGACTCATTCCTACTGATGGACGGCCACAGCTGGATGGAAGAAAAAATCAAGTGATGCTCAGTGTGAAAACAGTTGAATTTTCATTTAAGAAATTATTTGATGATAATGTTAAATTGCATATGGTCATTGTTGGATGTCATGGGGCTGAGACACTCACTTCCTCCCTTCCTGTGTGACTGGCTTGAGGGGGAGAGCGGAGGCTGCCTCACTCTTTCCCTGACTAGCAGGGGGTGGGGGGGAGAAAGAGTGCTAATTCTTGAGCTGTACAGCAGGTGGCGATGCTTCGTGCTTAGAATCAGATTGTGAGATTCAGAGGAGAGCATCAACCTGGCCCCGCCCCCTGTCAACAGCTCCTTAGGCCAAGTAGTGGGAGGAATCTCAGTATCTGATGAATCTCACTATCTGATAGAACACCGGCTCTAGGTGTTGTTGCCTGATGGTTTGATTATATGGCCAAGCCTTTAAAAAACGCCCCTCTCAGGTGGTGAAATGTTCAACCAGATTTCCAATGGAAGAAATCGGAGGAATGGTATAGTAATATAAGGTAGTTTTATTAATAGTAAAAGTAAAACAATCATATAATAGTGGCAAACGCATTTCACGCCGAAAAGGCGCTTCATCAGTGGCAGAAGATAAAATCGTGAATAGAATCATGAGCACTGCGTGAGGTCACAGCCGTGCCACACAAGGGTCCATGAAGTCCTAAGTAGGGATGAGCCGACCACCCCCTGAGTTCGGTTCGGGCCCGAACTCGAACTTCCCATATGTTCGGGTCCGAACCCGAACCCGAACTCGAACTCCATGCAAGTCAATGGGGCTGAAAATTCGGTTTTTAGAGTGCCCTCCAAGAGGACATATATGCTAGATATTTGCCATAAAAGGTGTATGGGGGTCCGGGTAGTGCCCTGGGGAACAGGAAACAAGGACAAAAAGTTTTAAAAAAAAAACGTTTTTAAAGGGACAGTGAGTTTTCCATGAAATAAGGGTTAAAAATAAAAACAAAAAAATCCTTCAAATATGGTGCCTAGGAGGTCCCCATAACCTGCCCGTGAAGTGGCGGATTTCTAGGATGAATAGAAACACTTAAAAACAAAAAAATGACGTTTCAAATGACGGTAAATGCTTTTCCTTTAATCTATCCATAAACAACTGCTTGGGGCGGCAGTCTGTATGAAAAGAGGAGACATTTTCGTACAGGCAGAAAAAGTTTACTGATTTTTTGGCTAAATTATTGTGAAACTTATGCAGGCTTTGGATGAAAGTAACAATAGGTGCTTCAAAATTGGTCCTTTAGCGTCCCCAACAGTGCCGTCACACCGTAACCCCTCTGAGGATATGAATCTGATACAGGTGTCAGTGGCAGTGCACCCAAATATTGTGCTTTTGGTGCTAGGCCTGCAAGTACTATCATACAGTAACCCCTCTGTGGTATTGTGGAACAATGCAGGGGTGAACCTTGCGGTCCTATATTAAAAAGATATGCATCTGGTTAAGGCGTCAGTGCACCCAGATATTCTGCCTTTGGTGCAAGACTGCCAGGCCAGCAAGTATCATCATACAGTAACCCCTCTGTAGTATTGTGGAAGAATGCAGGGGTGGACCATGTGGTCCTATATTGAAAAGATATGATTCTGGTCAAGGCGTCAGTGCACCCAGATATTGTGCCTTTGGTGCCAGGCCAGCAAGTATCATCATACAGTAACCCCTCTGTGGTATTGTGGAAGAATGCAGGGGTGGACCATGTGGTCCTATATTGAAAAGATATGATTCTGGTCAAGGCGTCAGTGCACCCAGATATTGTGCCTTTGGTGCCAGGCCAGCAAGTATCATCATACAGTAACCCCTCTGTGGTATTGTGGAAGAATGCAGGGGTGGACCATGTGGTCCTATATTGAAAAGATATGATTCTGGTCAAGGCGTCAGTGCACCCAGATATTGTGCTTTTGGTGCCAGGCCTGCAAGTGCCATCATAATACAGTAACCCCTCTGTGGTATTGTGGAAGAGTGCAGGGTTGGACCCTGCGGTTCAAAAAATTAAAGTGATATAAATCTGGCACAGGCGTCAGTGCAGCCAAATATTGTGCCTTTCATGGCAGCAAGTGCCTTCACACCGTAACCCTTTTGTGGTATTGTGGAAGAGTTCAGTGCTGGAGGTTTGGTGAATACAGAAGAGGACATCCCCGATCTATTCCATTACTTCAGCATCAGGGGATCGATAGCTGCTGATCCAGGACTGATTCATTTTTATAAATGTCAGCCAGTCTACAGAGTCGGTGGACAGACGCACTCTTATGTCTGTGACAAAACCTCCAGCGGCACTGAACGTCCTTTCGGAAAGCACGCTAGATGAAGGGCAACCTAGTAGCTGCATAGTATATTGGCTAAGTTCTGGCCAGTGATCCAATCTCAACACCCAGTAAGCCAGTGGATCATCTGCTGGAAAGGTATCCAGGTCTGCCCTTGCCCCTAGGTAGTCCTGCACCATATGGTGAAGACGCTGGCAATGGGTGCCTACATTTGACGTCCCTGGGCGTCGAGGACTAAAAAAATTAAAAAATGCATCAGTCAAGCGGCCCTGGCCTTCACCACTATTCCTCTGATCATCCGCAGCCTCAGAAGCACGTGTGTCAGCACTTGGTAATCTACCAGTGCCTGGAAAGGTGTTACACAAGTGTCGCTTTAGAGCGTCCTCAAGTTTTTTCATCCTGTGCTCCCTCTGTGCGGGCAGGATGGGATGAGCTCTGCAACTTTACCCTTGTATCGTGGATCAAGAAGGGTTGCCAACCAGTAATGATCCCTCTCCTTGATAGCACGAATCCTGGGGTCCTTTAGCAGGCTTTGCATCATTAGGGAGCCCATGCAGCATAGGTTGGAGGTGGCATTAGCTTTCGAGTCTTCCTGGTCAATGAGGATGACCGTATCGTGCACTTCCTCCTCCCAGCCACGCACTAGCCCTTGTGTTTCTGTGCACAATAAACCCTCCCTTGAGGACTCCCCACCTTCAATGCCCCCACTACTTAAATATTCTGCCTCCTCCTCCTCCTCCTCATCCTCCTCCTGTCTGATCTGAGTAGGACCCACTGGAATGCTGTCTGCGGAAAGACTGTGGCCTTGAGAGCTAGGGAAGGCCTCCTCTTCCTCCCGCTGCTCTGCCTCTAGAGCCACATCTATAATTCCCCGCAGAGTGTGCTCCAGCAGGAACACTAAAGGAATTGTGTCACTGATGCATGCACTGTCCCTGCTCACCATCCTCGTTGACTCCTCAAATGGTGACAGTACAGTGCATGCATCCTTAATCATCAGCCACTGCGGGGGGGGGAAACAAGTTGACCTGAACCTGTCCTTGTGCCATACTCACACAGATACTCATTGATGGCCCTCTGCTGCTTGTGCAGACGCTGCAGCATTGCTAATGTCGAGTTCCACCTGGTGGGCATGTCACAGATCAGACGGTTTGTGGGAAGGTGGAATTCTCTTTGAATTTCTGCCAGGCGAATGCTTGCTGGGAATGACCGTCTGAAGTGGCTGCAGACTTTTCTGGCCTGGATGAGAAGCTCTGGCAGCCCTGGGTACTTGGTTAGGAAACGCTGTACCACTAGATTTAGGACGTGTGCTAGGCATGGTACATGCATCAATTTACCCTTGCGTTGGGCGGAGAGAAGGTTGCTGCCATTATCGCAGACGATCATTCCCAGCTGAAGCTGGCGTGGTGTTAATCATCTCTGCACCTGCCCCTGCAGAGCTGACAGAATTTCTGGCCCAGTGTGGCTCCTGTCCCCCAAACAAATCAGCTCAAGCACAGTATGGCATCTTTTTGCTTGAGCCATTGCGTAGACCCTGTCAGGCATCGATTTAACTGACACTTCGCCAGAGACAGAGAAGGAGAAGGAGGAGGAAGAGGGAGAGGTGGTGGAGCAGACAGACCTCATACAAACAGCTTTCTGGAGGCGTGGTGGATGAACAAGCTCCAGCACAGAGCCCCGTCTTGGATCCCTCCCAGCTGCAATCAGAGTTACCCAGTGTGCCATGAAGGAAATGTAACGACCCTGTCCATGCTTGCTGGACCACGTGTCTAAAGTCACATGCACCTTGTTGCTGACTGCCTTTTCCAATGACTGAATAACATTGTCTTCCACGTGCTGGTATAGTGCTGGAATGGCCTTGCGTGAAAAGTAATGGCGTTTTGGAACCTGCCACTGTGGTACAGCACATTCAGTAAATTCACGGAAGGGAGCAGAGTCCACCAGCTGGAAAGGCAGCAGCTGCAATGCGAGTAATTTTGCTAAGCTGGCATTTAGACGCTGTGCTTGGGGATGGTTGGGACTATATTTTTTCTTTCGCTGCAGCAGCTGCGGCAACGTAATCTGACTGCGTAAATCTTCAGCTGCTGGGATGATGTTACACTGTGAGGAAGGACCTGGTACATCCATTACTGTAGCATCATCCCGGTCGGTGGAGGTTGTAGGCAATGACATGGCAGGACATACAGTGGGGGTAGAGACAGATGAGGAGGAGGAGGACCTACGCAAAGTTTTGCGCCAACGGGATGTGTGGCAGTTGTTCATATGTCTCCTCAAGCACATGGTACCCAAGTGTCCAGTATCTTTCCCACGCTTAAGCCTCATCTAACATAGATTACAAATAGCAACGCTGCACTCTACTGCACATTTCTTAAAGAACTCCCAGACAACAGAGTTCCTGCATGTGTTCTTTGAGACAACAGCGCTCTGCACCGGAGCAGCTCTGATATGTGATGCCTTTGACTGGCTAGTGCTACGGTTGGTCACAGAGGATGTTGTGCCTCGTGTTTGCTGTGCCTCCTCCTCCCCCTCTTCCTCACTTAATTCCTCTGTTCGATCAGGCACCCAGGTGGAGTCAGTGACCTCATCATCATTGTCATCATCACTCCCTATCTCCTCGTCACTGGATCCAACTTGGCAGTATGCTGCAGCTGCTGGGGCAACATGAGTGCCTGTTATTTGTGTGTCATCACTGGCACCCCCTTCCTCTAGGTTGATTATACTCCCTTCCTCAACCTCAGAGATTGAATCAGAGCACTGTACTTGCTGCGCATCCTCAAGCAGCATGTCACTCTCATTGTAGTCAAACAATTCAGCTGACTCCTCCGTGTGTGATAGCGAGGCTACGGCAGGAGTAGCTGTTGACATGGAGGCTGTATTAGATGCTTTGGCAGCTGAGCTGGACTGTCAAGCACTAGAAGCCTGGCTGGCAGAGGACTCGGAGGATGAGGATGGCCTGGTTAGCCAATCCACCAAGTCCTCTGTATGTTGCTGCTGCTTAAGACGGCCAGCACCAGTTAGAAAGGACAAGCGTGCCCCTGCAGAGGATGCACCACGTCCACCACGACCAGAGGCACAGCCTCCCGACACAGGGGCTGCTTGCCCTCTTATCTGTGTCTGGGAGCGTCTGCCTGTCCTTTTTGTTCTTTCAGACATGGTGATTGATATATAGATTAATATATACAGAACTCTGATTCAACTCTGGTATAAAGATTTAAAGAACTCTAGTATAACTCAGTGAGACACCCTGATAGCTGGCAGCCAGTGACAAGACACAGATTACAAGTCTCAGACACCTCCTATAAATCAGTGAGACCCCTTGATGGGTGGCAGTGAAACCACCTATAAATCAGTGAGACCCCTTGATGGGTGCCAGCCAGTGAGAACACACGGATTATAACAATTCCCAAATGTTTTGTAGAAATTAGTGAGCCCCAAAATACTGCGTGGTACTGGCTGTGTGACAAGACACAGATCACCTCAATTCACAAATGTTTTGTAGAAATTAGTGAGCCCCAAAATACTGCGTGGTACTGGCTGTGTGACAAGACACAGATCACCTCAATTCACAAATGTTTTGTAGAAATTAGTGAGCCCCAAAATACTGCGTGGTACTGGCTGTGTGTGACAAGACACAGATCACCTCAATTCACAAATGTTTTGTAGAAATTAGTGACACCAAATACTGCTTGGTACTGGCTGTGTGACAAGAGACAGATCACCTCAATTCACAAATGTTTTGTAGAAATTAGTGAGCCCCAAAATACTGCGTGGTACTGGCTGTGTGACAAGACACAGATCACCACTCAATTCACAAATGTTTTGTAGAAATTAGTGACACCCAAAATACTGCGTGGTACTGGCTGTGTGACAAGAGACAGATCACCTCAATTCACAAATGTTTTAAAGAAATTTGTAAACCCCAAAAAAACTTGCTGGCACAGTGACAAGAAACAGAAGAACACCTCAATTCACAAATGTTTTAAAGAAATTTGTAAACCCCAAAAAAACTTGCTGGCACAGTGACAAGACACAGAAAATCACCTCAATTCACAAATGTTTTCAAGAAATTTGTAAACCCCAAAAAAACTTGCTGGCACAGTGACAAGACACACATCACCTAAATTCCCTGATATTTGGTAGAAATGAGACCCCCCCAGACCCCCCAGTAGCGTGGCAGACCGGCAGTAACAACACACAACTATCTCCTCTGAAATCTCCTCTCAAAACGCGTGCTGTAGCTATGCGTGGAAACGTTATATAGTGTGCTGTGGGACTTAGCTCTGTGAGCCCATGATTGGGCAAAATTTGCCCAATCAGGACTCTGAGCCGTGATTGGCATACTGTTGAACCTGGCTTGCACCAGACCTGTGGTCAGGTGCAAGGCTGTAGCCAATTACGAGCTTCAGGCCAGTGGGAAAATGCATTGTGGTCCATTGTGGTCGAACATGCGGCGAATACCCGGAAATGTTCGGAGTTTGCATTCTAATCAAACAGGCTAAGTTCGAGTCGAACTCCGAACCGTCCGAACTGAACAGCATCCCTAGTCCTAAGGACTCCATGAAGCGATACTCGCGGTACGGCAATGTTGCCATTATATAATCCATTCCATTATTCCTTCTAATCTAAGTTCTTTGTTTTTTAGGTCTTTGGCCAATTACCCAAATTTCAGGATGGGGATTTTGTCATATATCAGAGTAATACCATTCTGAGGTATCTGGGGCGGAAACATGGTAAGTCTGTGCCTTGTGTTCATTACCATCAGTAATGCTATAGAGTACCTCCAACATTTGTCTTTTTCTGTGTTATACTATACTAGGGGTTTTTGAACCTCACCTAAATCGATTCGACTTGTTAAAATAAGTATTGAATAAAAAAAAGACATTACAAAAGCCTTTTTGGTTGGAACTTATTATCTATATCTGAGCAGCATCCAACAGAGACATACACAGAGCTCATCCCAAGCTGGTATTCCTTTTCCTTTGTGGAAGCAACAGTTAGCAAAACATTACCAGCAAAAAAGATGTGCAAAACTAACCAGTCAGCTGCTTATGAATGTTAAAGGCACCAAAAATGACCTGAAAAATAATAATTCAAAAAAACATATTGCATTCTGTATAGATCAAAAAATATGGGATAAGGAAAGAATAATGAAACACTCAAGCTTTTATGCTCTGGAAGGATCAGAGTCAGACCCTCGGGAGCGGTGGATCCTCTTGCCTTCCAGATGATGGAAATATTAATAGACCATGGGCTAAATTACAGTCTCCACGCTAAAACGGGGGCGGTAGGGAGAAAAAACTGCGCCCACAGTTTTCACCCTAACGCCCCTGTTTTAACGTGGGATTACAATGCAGGCGCTTAAAAAGCTGCCTGCATTGTTAGCCCGCGCTACGGCCCTGCAATGCTCGCGGCAGCGCTGAGTCCGTAGGACTCCATTGAGCCAGACGCCGGCGGTCACATGACCTGCCGGATCTCGCCTCGCGAGATCCAGCCGGTCAGCATAGTGATACACAGGGAGAGTACAGTCAAAAAATGTGGAGAACAGACACTCAGAGCAAAACGTAAACCCTGTCGCCCAGAGCACCAAAAGTGCAGTCCCAAACCGCACCATAATACAACAGAAAAAACAGAGAACAGGTGCTCGGCGCTCCCGCGTTTACAGTATAAAGAATATCTCTTGCGTATAGAGAAAATACATGCGTTATAACATAAGGATAGATATTTTACTGTATTGGACAATTCATAGTTCGTCAGGGTATTCCCGATAGCCCTCAGTGGTTGACTCGTCTTATGGCCTTGGTGTCCCTTCAGAATCCTGGGTAGTCCACAGGTCCTCCAATGGTTAGATACCGATAGCCCTCAGTGGTTAACTCGTCTTGTGGCCTTGGTGTCTCTTCAGAGTCCCGGGTAGTCCACAGGTCCACCACAGTGATGATTTTTGCATAAGGAGAGGAGGCTGCTGGAATCTGGTGAGATGGTGGGGATCGGGTAATCAGGAACAGGTAGAGAGTTGGGTCTCAGACAAGCTGGATAACTCAGAGCTAACAGAGAGTTTGAACTTGCTCTGTCAAGGAATGAGTTGCAATGAACAGCAACTACCCAGGATTCTGAAGGGACACCAAGGCCATAAGACGAGTCAACCACTGAGGGCTATCGGGAATACCCTGACGAACTATGAATTGTCCAATACAGTAAAATATATATCCTTATGTTATAACGCATGTATTTTCTCTATACGCAAGAGATATTCTTTATACTGTGAACGCAGGAGCGCCGAGCGCCTGTTCTCTGTTTTTTCTATACACAGGGAGAGACTGGGGGGGCCTTTTCCCCCAGTCTTTCCCTGCTCCCACCAGACGGAGCCACGGTCCTCGCCGCGGGACAGGAGATGAGTATACGAATTTTTAAATTATTTTTTGGCTGGTGTTAATGGATTCTGCCGAAGCGGAATCCGTTAACACCAAGTTCTGGCTCTGGTTAACTTTCCGCTAACCAGAGCTAATCAGGACTTTGTAATCCTAACTCTGATTAACAATTTGTGCTCCCCATGTTAAGTATAGGGAGCATAAAGTACAGTAAGAAAAGTTACCAAACGCAAACGGGTTATTTAACCCGTTTGCATTTGGATTGTAATATGCGGTAGACACCGCAGCTATCGTTAATGCTCACGCAGGTGAGCGTTATCGTTGGTGTTAAGAGTGTAATGTGGCCCTATCTCTTTGTATATTTCAGTTTATTAAGTGAATGCTTTAAAAGCTGGTAATCAGCTGACTGGGTTTGTCTGATTCTCATTCCCATCTCACATTCACTCTCATGCCACGCAGACAACCTGCACACCTCCACATTACACCTAGACAGCCACACACATTACAATCATCACACACATAGGAGGTTATCCACAAAGCATATTTGTCGTAAGTGCAAGCAACAGCAAAATTCACCCTTGTTGCACCGTGACAACTACAACACTTGAATGAGAAATTCAAATGACAGCAAGAGAAACTTCATCAATGAAGCTTCTCCTTCTGCTGTTTGAATTTCCCTTTTGAGAAACGGTAGTGAGTGTGTAAAACCCATAGAGGTGCGGTTGCCGCACTTCTGCGAGTTCAATTTCGCCAACCCTGCAGTGAATTCGCCGCAGGGTCACGAAGTGCACCGAATGGATCCTCCTATCAACCCTCCGAATGCAACCATTGATCTGTTGCCGGAAAAAGCTGATCAGCCATCAAACACAAACTGAGGGTAGAGGAAAAAAAAAAGAAAAAACCCAGCAATTTTAAAGGCGTCTAAAACAAGAAAATGCATGGAAATAATAAAAAAAAAAAGATCCTATAAAAAAATGTTCCGGAATAAAAAAAAACGGCATTTAAAAAAATGTGAATAAAATATTAGTTACATAGTTACATAGGATGAAAAAAGACATGCGTCCATCGGGTTCAGCCTCTCACACATCACCTACTGCTGTTGATCCAAAAGAAGGCAAAAAATTCAGAAAGATGCCCAAAAAATTCTAAAAAGTAAATAAGTCAAAAATACTTTTTGCTGCAAA
The DNA here is from genome assembly GCA_009667805.1 of Leptobrachium leishanense. Lineage (NCBI taxonomy): Eukaryota > Metazoa > Chordata > Amphibia > Anura > Megophryidae > Leptobrachium > Leptobrachium leishanense. Next base: position 124,818,378 of record CM019068.1, read on the forward strand.
TAAAAATGATGAACGGATGAATAGAAAAATAATTAAAATGGACTGAAGCATCGAAAATCAGGCCATTTCGCCAACATTTCAGTGCTGTTCAGCGGTCTCTGAATAGATTAACCATTACTTCTCTATGGGGAATTGTACTGGCACCAAAGGTAGTCGAATTGCACAGTATTTTGCCGGCAATTTGCCAATATTTGGCAAATTGTCATGTTTCTGAATAGCCAAATTGCCACAAAATTGCACCGTATGGTGAAATTCACCGTTCAGTGCAATTCGGTGGAAAGATTGGCACTCTTTGAATAACCCCTATCGAGTTACCACATCAGTGGTTTAAAGTCTGCTGACTTTTCTTTGAAAGAGGATTGATTTGCTAAAGACAGGAATTAGATAATGGATGTAAATTAACAGAGTATTATTTCACAATGCATATCATTTTGCTGCAGGATGGTGCAATCAGGTTGGCAGAATTTATTACTGACTTATTTTAATTAGCATTTGGTGTGCACCTGTATCTGGTGCAGGCCATACTAATTGCTCCTTCAGCCATGAGTCAGAGTGCTTTGACCAGCCCCAGATGCTGCAGACCACCAAGACATTTCTTTCCCAGTGGGCCAGTCCAGGAGGAACCCTTATATCTTTGACACATACACAGGGTTATCCAAAGAGATCCGAATTGCTTGAGAAAGGTAACCGAACGCTGAAAATCAGCGGTCGGTTACCTTTCCTGGCCATTCGGCTATCCAGAGAGCAGGCAATTCGCCAAATCCTGGCGAATTGCCTGCACATACGGTGCCTGTTCGGTGCCTGTTCGAGGGCAGTGAAATCCCCATAAAAAAGCACTGCTTCGGCTATTCAGAGAACACAAACCAGCAGTGAAAGGTTCCCCTAATGCCCTGTCATTCGGTGGTTTAATTTGACAGGTTTATTCAGGAGAATCCCATAGGCTTCAATGTTAAAAATATTCCCGTTTTAATTCAATATCTAATAAACCGTTCATTATAAAATTCTGCAGCAAAAAGTCTCTTTATTTATAGATTTTTTAGGATACTTTAAGCATTTTTCTGAATTTTTTTTTTTAAAAGTCCGATTTTTTTTACGTTTACTTATTTTTTCTGTAACAGCCCTTTTTATTATCATCAGTAGCTTTGCAAACAGCGTTTCATTTTCACACAATCATACAAACGGTTATTCTAATTTATTCACCTCCCTCGTCTGCGGTCTCAGCTGCTTCGGCTGTGTGCGATCCGCTCCTGCTCAGGTCCATGGTTTTCACAGGTTAATCCAGATGTTTTTTGGGGTTTTCGGCGTGCATCTGGTGGGTTTTGCGGTTAGTTTTCGGCAGGTTTGCGGCAGCTTTTCCCTGCAATTCGGGGGCCCTGTGGTGCTTGCTGAAGACACCGCAGGGTCACCGAAATGGGATCGACAAAAGGAACCGAATTGAAGAGAACGAAAAGTCACCGAACGTGCGGTGACTTTTCGAATCTCTCTGAATAACCCTGACAGGGTTATTCAAAGAGCACCAAATTCCTGGAATTTCGGTGCTATTTCATTCCCCGCACTTCTGGGCGTCAAATTTGCCGACCCTGCGGTGAATTTAGCATTCAACTCAGGGTCCCTGAATTGCAGGTAAAAGCTGCTGAACGCATCCGAAAAACCGCAGCGAAACTGCTGGAAAGACATCAGATCGTACGGATAACCAGCGGAAAAAACGGCAAACGCACCCGATGATCCGACGAACAAATCCAAAAAAAGCTAACGATGTGCCAAACAGAGCGCCGACCAGTGACCGGAAAAAGCCACCAAGCTGCAGAATTGGGGGGGGGGGGACCACAGCAACTTTTAGAACGCATTTGCAAAAGAACTGGATGAAAATGTCTGGAAATAATATATCAGGTCCTTTGAATAATAATAAAAAGGTCTTTCACAGGAAAAAAAAAGCTATTTAAAAAAGAAATTCGCCTAAAAATCCAGAAACCTGCCGAAAATATCCTAAAAAAGAAATAAAGATATTTTTTGCTGCAAATTAAAAGAACAAACAATTTAATAAATATTAAATAGAAGCAGGGAATATTTTTTGCATTGAAACCTATGGGATCCAAACATCAGGGTATTTCACTGATATTTCGGTGCTGTTCAGTGTTCTCTGAATAGATTAATCATTGCTTTTCTATTTGGATTTCTCTGCCGTCAAACAACACCGTATTTCACTGGCAATTTGCCAATATTTGGCGAACTGTCCGCTTTTACAATAGCCGAGTAGCTCCAAAATTGCACCGTATGGGGAAATTCACCGTTAGTTGCAATTTCGGAGCCAATTCAGCTCTCTTTGAATAACCCCATTAGAGAAGGGCTATCAATCTACCTGATGGAACCCTTGATGACAAAAAGACTCCATTCATACAGCTTGGATATTCATTCGCCTATCAGTACACCTGTTAATGTCTGGTCTTTAAGCAAAGCATAACTAGGGGGAGTTTGGCCCCAGGCAAAATGTCTTGGGGGTAGGGGTACCTAATATTTGCACCAAATATGCACTCATCACCTTCTGCAACAAGTGAAGGGACCCCAAATTTTGTCTTGCACAGGGTCCTGGAATTAACTGATACATAAAACTGTGTGCACCAGGGGCGTGCGGTGGGGTCAGTGGCTGGTGAGGCACTGGCATGTAAAGGACATGTGCTCCTCTATGTGAAGCAGACTGCTTCCTACAAAGTGTGTGTTATACAGAGAGCTGCTGGATAGACTAACAATCTAGCAGCTCTCTGTGTAACACACACTGTGTAGGAAGCAGTTGATCCAGCAGCTCTCTGTATAGAAAACGGTGTATGAAGCATTATATCCAGCAGCTTTCTATATAACACACACTTTGTAGGAAGCAGTCTGCTAACTGGATAGACTGCTTCCTACACAGTGTGTGTTATACAGAGAGCTGCTGGATAGACTGCTTCCTACACAGTGTGTGTTATACAGAGAGCTGCTGGATATAATGCTTCCTACACAGTGTGTGTTATACAGAGAGCTGCTGGATAGCCTGCTTCCGACACAGTGTGTGTTATACAGAGAGTTGCTGGATATAATGCTTCCTACACAGTGTGTGTTATACAGAGAGCTGCTGGATAGACTAACGATCTAGCTGCTCTCTGTATAACATACACTGTGTAGGAAGCAGTTGATCCAGCAGCTCCCTGTATAACACACACTGTGTAGGAAGCAGTCTATCCAGCAGCTCTCTGTATAATACACACTGTATGAAGCAAGAGCTGCTGGATAGACTGTTTCCTACACAGTGTGTGTTATACAGCAGGGCTCAAAATTTCAAGTCCTGAGCCACTAGCCAGGCCTAAAGATTTACTCGCCACCAATTGCCCCACCTAACCCCTACTCTTAACTCCGCCCTTTAAACATAAAAATTAATATATTAATCTAAAAAGCATTAGAATAAATATAATTAAAATTTATTAAACTTAAATATTAGCATTAAATAAATGTAAATATGAAGTATAGCAAAATAAATATACCACTGACCAGTTATTCCCAGTGACCCCTAAACTCACAATGATCCCCCAAATTCTCCAGACACACAAAGTATACACTCTGAGACACACACACACAAATTACACACTGAGTGTATAATGTGTGTGTGTCCGAGTGTATAATGTGTGTGTCAGTGTGTATAATGTGTGTGTGTCTGACACACACATTATACACTCTTGAGACACACACACATTATACACTCTGAGACACACACATTATACACTGACACACACGTTACACACTGACACACACACATTATACATTCTGACACACATACAGTGGGGAGAACCTGCCTCCAGCAAGCTGGGGAATTTGGGGAGGAAGAGTTTCAGCTTAAAGGCTGCCAGCTCTGAAACAGTTAAAGCTTTGGCCCCTCCCCCACTACTCAGCCACACAGACTTCACGGAATGACAGCTCAAACACGCAGATCATCCATCTCTATAGATACACAGAGAGCATCTCTCCTGGGTGCGAGCTCCGTGAAATCTGTGGGACCGTCTCCCTCAATACAAGCTGTAACTCTGTTCCAGAGCAGCCAGCCTGACAGCAGATACATTTCTGCACCTCTGCAGCAGCAACCCCGTACTTCTGCCAGTGACAGAAACGCTGGGAGCAGCTGCCTTCCCTGACCCAACGCATCTTTGACACACACTGGCAGGAGACTGGGCAGTCTGGCACGCCCTCTCTGACGTCATCAGAGGGGGCCGCCACCCTGGATTCCCCGTGCATGCTTTAAGAAATACACAGCCGCTGATCAGAATATGCAGCGCACGCAGCACAAAATAATTTATTGTGCTGCCTGCGTGCGCAACTGCACTCGCCCTCTTTAAATTTTCACTCGCAAAAAGCGAGCAGGCGAGGGGAAATTTTGACACCGTTATACAGTGACGTGCGGTGAGGTCAGTGGCTGGTGAGGCACTAGCTAGTATCAGAGCCAGATATACACAGAGTTACGCAGTCGCAATTTACGCATTTGATTATCGTTATATATAGGAGAATAGAGTTTCACTATTTATAAAGTAAAGTTCGCCTTTTTTTACACAGTTCTAAGAGCATGCACTTACAATACTGACTAATAGAGGGCGCTATTACACCTTTTAATTTAAAGTAAAGTTTGCATATTGTTTTTTAGTTCTAGGAGCATGCACATACAATATGTCACATCTCAGTCCTGCCCCCTGCTGGTTGTAGCAGGGATTCATGTTTTCTGGTATTCTTGTTCAGGCTCTACAGACCATTCCCACTGGGCTGAAGGTCTGCAGTCACATGATCTGCTTGGCCCTATATATAGGGCCAACCAGGCAATTAATCCTTGGATCATGATAGACTAAGTATGAGATCCTCTAGTGCCTGTTCCTCGTGTTTTTCTAGTTCTAGTTCTAGTTCTAGTTCGCTGTGTATGACTCTTTGGCTCTGATTTCTGGATATTCTCAAGTCTGCTCCCTAAGTAATATCTGCATTTCTGATATCTCGTGTATGACCTGGCTTGGTTTCTGGAACTTCTTCTGTATGTATCTTGTCTGTTTAGATTTGTCTGTACGTGTCTAGTTCAGTTGTTTTCACTCTACAGGCATTTGGCCACGAAAGCATATGGTGTGAGTGATTCCCAGGGCTTTGTCTGAACTCCCTGGCTGGGAGTGTGGGATTTGCAGTGTGTTGCATTTATTGTACATTCACGTATCAAGTTCTGTCTTGCACTATATGATTCACATTTTTCAAGTATTGGGTCCTGTCCTGCAGTGTGTAGAATTCATCGTGTTTCTTAAGTGTTGCAAGGGATTGCTGAAGTCTGCAAACAAAACCATATACCTGCCCTAAAGGCTTCACTCTACACAGCCTGGGGGCTCCCCATCACCCTATAGGGGGCCTACCGTTACATTTATCCTGATCCCAATTCTAGAAGCTGGCAGGAATGTGTCAAATGTATGAAGCAGTATTTAACTTGGTGGTTGCTATGTTGAAAGAGCTGCAGAGGTTAATGGAGGCTCTGAGACTATCACCTGCTGCAGGTAATGATGCAGCACCTCCCTGTAATACTTACAAACCCATGTCTGAGAAGGAGAGACACAGGTTATATGGTCTCTGCTTCTATTGTGCAGATCCAAGCCACACTATTGAAAATTGTGTATTAAACCCTGTCAAGCAAACTCAGGGGAATTTATGTATCGCTATGGAGGTACTGCTGTATCCTCCATTGGCGTCCAGACTGGCAGAATAGCCACCTCAAGTCTTTCAAGTCATGTGATCACTGTGCCCTCGTCCCACAGTGAGGCTGCAGTGTCTGTGGTTGGCATTGCTATGTCAGCCATGTCTGTTTCCACTGGCACGTTGCCAGCCATGCCTGTTTCCACTGGCACGTTGCCAGCCATGCCTGTTTCCACTGGCACATTGCCAGCCATGCCTGTTTCCACTGGCACGTTGCTAGTCATGCCTGCCTGTTTCCACTGGCACGTTGCTAGTCATGCCTGCCTGTTTCCACTGGCACGTTGCTAGTCATGCCTGCCTGTTTCCACTGGCACGTTGCTAGTCATGCCTGCCTGTTTCCACTGGCACGTTGCTAGTCATGCCTGCCTGTTTCCACTGGCACGTTGCCAGTCATGCCTGCCTGTTTCCACTGGCACGTTGCCAGTCATGCCTGCCTGTTTCCACTGGCATGTTGGCTGTGTGCCATCCACGATGTCCGTTCCTGGCGGGAAGCCAGTTTTGTTTCGGTCTGCTGATATGTCTGAGTCTCCTGTTTCTGACTGTCTTGTGCACCCTATGACTGGCTGTAAGCCAGAGCACCCTACGACTGGCTGTAAGCCAGGGTGTTCAGAGTCTGGCGAGGTGCCAGGGACCCTTGAATGTGGCTATAAGCCAAGGGATCCCCTGTCGGTCAGTTTTCAACCCAGTGAGACCTTAAGATTTAACTTCATGCCTCTTGTGGGCCAAGAGCCCTTCATGCCGAGCTACGAGCCAGCTGTGCCAATGCCGAGCTATGAGCCAGCTGTGCCAATGCTGAGCTACGAGCCAGCTGTGCCAATGCTGAGCTACGAGCCAGCTGCGCCAATGTTATGCGAGACCGCTGTGGCCACGTTTTGTTATGAGGCCGAGGTGCCTGTATTACCACATGAGACCACTGTGCCCTTGCCCCACAGTGGGTCCAGTGTTGTTCCTACCGTCTTCCTGCCAAATGTGGGCACTGAGCCCTTCCTGCCAAATGTGGGCGCTGAGCCCTTCCTGCCAAATGTGGGCGCTGAGCCCTCCATGTCTAGTTTTTTCACCTTCATGTCTGTTTATACTGGTGACCTGCCAGTCATGCCGATGCCGAGCCACGAATTAGCTGTGCCCATGTTGAGCTGCGAGGCAGCCATACCCACGTTGAGTGTCAAGGAAGCTGTGTCCAAGTTGGGACTCAAGGAATCTCTGCTTATGTCAAGTCAGGAAACCACTGTGCCCATGTCTCACAGTGGTCCCAGTAAGGCCAAACCCAGTTGTGGGTTCGTGAAAACCAGGTCTGCTGCCACCATTTCCCTGTCAAGTGAGGTGTCTCCAAGTCTCGCTCAAGGAGAAGAAAAAAGGGTACTAACTCTAATCATTCCGGCTCCGAGGATGCCACGATTTGCTCTGGGTCCAAGGAGGCCAAGCTCCTTTCTGGTTCTGAGGAGGCCATGCTCCGATCTAGTTCAGAGGATGTCTTACTCCGCACATGTCTCGAGGAAATCCAGCAAGATGGTGGCTTAACTGGTACCTTGATTCCTGAGACTCGTCGTGTTCCTAAGGGGTATATGCGAACGCCTTCTGGGTCATTGTTACGTGCGATGCACTGGGCAGTGCTCTGGAGATACCCTAACATTATACGATGGTTTGAGAAGGAGGACTTTGAGCATCTGTATGATTCCGACGGAGAGCTGTTGTGACTGATTTCCTTGATCTGTTTTCCTGACACCGTCTGCCATGTTTTTGTCTTGGGTGCCCGTGAGGTCACCCGTAAGGGAGGGGGTTATGTCACATCTCGTTCCTGCCCCCTGCTGGTTGTAGCAGGGATTCATGTTTTCTGATTTTCTTGTTCAGGCTCTACAAACCATTCCCACTGGGCTGAAGGTCTGCAGTCACATGATCTGCTTGGCCCTATATATAGGGCCAACCAGGCATTTGATCCTTGGATCAGGATAGACTAAGTCGTGAGATCCTCTAGTTCCTGTTCCTCATGTTTTTTTTCTAGTTCTAGTTCTGATTATCTGTGTATGACTCTTTCGCTCTGATTTCTGGATATTCTCAAGTCTGCTCCCTAAGTAATATCTGCATTTCTGATATCTCGTGTATGACCTGGCTTGGCTTCTGGAACTTCTTCTGTATGTATCTTGTCTGTTTAGATTTGTCTGTACGTGTCTAGTTCAGTTGTTTTCACTCTACAGGCATTTGGCCACGAAAGCATATGGTGTGAGTGATTCCCAGGGCTTTGTCTGAACTCCCTGGCTGGGAGTGTGAGGATTTGCAGTGTGCTGCATTCACGTATCAAGTTATGTTTTGCATTGTATTGCATTTGTGTTTTCAAGTTCAGGTGTTTTCACTTTACAGGCATTTGGCCATGAAGCCATATGATGTGAGTGAGTCCCAGGGCTTTGTCTGAACTCCCTGGCTGGGAGTGTGGGATTTGCAGTGTGTTGCATTTATTGTACATTCACGTATCAAGTTCTGTCTTACACTATATGATTCGCATTTTTCAAGTATTGGGTCCTGTCCTGCAGTGTGTAGAATTCATTGTGTTTCTTAAGTGTTGCAAGGGATTGCTGAAGTCTGCAAACAAAACCATATACTCCCCATCACCCTATAGGGGCCTACCGTTACACAATACTGACTAATAGAGGGTGCTATTACACCTTTTACTTTAAAGTTTGCATATTGTTGTGTAAGTGCATACAATACTGACTAATAGAGGGCGCTATTGCACACATGCTGACTGCTGAGCTCTGCCCGCCTCCCCCCCCAGGACTGACGAGGACAGTAACATAACTGTCCTGCGTCAATCAATCCATGGGGAGCTCTGCCTCCCATGGGGGGCGGTTTATTTTGGGGAAGAAAAAGGAATTGCTTGAGACCAATGGAGCTTTCCCATTGGCTCTAGCTTTCAATTGCTCTCAGTGCCTCTGGAGGCACTGAAGAGCGTAGAACCAGGAAGTCAGCTTGAGCTACACAATTAGCGTAGCGTTCAGCTGCACAAATTGCGTAGGCTATGCTGGCTTAGTGCTGCCCCTGCTGTCTGTGTAGTGAATCACACACACACAGCAGCCGGCAAACTGAAAGTACGGGGAAAAAAAGATGACAGAGAAGCACAGCAAGGGAGCGTGGAGAGATGAGTATGAAAACCTTTTTCAATGAATAACATTTTATTTACAGATTAAATATACATACATGTCATTACAGCACACTGAGCACATTAATTATACTGGAATGGCAGCCCTGACTGCACGTCCCTGGTGTTATACAGGGAGCTGCTGGATAGACTGCTCCCTACACAGTGTGTTATACAGAGAGCTGCTAGATTGTATAAAGCATTATATCCAGCAGCTCCAAGTATAACACACACTGTGTAGGAAACAGTCTATCCAGCAGCTCTAGCTTCATACAGTGTGTTTTATACAGAGAGCTGCTGGATAGACTGCTTCCTACACAGTGTGTGTGTATTATATAGAGAGCTGCTAGTCTATCCAGCAGCTCTCTGTATAACACGCACTCTATATGAAGCATACTAGTGGTGCACCGAAATGGAAATTTCTGGCCGAAATTCAGGAACGGTTCGGCCGAAAATCAGACATGAGAACCTGGGCCTGGAGACCGGGGACTTGCCTGATCCCGAAGGCCAGCCGATCAAGCTGCTCGGCTGGCATCCAGGCTCATACGAGCCCCCGGCTCGGCTGGGCCTTGAAGGCCGAACCGGGGGCTCGCCTGAGCCTGGAGGCCGGCCGAGCAGCTTGCTCAGCCGGGCCTCCAGGCCCAGGTTCGCATGACTGACTGGTTGCACCTACATACTCACCTACATTCTCCTAGCATCCCGCTGCGCAAATTGCGTAGGCTGCTGTGAAAACTAATGCACGCAGAGGACGAAGCTGACGGTGGTGGAGCGTGGAGAAGGGGAGTTAATTACTTCATTTTTTTACTTAATGGCAGGTGAGACTCTGCCTCCCATGACTGCACGTCCCTGGTACTGTGCCCCTTTCTAGTGACTGGTGGGAAATGTCATTGTTAGAGGGTTTTCCTTCTAGTGGAAAATGCTTTTTATGTGTTTGGTTTTTCTAAATACAGTGTTTGTGTGGTTTTCTAGCCTTACATGTCTTTCGCACCTTGTAATATGTTTTCAGGCCTAAGCGGAAGCAATGACCAGGAGCACACAACCATTGACATGATCAATGACGGAGTAGAGGATCTCAGACTGAAATACTATAGATTCTTGTTCTTGGAAAATGTAAGTGCCCAGGGAGAAAACAGAGCCAGGTGATTTAGAAGTGACATAGCTTTTTTTAATTATCTATTTGATTATTTCAAGCCTTGGTAAATCAGGGCCTAAAGCATTTATTGTTGTGGTTTACATTTTTTACTAACAAAAGATGGTAAAGAAGCCTGCCAGCAGCATAGCTATACAGCTATCCTGTATTCCAGTGGTTCTCAACCGCGGTCCTCAAGTACCCCCAACAGGTAAGGTTTTCCAGATATTTGAAGCACAGGAGATATGATTTGCTGCTCAGTGATTGCAGGGTTCAGTCTGGTTTTCTCCAAGGTGATCTGTAAAATCTGACCTGTTATGGGTACTTGAGGGACGCGGTTGGGAACCAATGCTGTATGCCATCAGTCAAGGTTGGCCTTTCAGTTTAAAGCCAGATGTATGACCCTCTTGGTCCCAATCAGGCCACTGTTATTTATTAGTGTCATTTAAAGGGATCCTCTAGGCACCATGATCACTTAAACTGGATTCCATTAGAAAATGTTTCAATCTTTCTGCATAAACTCAAGGATTTTTTACCTTGTAAGGCATATCCGCATTTTTGAGACATGTCCTCATTTGCTCGCCACCCATTGTGGTGATGTGGACTCTTCTCTTACTGTCTGGTGGAAAGGTTTGTGCTGAGCACTAGCTGCCTCAGCATTATATAAATGATCTTCTCGCCTTCGTATCACGATACTCATATCACAGTACTCGTAGGCAGTAGTGAACTGCTGAGGTATAGGTAGATTAGTCTGGCTAAGGTGATTATTTATAAAGCATTTTACCAGGAAGGATACATTGAGATTTCTCTTGTTTTCAAGTACGGTATGTCCTGGGTTCAGCAACTTTAAATTGTTACAGAAATACAAAGTAATGCAAGATTAAGAAAAATAATACAAAAAAATGGCACAAATATACAGATTAACAGAAAATAAATATATTCACTATCAGGGTTATTCAGAGAGATGTGAAAACCAGGAGAATGACTGGAGAAGTGAAAATTCTAGGTCAAAATAGTCAAACCAGAAAAATTCTCCCATTCATCTCATTTTTCAAATCAGCTATTTTGACCTAGAATTTTCACTTCTCCAGTCATTCTAGTGGCTTTCACCTCTCTCTGAATAACCCTGCATGTTACATGTTTACAGGTGCATTCTGTATTGAGGTATGTTAATAGGGAGCTCTTAAGTGACTTTAAACTGGGGAAGATTTGATGGCGTCTGAGAGGTTATTCCATAATTGTGGTGCTCGGTAGGAAAATTATTAGTCTTTCATATATTAATTACTAGCTTTTGCCCGCGGCTTCGCTCGCGTGGATTTTGGGATTTGTTAAAATAGTTTTTAAAAGAAACATGAGTTTTTTTCACCCCCAACTTGGGATTTTCATAAAATGGTAAAACACGTTTTTTGTTTTTTTTAAATGTAGGAAGTTTATAAATACCAAATTTCACACCTGTAACATCAATGGTTTTTGAAATATAGGTATAGTGATAAGTATTCAACTCCCCTTTTTGCCCCCGCCCCCCCCACTGGATTTTTTGTAAATGGTAAAGCACGTGTTTTTCTATTTTTCATGAAGATTGTAAATACCAAATTTCACACCTGTAACATCTTTGGAAATATAAAACACCAAAAAAGAGCACTCCATATCAATGACCACCATTTTCTGCAACAAGAAAAAAACACACATTCCAAAAAACCTGAGGTAAAATGATGGGGATTCAGTTAACAAAGTATGATCATAGTTTGTGTGCCTGTCACAGGAAATATTTGGAAATATAGGTATACTGATAAAAGTATTCACACCCTTTTCCCCCGACCCCCCCCCCTTAATTGGATTTTTGGAAAATGGTAAAACACGTGGCTTTTTATTTTTCATGAAGATTGTAAATACCACATTTGACACCTGTAACCTCATGGGTTTTTTAAATATAGGTATACTGCTAAAAGTATACAACCCCCCCCCCCCAATAGATTTTTGGTAATTGGTAAAATACGTGTTTTTTTTTTATTTTTCAAGAGGAAACTAACAGGGTTATTCAAAGAGAATCGAAAAGCCACCGCACGTTCGGTGACTTTTCGTTCTCTTCAATTCGGTGCGATTTGGCGATCCCATTTCGGCGACCCTGCGGTGTATTCAGCAAGCACCACAGGGCTGCCGTAATGCAGGGAAAAGCCACCGCATACCTGCCAAAAACTCACCGCAAAATGAGGGCAAACGCACACTGAAACCGGCAAAAACATCTGGATGAAGACGCCGGAGAAACCCGAGCAGGAGCTGATCGCAGAGAAACTAACAGAGAAACTGTTTGCAAAGAAACTACTGAGCGAAAATGTCTGAAATTTATGAGGTCCAATGAATGATAATAAAAAGGGATGTTACAGAAAAAAGAAAACGATTATAAAAAACAAAACAATTGTTTGCAAATCCCTAAAAGGTCCTAAAAAGTCTATTAATAAAGAGACTTTTTACTGCAGAATATTATAATAAACGGTTTATTAGACATTGACTTAAAACGGGAATATTTTAACCTTGAAGCCTAAGGGATCCTCCTGAATAAACCTGCCGAATTAAACCACCGAATGGCAGGGCGATTCTGCAACTTTTCACTGCTGGGTTTTGCTCTCTGAATAGCTGAAGCATTGCTTCTATATGGGGATTCACTGCCCTCGAACAGGCACCGTATGTGCAGGCAATTCGCCAGGATTTGGCGAATTGCCTGCTCTCCGGATAGCCGAATGGCAAGGAAAGGTAACCATACGCTGAATTTCAGCATTCGGTTACCTTTCTCCAGCAATTCGGAGCTCTTTGAATAACCCTGTAAATACCAATTTTCAGGCCTGTAACATCTTCTGATTTTTGAGATACTGTAAGTATCCTGTTTAAAATATTCAACCCCCTTTTTTCGCCCCCCCCCCCCACTTGGATATTTGAAAAACTGTAAAATACGTGTTTTTTTTTATTTTTCAAGAAGAATCTAAATACCGATTTTTCACGTCTGTAACATCTTCTGTTTTTGAGCTATAGGTATCCTGTTTAAAATATTCAACCCGCTTAGGGGGCGGAGTTTCAAAAAATCTTTCCTTAGTGGGTGCCTACGTCATTAATACAGTGTATCTTAAAAATTTCACATTCCTAGGTTAAACGGTTTTAGCTGGGCGTTGATGAGTAGTGATGGCCCGAACACCCCCGTGTTCGGTTCGAATTCGAACTCAAACATCTGAAAAAGTTTGAATTCGAATGCAATTCGAACACCATGCAAGTCTATGGGCTCAAGAGTTCAAAAATTAAAGTGACCTCCAAGAGGGCATATATGCAAGATATTGGCCATAAAAGGTGTATGGCGGTCCGGGTACTGCCCTGGGGGTTCAGGAAACAATGAAAAAAAGTTACAGGGTTATTCAAAGTAGGTAGGGATGAGCCGAACAGTTTAAAAGTTTAGTGATTTTTTTTGGGCTAAATTATGGTTAAACGTATGCAGACTTTGGATGAAAGTAACAATAGGTGCATTAAAATTGGGCCTTTTAGTGCCGTCACACCGTAACCCCTCTGTGGTATTGTGGAAGAGTGCAGGGTAGGACCCTGCAGTCCAATATGAAAATGATATGAATCTGGTAATATAGGCGTCAGTGGCAGTGCACCCAAATATTGTGCCTTTGGTGGCAGCAAGTGCCTTCACACCGTAAGTAACCCCTCTGTGGTATTGTGGAAGAGTGCAGGGTTGGACCGTGCAGCCAAATATTAAAATTATATGAATCTGGTACAGGCGTCAGTGCACCCAAATATTTTGCCTTTGGTGGCAGCAAGTGCCCTGATAGCTGACTGTCAGTGACTGAGAAGACACACTTTCCACCACCAATTCCCAGATATCTGCAACAAGTGAGACCCCCCCAATAGCTGTCACTGGTAGTGAGAAGACACACTGACAGAACAATCTCCTCTCTCTCACTCCTGCATAAAAACACGTGCTGGCTGGGTTCAAGTCTTATATAGTGTGCTGCGGGACTTAGCTCTGTGAGCCCATGATTGGGCAAAATTTGCCCATAGTATTGCACCTAAACTGTGGTCAGGTGCAGGCTGTAGCCATTTACAAGCTTCAGGCCAGTGGAAAAAGTGCATTGTGGTTCATTGTGGGCGAACACGCGGAAATGTTCGTAGTTCACGAACATCCAAACTGGCGATGTTCGAATCGAACTCCGAACACATCGAACCGAACAGCTCATCCCTAATTCAAAAAGATCCGAATTGGAGCCGAAAGGTAACGGAACAGTGAAATTCAGCGTACGATTACCTTTCCTGGCTATTCAGAGAGCAGGCAGTTCGCCAAATCTTGCCAAATTGCCTGCACATACGGTGCCTGTTCGAGGGCAGTGAATCCCCATAGAGAAGCAATGCTTCGTCTTTTCAGAAAACACAAACCAGCAGTGAAAAGTTGCCGAAATGCCCTGATGTTCGGTGGTTTCATTCGACAGGTTTATTCAGGCGAATCCCATAGGCTTCAATGTTTAAAATAATCCGTTTTTAATGCAATATCTAATAAACCGTTTATTTTATTCTGCAGCAAAAAGTCTCTATTTTTAGAATTTTTTTTCAGGATCTTTTAGGCATTTTTTGGTATTTTTTTTTCCGTTTGTTTTCTTAAATCGTTTTTGCTTTTTTCTGTAACAGCCCTTTTTATTATCATTCATTGGATTTTATATGTAAATTTCAGACATTTTCGTTCTGTAGTTTCTTTGCAAACAGCGTTTCACTTTTCAAACATTCAAGCTTACTGTTTTTTTTTGGTTTTTTTTCCACTCCATTCGTCTGCGGTGTCGGGTTTTTCCAGGGGCTGCTCTGAGCTGTAATTGGCAGCTGCTCAGGTTTCTCCGGCATGTTCAGTGGGGTTAATGCAGATGTTTTTGCGCATTTTGGTGTGCGTTCGCCGGGTTTTGCGGTGAGAGTTCATCGGGTTTGCGGCGGCTTTTCCCTGCATTACAGCGGCCCTGTGGTACTTGCTGAATACACCGCAGGGGCGCCGAAATGGGATCGCCAAATCACACCGAATTGAAGAGCACAAAAAGTCACCGAATGTGCGGTGACTTTTCGATTCTTGTTGAATAACCCTGATAAAAAAAAAAAGTGCACCGATTTGGATATCGACTATCAAAAAAAATTTCAAAAAAATGCTTAAAAGATCATAAAAATCTATAATGCCAGTCTGCCAGCCATATTACTAGTCTGCCAGCCTTATTACCAGTCTACAATGCACAATACCAATCTACCAGCCTGACATGAGCTTACAATCTTAAGGGGTCCCACGAGTTTACAACCTAAGGGGTCCTGTTCCTGTGAGCTTACAAACTAAGCAGGTCCTGTTCCCGTGAGCTTACAATCTAAGAGGGAAGAGGAACCTGCTCTAATATATAAATACAGAAAAAATGGCGTTGCGCCCATACTCACGGGAGCGGCAGCAACTGCCAGGAGTAACAGCCCAGTTAATGTATAAAACATAACAAGGAAAAAAAGTGTCATCTGCGCTCGTTTCTATGTATTCCATGTACAACAGAACACTGAGGTTTTTGTTTGTTTCAATGTCCATTGAAACAAACAAAAACCTCAGTGTTTTGTTGTACATGGAATACATAGAAACGAGCGCAGATGACACTTTTTTCTTTCTAATATATAAATGCCTTTTGTAATGCGATGTCAGCTGTGCGCGCACCCATCAGACCTGCTCAGTTGGCCCTCCTGTTGCGGATGGGATGGCGATGGACGCGTTACAAACGCATTTATATAGAGAGATACTCTTGGATAGGATATTGACAAACAAATTCGTGGACATGAATTCTGAGCTGCCCTCTGGGCAAGCTTTCCACCTAGTATAATAATAAACGGTTTATTAGATATTGAATTAAAACGGGAATACTTTTAACATTGAAGCCTATGGGGTAAAACATACAGGGTTATTCAAAGAGAATAGAAAAGTCACCGCACGTTCGGTGACTTTTCGTTCTCCTCAATACGGTTTGATTTGGCGATCCCATTTCGGCAACCCTGCGGTGTATTCAGCAAGCACCACAGGGTCCCCGAATTGCAGGGAAAAGTCACCGCAATCCTGCTGAAAACTCACCGCAAAACACAGCGAATGCATGCCGACAACCCGCAAAAACATCTGGATTAACCCCGCCGAACACGCCGGAGAAACCCAAATAGGAGCCGATCACAGCGCAGAGCAGCTGCCGGAAAAAGCCGACATTCGCAGACGAATGGAGAGAGAAAAAAAAACTGTTTGCTTGAGTGTTTGAAAAGTGAAACGCTGTTTGCAAAGAAACTACTGAGCGAAAATGTCTGAAATTTACATATGAGGTCCAAAGAATGATAATAAAAAGGGCTGTTACAGAAAAAAAAAGTTAAAAAAAATATCGGGAAAAAGTTTTTTGAAAAAGAAATCCCAAAAAATGCTTTAAAAGATCCCAAAAATTCTATAAATAAAAGAGACTTTTTACTGCAGAATATTATAATCAACGGTTTATTAGATATTGAATTAAAACGGGAATATGTTTAACATTGAAGCCTATGGGATTCGCCTGAATAAATCTGCCACATGAAGCCAGCAGGGTTTTGCTCTCTGAATAGACGAAGCATTGCTTTTCTATGGGAATTCACTGCCCTCGAACAGGCACCGTATGTGCAGGCAATTCGCCAGGATTTGGCAAATTGCCTGCTCTCTGAATAGCTGAATGGCCAAGAAAGGTAACCGAACGCTGATTTTCAGCATTCGTTTCCCTTTCGGCAGCCATTCGGATCTCTTTCAGGGTTATTCAAAGAGATTCGAAAAGTCACCGCACGACGTTCGATGACTTTTCGTTCTCTTCAATTCGGTTCCTTTTGCCGATCCCATTTCGGTGACCCTGAGGTGTATTCAGCAAGCACCACAGGGTCCCCGAATTGCAGGGAAAGGTCACCGCAAACCAACCGAAAACGAACCGCAAAACCCACCGAATGCACGCTGAAAACAAGCAAAAACATCTGGATTAACCTTCGAAAAACCCGAGCAGGAGCCGAATCACACAGAGCCGAAGCAGCTGAGACGCAGAGGAGGCAGTGAATAAATTAGCAAAACCATTTGTATGAATCTGTGAAAATGAAACGCTGTTTGCAAAGAAACTACTGAGCGAAAATGTCTGAAATTTACACAGGAGGTCCAGGGAATGATAATAAAGAGGGCTGTTACAGAAAAAAGTAAATAAATAAATAAAAAAAATCGGACTTTTAAAAAAAAAAAGAAAAATGCTTAAAGTATCCTAAAAAATCGATAAATAAAGAGACTCTTTGCTGCAGAATTTTATAATGAACAGTTTATTAGATATTGAATTAAAACGAGAATATTTTTAACATTGAAGCCTATGGGATTCTCCTGAATTAACTTGCCGAATTAAACCACCGAATGGCAGGGCATTAGGGGAACCTTTCACTGCTGGTTTGTGTTCTCTGAATAGCCGAAGCAGTGCTTTTCATGGGGATTTCACTGCCCTCGAACAGGGACCGTATGTTCAGGCAATTCGCTAGGATTTGGCGAATTGCCTGCTCTCTGGATAGCCGAATGGCCAGGAAAGGTAACCGAACGCTGATTTTCAGCGTTCGGTTACCTTTCTCAAGCAATTCGGATCTCTTTGGATAACCCTGTTTATTCAAAATCCTTATTTTCCACACCTTTTTAACATTTGAAATGAACTAACTATCAAATTTGAAATGAACTATCGAATGGATAGACTATTTTGAATTCGATAGTCGATATCCATTTGATAGTTCATTTCAAATGTTAAAAAGGTGTGGAAAATGTTTTACCCCATAGGCTCCAATGTTAAAAATATTCCCGTTTTTTAATTCAATATCTAATAAACCGTTTTATTATATTCTGCATTTTTGTTATATTCATATATTCTTTTATTATATTCTGGGAAGTGCTAGTTTAAGATTAACCCTTTAAGGACCAAGGGTCTATAAAGTCAATGCATTTATGATGTAACAGTTACGGCATTGGTCCTTAAGAGTTTAAAAAAGATTTTAGATATTATTGTTCAGTTTGTTCCCCATCCTTTAGTGATGGCAATGTGGTACACCACCATCTTCAAACACCGCCAGCTGCCAGTGGTTTGAAGCATATGTCTGCTGCTTTCATCAGAAATAGTGTTAATCTATCTATACAAATGTGCCCTGGGGTTATGTGTGCTGTCCTGTCAGTAGGCCCAGAAATGGGAGCCATTTTTTAAAGGAGTAGAGCCCTTGAGCAGGATTGGATCCTGCAAAGGTTCCTGGTGTGGTTCTAACCCTCAAAGGTGTCCTGGGCTGTGTGTGTGTGTGTGTGTGTCTGTCCTTTGGCAGTCAATAGACAAAAAATTGGATAGGATACACCAACTCCAATGCAGCAGTTTCATTGGAACATGGCAGCATAGAGCGTCGTTTCAAATTGTGCAAAAGTCTTTTCCACTGAAGCCTTTCTCCTTCTGTCGTTGTTTCTCCCTTTGTCTAACTCTCCCTGTCTGCATTCTCTTTGTCTGCCTATGTCTCACTCTCTGTATATCTACTGTGACAGGGTGGCTGAGGGAAGGTACATAAGCAGGGAGATGGAAGAAGCTGTCTTTCCGTTATGGGGTTAACCAGTCCTACCAAGTGAGGTTGTAAGTGGCCCAGCTGCTGCTCGTTAGTGGTGTCCAGCCCTATATAAGCCTGCTAGGATTAGCCCAGAAGCAGCTGACCGGAGACAGAAGAGGTTGGAGCTTGCTGGTGAGGAAACCAGAACTTTATGTGCTAAAAGGTATGCTGTTTGTTTTGACTGGGAACCAGCCTAGCTGGCCAGTTGTCACATTTTCCCTGGTTTTGACCGTGCCCCCTGGTGGTGAAGGGCCTCCATGTCTGTTTTTCCCTGTGGTGGGTTTGGCTGTGCTGTCTGGGGCTGATCTGGCTGGGGTTCTGTTGTGATCTCCTGGTCTTGGGTCACATGGCCCAATCATAAAGACCCACTCCATATATATATATATCCCAGCAGCACAGAGCCTCATTGACGATTTGTGGAGTTTTATGGTGGTTGTGTCCAGTTCATGTTCCCAGCATTGCTGAAAAGCATTCCTGTCCAAGTTTATTCTGGTTTTGACCTCGGCTGTGTTTCCTGATGATCCTTTTCTGCCTACTCCTGGTTTTTCTGTGTGCTGATCTGTTGCCAAACTTTTGCCTGTATGACCATTCTTATGTTTCATGTACCTTGTTTTGTCTTAGTTTAGTATATACTCAGAGGCCACATACAAGGACCTCTTTAGGGTAGTCTTTCTGTATTTCTGGTTAACCCTTGCTTTTCTTGTTCCTCTGGCTCTGTAAATCTTTGAGGGATTCTTAGATAGAAATCATTGGGATCCCTTTAGTTTTCTCCCTGGTCCTCCTGTCTCATGTGTCTCAGTCTGGTTTCTGCTTAGCCCTGGAATCTGTATTAACCTGTCCTGTATCTAGTCAGGGGCGTCGTAACATGGGGGTGGGGGGGTGCGGCCCGCACCAGGGGACACCCACCCTTAGGGTGACACCATCACCCTAAGGGCGGGTGTCTCACCCTGCGCCACGTGTTCGCTACCTGTGAGCGTCCGAAGCTATGCAGCTTTGGCGCTCGCCTGGGGGAAACACGTCACCAGCCGAGTTCTCCCGAGATCGCGGCTGGTCACGTGGCTCCCGCAGACGAGCGCCCAAGCTCCATGCCAGACGCTCAGAGGGAGCAGAACACACGGCGCAGGAGGTGAGCTGGGGGCAAATCCACGAGCTGCTGGGGGCAGTATCCATGAGCTGGGGGCAGTATCCATGAGCTGGGGGCAGTATATCCATGAGCTGGGGCAGTATATCCATGAGCTGGGGGCAGTATATCCATGAGAGGAGCTGGGGGCAGTATATCCATGAGAGGAGCTGGGGGCAGTATCCATGTGTGCTGGGGGCATATCCGTGTGAGCTGGTCTGGGGCAATATATCCATGTGTGAGCTGGTCTGGGGCAATATATCCATGTGTGAGCTGGTCTGGCGCAATATATCCATGTGTGAGCTGGTCTGGCGCAATATATCCATGTGTGAGCTGGTCTGGCGCAATATATCCATATGTGAACTGGGGGCAATATATATCCATGGGTGAGCTGCTGGGGGCAATATATATCCATGGGTGAGCTGCTGGGGGCAATATATAACCATGTGTGCTTTCACTGCCTTCAAGCAGGCACCGTACTTGCTGGCAGTTGGCAAAAATTCGTGTGAGCATATGAGAGTGCTCCACAGCAATAAACCTCACAGTAATGTGCGCTGTGTGTATGAGCATTCAGTGTTATATGGGAGTACTGATTTAGTAGTAAGAGTAGTTAAACAAAATCCGTAAAACTCGGGGGTGTGACACCATAGGTTACCGCACCGGGTGACACCAACCCTAGTGACGCCACTGTATCTAGTCAGCAGCTCACCTGCCTAAAGGGCTGTACTCCTTTGTTCCAAGCCACAACGATGGCCCAAGCGGGTGCCAATCGTTACACCAGTATTTGTTAGACAGAAATTATGTTGTGTTTAGGCTCCCAACAAGTGGAGTAGGTTTTTTGTTTTATGATTTGTTTTGCTGAATTGAACCTGCAAAGTAATTTTATACTGCAGAAATAAAGCAAGAGAAACCTGAATGGCTGTCTCCGCAGTGCCTTTGTCTCACACTGTTTCTCTGTGTGTCACTTTCAATATTTGATCTCTAAAAGGGTTATTCAGAGAGGTTCGAAATGTAACCAGACACTGAAATTCAGTGTACAGTGACATTTCGGGGCTATTCAGAGAGCAGGCAGTTCACCAAATTTTGACGAATTGCCTGCACGTACGGTGCTTGTTCAAAGGCAGTGAAATCCCCCATAGAGAAGCATTGGACCTTTTTATATGTAAATTCCAGGCATTTTCGTTCAGTAGTTTTTTTGCAAACAGCATTTCAATTTTCAAACTTTCAAGCGTACTGTTTTTTTTTTAACCCGGTTTGTCTGCGTGTCGAGTTTTTCAGCGGCTGCTCTGCACTGTGATTGGCAGCTCGTCGGCTTTTTCTGTCATGTTCGGCGGGGTTTTTTCAGCGGTTTCTGCAGGTGTTCGGTGAGTGTTTGGCGGGTTTTTGCTGGACTCTGGGGACCCTGTGGTTGTACTTGAATACACCACAGGGTCGGCAGACTAGAATCGCCGAATTGCGGGTAATGAAAGGGCACCGAAATGTTGGCGACATTTCGGGGCTCTCTGAATAACCCTGTATGTCTCTGTATCGCTCTGTGTCACTCTCTTTATCTCTCATTGTTTCTTTCGCTATCAGGTCTATTCACTAAAAGGTGAAATTCTGGAGAACTGGCAGGAGAAGAGAACAATCTAGACCAAATAGCCGATTTGGAAAGTGAGATTAAAGGGAGTTTTATCCAGTCATTCTCCTGAGATTCACATTTCTTTGAATAGATCTGTATGTCTCTCACTTTCTTCCTCTGTGGGTCTCTCACCAGGGGTCCAGTCCTGGGGAAAAAGTGAGGGAACTCACCCACGAAATCCACAACCCCTATTACTAGGGATGCACCGATACCACTTTTTTTAAGACCACGTACGAGTACCAATACTTTTTATTTAATGTCATGTGATCACTTTCCAATAAGAACATTTTATAAATATATCTCTGGGGATATATATATGTAGGTCTGGGGGTATATATAATATATATATATATATATTACAGCATATAGGTCTGTTGGGGTATGTATATATGCCCCCACAGACATCTGTATATGTCTGTGGGGGCATATATATACATGCCCCAACAGACCTATATGCTGTGTATATGTGTGTATATATTATATATATATATATATATATGCCCCCAGACCTACACACTATATATACCCCCACAGACCTACTTATAATAGTGTATGTATGTACCCCCACAGACCTATATATAGTATATATATGCCCCCATAGACGTCTGATAACTCTGCAGACTGCATTTTTCTTTGGCAAACTTCCGGAAGCCAGCGGTGGCTTTCCGGTCGGTATCCAAGGGGCGGGCGCGGCTGGCAGAGTGCTCTAACGGCACGCTAGGGATGTGCGTTTCGGGTTTCGGAATTTTGGAATTTTCATGAAATTTCCCGATTCGTGTTTTCGGATGCGGCCGATTTTCCAAAAATTTTTAGATCCGAAAATGGCAGATCCGAAAAGTTTTCCGAGCCGAAACGAAATATTTTCGGAATTTTCGAATGTACTTGAAATGTGTCAAATCAAAATTTATCGCTTTGAAACGAGGAGAACAGACGTTCCGAAAAAACGAAAATTTCCGAAAATACGAAAAGTCGATACAAAAAAGTGACACGAAAATACGAAAAATGGTCGATATTCCGAAAAAAAATGTGCACGAAAAACGAGTCGAACCGAATCGAAACAGAAATCGGTCGAAACGAGCCGAATCGAAAAGTTTAAAAATCCGAAAAATCAAATGGAACCGAAATAAAAATCGGTGCACAAGCCTACGGTACGCTGCCAGGCCCCATCCAGGTGGATATTAAGCTCCGAGCGGCCGCAGGAAAAGGTTTCAGCCCAGCCGCTCGCATCACTTGGTAACTGCCTGGCGCGATCGCGCAATCCCGGAAGTTACTTAAGGCACTGGACCCCCAAGAATAATATACCCAGGCCAGTTGCGTAGCGTGGGTTGTCAGCGCCCGGGGCCAGCAAGAATTGTGCGCCTCCCCCCAACCTGTGGACACGTTATCATGCCCTGATCCCTTCACCATTAGGACATTGAACCCTTAACTGTGATACAACAACCACTCGCGGATACTTGGTTCCAGCCAAACAACATGGTACTCTAGGCTAGGGTATAAACAGCCGCATACTTGAAGTTGTGAAAATGAAAGTCTTTTTATTCCAGCATAAACAAACACCACACTTGCCTTTGAATTCACTATGCAGGTGATTAAACAAAAATACAAATGAAAACTAGGGATGCACTAATACACTTTTTTGTAACACTGAATACGAGTACGATATATTTTTTAAAAGTACTCACTGATACCGAGTACCGATACATTTATTTTATGTCATGTGAACGCTTTCCAAAAAGAACAGACCTCATATAAAAATGCCCCCCTGCTCACAAGTATATATCCCCCCAGATACATATACACAGAATGTCCCCAGCTCACATGGATATTGCCCCAGCTAGCTCTCGCTAGGGATGTGCATTTCGGAATTTTCACGAAATTTCCCGATTCGTGTTTTCGGATGCGGACGTTTTTTTTTTTTTCCGAAAATTTTTAGATCCGAAAATGGCAGATCCGAAAAGTTTTCCGAGCCGAAACGAAATATTTTCGAATGTACTTGAAATGTGTCAAATCGAAATTTATTGCTTTGAAACGAGGAGAACAGACGTTCCGGAAAAACGAAAATTTTCGAAAATACGAAACGTCAATACAAAAAACGAGCAAAGTGACACGAAAATACGAAAAATGGTCGAACTTCCGAAAAAAATGTACATGAAAACGAGTCGAGCCAAACCGAATCGAAACAGAAATCGGTCGAAACGAGCCGAATCGAAAAGTTTAAAAATCCGAAAAATCTAATCGAATCGAACCGAAAAAAAAATTGGTGCACAAGCCTAGCTCTCGCGTGGATGTTGCACAAGCCTAGCTCTCGCATGGATATTGCCCCAGCCAGCTCTCGCATGGATATTGCCCCAGCCAGCTCTCGCATGGATATTGCCCCAGCCAGCTCTCGCATGGATATTGCTCCAGCCAGCTCTCGCATGGATATTGCCCCAGCTCCGGATGCCGGCAGGGGTTGGGGGCCAGATGCCATGCAGCGGGTGTGCCACTGCCCGGTCCTGAACAGCGTGAGAGTCTGTGTTGAAAGGGAGGCAGCTGCGTACGTGAGTGCGTGCGTGCGTGCGCAGGTCACGCGGTCCGGCCAGTCAGGTGGTACAGAGACTCAGTACCACCTGACTAGTCGGACCGAGTGACCTGCGCCCGCACGCAGCCGCCTCCCCTTCAACACAGACTCACGCTGTTCAGGACCTCCGACCGGGCACTCTCGCTGCACGGCATCTGGGCCCCCTCAACCCGCGGGACCCAGCGGGTCAGTCCAGGCCTGAACTTTTAGGGGCGCAAATTTCTTTTGAAATTATGCGCCCCTAAGAAAACTGCACCCGGGGCCACGGCCCCCCCACGCTACACCACTGACCCAGGCACTGGACCCTCAAGAATAATATACCCAGCACTGGACCCTCAGAATTATAAACCCAGGTACCGGACCCCAGAATAATATACCCAGGCACTGGAAAAAAGACAAGACAGAGGAGATATGATAGAAACATTTAAATACGTAAAGGGAATACACAAGGTAGAGGAAGGGAGTATATTTAAAAGGAAACAAAGTAGCAAAACAAGAGGACATAGTCTTAGATTAGAGGGGCAAAGGTTTAAAAGTAACATCAGGAAGCATTATTTTACTGAGAGGGTGGTGGATACATGGAACACTCTTCCAGTAGAAGTGGTAGAGGCCAAAACAGTGATTGAATTTAAGCAGGCATGGGATAGGCATAAGGCTATCCTAAATAAAAGATAAATCCAGGTAAAGTATCCATGTAATTGGGCAGACTAGTTGGGCCGAAAGGTTCTTACCTGCCAACATTTTCTATGTTTCTATATACCCAGGTACTGGACCCCCAGAATTATAGGGCACAAGAACAGGTGGTAATTGAAAAAAATATACCTCTGGAGTACCCCAGATACAGTAAGGGTACTCCTAGGGTTCACAGCAAATTGATTTTATTAAAAGAGCACTTTGCTTCTTAACCCCTTCGCTGCGGAGGACGCGCTCAACGCGTCCACCCGCAGGTAACGTTCCTTGCGGTGGACGCGCTGAGTGCGTCCTCCCTTTGGGGCCAGCGATCGGCCGGGTTCCGGCCGATCGCTGGACCCCCCGGTGCAGGCTAACATCCTCGATGTCAGCCCAGCACCCGGAACCGCCGCCGGCCTAATTAGGTGTCATCGCGGCGGCGCGATGACACCTAATTCAGGCGCCCCCCCGCATGTGCGGAGGAGGCGCCTGAAAGGGAGGGGGGAGGTCTCTCCCTCCCGATCGCCAGGGCGCAGGGGGTTAATACAGGCACCGTTTGGAAGGGCACAGCCTGCCCTTCCTAACGGTACCTGGAATTAACCCCATGGGGGCTGGATCACGAATCGGCGCCGGTTCGTGATCCTTTCCCGGAGCTGGCCGACATCTTGGATGTCGGCCAAGCTTCCGGGAATGCCCCCTGAGGACTGGCGTCATCGTGCATAGCACGATGACACCAGTCCTGGAGTTAACCCCTAACTGCCACCAATGGTGGAGATAGGGGGTTCCAATGAACCCCCTATCTCCCGATCCGTGGCAGTTAGGGGTTAATGTTTGATATTGTTGGATCGGCCAGAGCATGGCCGTTCCAACAATACCAAACTTGACTATGAAAAAAGTTTTTTAAAAATTAAAAATAAAATATTTTTAAAAAAAATAAACAAGTTTTTTTTTCTTTTTTTTGTTCGTTATTGCAGCAATATTGTTCCCATTTCAATTATAATTTGAACAATGATGCTGCACTAACGATTTTTGTATGCGGTGCGTTTGTTAAAAATCGCGTAATTTTCCCCAAAAAAAATGTAACGAGACCCCATCTCTAATTTTTTTAACAAGCGCACCCCATACAAAATATAACCGCAATTGCTCGCATGTTAAAATGTGAAAAAAAAAACACTTTACAACGTTGTAAATTATTGAAAATTCATATCTTATTGCATTTTTTGTTATAATATACAGACAGGTCATGACGTGTGTATAATATATATATATATATATGACATATTATGAATCTGCCGAGTCTGACGGAAAGAACGATATATAATATGTCTGGGTCATATACTAAAATAAGCCTTCAAAACACGTTTAAACATGATGAGCAAAATCGGTAAAAATTAGCTCAGCACAGAGGCGGGAAATGCCTCAGCAGCGAACGGGTTAATTATTGTACCATGTGTGGCAGACTAGATCTATATTTCTAAGGGTCTGCCTGTATATATGTGTCTATCTCCTCCAGATAGAGTTATGTTCATATTTGTGTCTGACCATTTGGTAAGTGTATCCCTGGGTCCACAGCTGAGATGTAATCAAAATGTTTAGCTTTCTCCCTTGGGGGGAGGATATAACACGTAGCTGTAAAGAGGGAATTTCTTTGTACACTAACATAGAAAATCACACCTTAGCAGCCAGGTCGGCCCCAAGAGAGTTGGACCCTATCTTCAAAGACAGGAAGCGCATCCTTGATCTCTAAGGGGGGTCTGGAGGGAAGAGGGATGGGCACTCTGGGAATTGTAGGCAAAGGCTCTGCCAGCTAGGAGGCTGGACTTAGAAAAAGGCAGCCCTATATATATTCTGAATCAAGCATGGCTCAGGCCTGATCACTTGGGGTACCTTCTAAAGAGGATTGATCGGTCCATGTTCCTATCTCTAGACTCCAGGAGGCCATGGAGGAATAGTTCTTCGTAAGTAACGCTCTATGGTTAAACCTTTTTCTTTTTATTGCTGTGTATTGTATAAGTAATTGATTTATTCTAGTTATAAGTTTTTATGTAACAAAGCACTGTGATTCTTCTATCATAAATAAACAGAAAAATATTTAAGTTTTGACTCTGGCTGATGAAATCCACGCTAACTAAGAGATTGGGAGTATTGCTATTTGCCTTAAGCTCGGTTATATATAAGAAATTGCGTGTTGCGGTCGTCAGGGAATTGTGGGATCCGTAGTCACTGTCCAAGTCCAGGATAGTGCGGCTGCTAAGCCCTGCGTCTCCTGTTGCAACGCGCGTAGTGTCCGTGAGGACTGGTGGCAGCGTTATTAATAGAATAAGAAAGTGAGTTCCAGGATTGTGAGAGACGTAGTGAGTACGCGCTTCAGGAGAAGACTTGTGCTGCGTTGCAATCCTGGGATCAGTATATCGCGCTCTACGTGCCTGTTGTGAGAGGTAGTGTGGCCGGGATGGGTAGAGAAGTGCGCGTAATTATCTGGGTCTAGGATAGATAGATAGTGTGCGGCTTAACCCGGCGTCTTTGCGCAGCAGCGCGCGTAGTGGGTCGTGACAACTGGTGGCAAGCGGTGGGATATCAGGTTAGTATTTGGATCTGTGAAGCAACATAGACCCAGATACTAAAGAAATTGGTTTTCCAATTTCCAGAGCAGAACTCAGTGCATTTATTAGAATTTACACAATACACAGCAGTTCCCTTCCCCTTCTTTGTTTTTCTTTTCTATCTTTTATTTGGCTGGAGTGAGAATGTCGCAGCAATCATCAAAAAAGACTTTGGAACAATTATGTCGAGACAAAAATATTTCGACGAAGGATAAAAAGAAAGATGAACTTTTGCAAGCCCTCGAGGATTACGAGGCGAGGCAAGGGTGATACTGCCCTGGATGTTTACTTGCAGACTGTTTTAAAACATGTGGACTCTGTGGACTCGCAGACGTGGCTTCAGCTCATCCTGCAGTACCAAGAGCGAGAGGAGCACAGAGCTGATGCTGAACGCGAAGCAGCGGAGCGCAGAGCCAAGCAAGAGGCGGCAGCGCGCCAAGCGGACCAAGACGAGAGGAGCGCAGAGCGGAACGCGAAGCTGCGGAGCGCAGGGCTGTGGGTGAGCGAGAAGCGGCGGAGCGCCAAGCCGAACGGGCACATCAGCTCGCTCTGGCACAGGCAAGCAGAACGCCATTATCTCCTGCCCCTGCGGGCGCTGCAGAGCTCTCTACGCCCAGACCTCGTGCAGAGAACTCTCCCACCCTTGACAAAGATGGGGACCTGGATGTGTTCCTGCAAAGTTTTGAAAAGACTTGTCGACAGTACCAGCTGCCCAAGGAGCAATGGGCCAGGTACCTCACTCCTGGACTAAAAGGTCCAGCGCTCGAAGCCTTTGCAGAATTACCGGCTGAGAGCGACCAGGACTGTGAGGCGATTAAAGCCACATTGCAGAGACGGTATAACCTCACGCCAGAGGTATATCACAAAAAGTTCAGGTCCTTGCAGAAACGGGCCGCGGAGAGCTACTCTGCAGTTGTGAGCCACCTGACCACCCTATTTCGACAATGGGTCAGGGGGCTGAAGATTGATACCTTGGAATCCCTGGAAGGCCTGTTAATCAAAGAGCAGTTCGTGCAGCTGTGCCCACCTGAGATACAGGAATGGCTTCTGGATCGCAAACCCGAGACGGCCCTGGAAGCTGGTGAGCTGGCCGATTTCCACGCGGCCAACAGAGCGTCTGTAGACCGGAGCAGAGGTTTCCCCAAAGGATCGTCTGGATGGAAGCCCAACTCCAACCGACCCCCTGACACCAAGCCGGCGGTGCCTCCCTCTGTGCCAGTCTCTGCTGGGGATGGGAGAAGTGAAATCCGCTGGTGCTTTATCTGCAACAGCGGGAGCCACCTCAGGTCAGCGTGCCCCGAGAGGAAAAGACCGGCACCCACATCTGGAGGGGGGCGCCCCTCCGGGTCACCCTCCGTCTTGTTCGTGACCAGCTCGGAGGGCAGTGCCAATGTAAATATGCAGACGGTGACGGTTGGATCCAAGGTAACTTTCGGGTTAAGAGATACAGGGGCTGAGATGACTTTGGTGCGCCCCGAATTGGTCAACCCTGCAGACTTTATTCCTGGCAGGACTATAGCCGTAAAAGGTTTTGGTGGGGTACATCCTGCGGTGCCAATGGCACGTGTTTACCTGGACTGGGGAGAGGTCTGAGGGAGGTGGGGTGTCCGAAAACATTCCTACAAATGTATTACTCGGTACTGATTTGGGTAAATTGTTGTCGCAATATGTGCCGGAAAATTATGTCGGGGGTACCCAAACCCCCTCGTAGCCCTACAGTGGAGAGGGCTCTGTGTGAGCGTACACAACAGGACCCCTGTTTGGAGGGACGTGAGATGGTGGTGAATCAGTCTGCGCCCGAGTCAGGTGTGTCTGCGGAGTTGTGT
Organism: Leptobrachium leishanense; assembly: GCA_009667805.1. NCBI lineage: Eukaryota > Metazoa > Chordata > Amphibia > Anura > Megophryidae > Leptobrachium > Leptobrachium leishanense. The sequence continues at coordinate 124,847,409 of CM019068.1, forward strand.
GATAGTGAGGGGAGACGGTGTGACTGGGAGGACGGGCGGGGGTGAGTGAAAGCCAGCCTGTACCCATACCATCCACCCCCCTGGGTCCCATGGGCGAGGGGGCCACCATTGCCATAGTTACCCGCCAGCAGTCTGCCCGGAAGCAGGGCTTGGAGCCACTGGCCAATCTGGTGGGGCTGCTGGCCGACAGGCATGCTGAGGGGGGGGTCGAAGCCCCTTCCGACCTAACCCAGTCCCCAGTGGTGGCGCAGGAGGCTGTCTCTGAGCCTGGGGCTGACGCTGAGATCGGTGCTGACTCTGAGGCCGAGGTGCAGAGTCCCGAGTTTCAGGAGGCCCAGCAGACAGACCCCACGCTCGAGAAACTGAAGGAGCGGGCTAGGCCAGTGTCCCCATGGTCCAGGCCCACTAACAGGCCAGATTGCAGATCACCTTGGGGAAATGCAGACTGAATCCTGCAATCACTGAGCAGCAAATCATAACACCTGTGCTGTGCTTCAGATATCTGGCAAACCTGGCCTGTTAGTGGGCCCTGAGGGCCTGGGTTGGGGACCACTGGGCTAGGCGACCCCCTCACTGGCCTGGATAAGGAACGAGTCTACTGGGAAAAAGAGAGGTTATATCGAGAGACTCTACCGGGGGACGGGCAAGGTCCCTGGGTAATGGAGAGGCAACTTGTGGTGCCCCAGAGGTATAGGGACCAGTTGCTGAAGGTGGCCCACGCTATTCCCATGGCTGGGCATTTAGGGGTGCACCGGACGAAGTCTCGCCTGGCGCATCACTTCTACTGGCCTGGGATGGGCACCGAGGTAGCCAACTACTGTCGCTCGTGTCCCGAGTGTCAGAAGGTTGGGAAGCCAGGGGAGGTGGGTAAGGCCCCTTTAATTCCCCTCCCCATAGTGAGTGAACCCTTTGAGAGGGTGGCCGTAGATATTGTGGGGCCCTTAGCTATTCCCAGTAGCTCAGGGAAGCGTTTTATCCTGACCGTGGTGGACTATGCCACCCGGTACCCGGAGGCCGTGGCACTCTCATCCATCAGGGCTGACAAGGTGGCCAATGCGTTGTTGGGCATATTCTCATGCGTGGGGTTTCCCAGAGAGATGCTCACCGACCAGGGCCCCCAGTTCACCTCTGATCTGATTCAGAGCCTATGTCAAAAGGTACAAGTCGAGCACTTGGTGACCAGTGCCTACCACCCGCAGACCAATGGCTTGTGCGAACGGTTCAACGAACCCTGAAACAAATGCTGCGGACATTTGTGGAGTCGTAGGGAGAGACTGGGAGCGATACCTACCCCATCTCCTCTTTGCCTACTGGGAGGTACCACAGGAATCCACGGGCTTCTCCCCATTTGAGTTACTCTATGGACTGAGAGTGTGCGGCCCCCTCGCCCTGATGCGGGAGGGTTGGGAGGGAAAACTGGGGTCCCCCAAGACATCGGTAGTAGAGTATGTGTTGAAGTTCAGAGAGAGAATGCAAGCCATAATGGGCGAGGTGTATGACAATCTGAAAGCTGCCCAGTCCAAACAGAAGCAGTGGTATGACAGAGGTGCCCGGGAGAGAGTGTTTGAGGTGGGCCAGAAGGTGCTTGTGCTGATTCCCACGAGGCAGAACAAACTGCAGGCGGCCTGGGAGGGCCCGTTTACTATACTCCAGAGGATGAATGAAGTAAACTATGTGGTGGCTCTGGATGAGAGGGGAAAGCGTAACAAGGTTTATCACATTAATATGATCAAGGCCTACTACGAAAGGGACCCCCGCGGTCCTAACCGTGTGCAGTCTGCCTGGGGATGAGCCAGAAGCTGACCCCCTCCTTGATCTGTTGGCTGCAGCCAGGGCTCCAGACGACTTAGACGCTGCCCAGATCAATGCGGACTTAAGCGAGAGTCAGAGGGGGCAGCTATCTCGCACACTGGCCCCCTACCACAGCATTTTCACTGGAAAACCGGGTCAAACCTCTCTGGTGGCCCACCACGTGGATACGGGAGACCACCATCCCCTCCGAGAGGCTGCATACAGGGTGTCTCTGGAGGTGAAGGCGGACATTAGAAGGGAGATAATGCTAGGCGTAATCTGCAAATCGCACAGCCCCTGGGCCTTCCCCGTGGTACTGGTCCCCAAGAAGGATAAGACCACCCGATTCTGTGTGGACTACCGGCGGTTGAATCTAGTAACTGCCTTCGACGCGTATCCTATGCCCCGCATTGATGCATTACTTGACCAACTAGCTGGGGCCAAGTTCCTCAGCATTATGGATCTGAGCCGGGGCTACTGACAGATCCCAATGACTCCGGAAGCTCAAGAGCGGTCTGCCTTTATCACCCCCTTTGGGTTGTATGAGTTCCAAGTCATGCCCTTTGGGATGAAAAATGCTCCTCCCACCTTCCAGCGGCTAGTTAATCACCTCCTAGAGGGGCAGGAGGGGCATGCGGTGGCCTATCTGGATGATATTGCAGTGTTCAGTGACAGCTGGGAGCAGCACCTGGGTCACCCGACCAGGGTCCTAGACCGCATATCAGCAGCTGGGCTAACCATCAGACCTGACAAGTGCCAGTTGGGCATGGCAGAGGTACACTACCTGGGACATAGGGTGGGAGGGGGGACCCTACGCCCCGAGCCCACTAAAGTAGAAGCCATAGCGGCCTGGCCAGTCCCCACTACAAAAAAGCAGGTGATGTCTTTTCTGGGTACAGCAGGCTATTATCGAAAGTTTGTGCCCCATTATAGCACGCTAGCAAAGCCCCTGACAGTCTTGACAAAAAAGGCTCTGCCCCGTGTGGTGGAATGGACCCCTGCATGTGGAACAGCCTTTGATAGTTTAAAGCATGGCCTCACCAGTCCTGCAGGCCCCAGACTTCAACCGACGATTCGTAGTCCAAACGGATGCTTCCAACTATGGCCTGGGAGCCGTATTAAGCCAGGTGGATGGGAAGGGCGAGGAACACCCCGTGGTATACCTCAGTCGCAAGCTGTTGACCCGGGAAGTGGCCTATGCCACTGTAGAGAAAGCGTGTCTGGCGATTGTCTGGGCCCTACAGAAACTACAGCCCTACCTATATGGGCGCCAGTTCACAGTGATAACTGACCATAATCCCCTACACTGGCTACATACGTTGGCTGGAACGAATGGGAAGCTCCTCCAGTGGAGTCTTTCCCTCCAGCAATATGAATTCTCCATACAGCATAAGAAGGGCAGCATGCATGATAATGCGGATGGGCTCTCCCGGCAAGGGGAAGACATGTGTTAAGACGCACGTGAGAGGCATGGTAGCCTCACTTGTTGCATCTCCCTTTGTATGGGAGATGTGGCAGACTAGATCTATATTTCTATCTATATAAGGGTCTGCCTGTATATATGTGTCTATCTCCTCCAGATAGAGTTTTGTTCATATTTGTGTCTGACCATTTGGTAAGTGTATCCCTGGGTCCACAGCTGAGATGTAATCAAAATGTTTAGCTTTCTCCCTTGGGGGGAGGATATAACACGTAGCTGTAAAAAGGGAATTTCTTTGTACACTAACATAGAAAATCACACCTTAGCAGCCAGGTCGGCCCCAAGAGAGTTGGACCCTATCTTCAAAGACAGGAAGCACATCCTTGATCTCTAAGGGGGGTCTGGAGGGAAGAGGGACGCCTTTAGGCAATTAAAGATTAACGACAAAGTGCACTGGGCATGCTCCAGAGATGGGCACTCTGGGAATTGTAGGCAAAGGCTCTGCCAGCTAGGAGGCTGGACTTAGAAAAAGGCAGCCCTATATATATTCTGAATCAAGCAAGGCTCAGGGCTGATCACTTGGGGTACCTTCTAAAGAGGATTGATCGGTCCATGTTCCTATCTCTAGACTCCAGGAGGCCATGGAGGAATAGTTCTTCGTAAGTAACGCTCTATGGTTAAACCTTTTTCTTTTTATTGCTGTGTATTGTATAAGTAATTGATTTATTCTAGTTATAAGTTTTTATGTAACAAAGCACTGTGATTCTTCTATCATAAATAAACAGAAAAATATTTAAGTTTTGACTCTGGCTGATGAAATCCACGCTAACTAAGAGATTGGGAGTATTGCTATTTGCCTTAAGCTCGGTTATATATAAGAAATTGCGTGTTGCGGTCGTCAGGAAACGGCAGGGAATTGTGGGATCCGTAGTAACTGTCCAAGTCCAGGATAGTGCAGCTGCTAAGCCCTGCATCTCCTGTTGCGATGCGCGTAGTGTCCGTGAGGACTGGTGGCAGCGTTATTAATAGAATAAGAAAGTGAGTTCCAGGATTGTGAGAGACGTAGTGAGTACGCGCTTCAGGAGAAGACTTGTGCTGCGTTGCAATCCTGGGATCAGTATATCGCGCTCTACGTGCCTGTTGTGAGAGGTAGTGTGGCCGGGACGGGTAGAGAAGTGCGCGTAATTATCTGGGTCTAGGATAGATAGATAGTGCGCGGCTTAACCCGGCGTCTTTGTGCAGCAGCGCGTGTAGTGGGTCGTGACAACTGGTGGCAAGCGGTGGGATATCAGGTTAGTATTTGGATCTGTGAAGCAACATAGACCCAGATACTAAAGAATTGGTTTTCCAATTTCCAGAGCAGAACTCAGTGCATTTATTAGAATTTACACAATACACAGCAGTTCCCTTCCCCTTCTTTGTTTCTCTTTTCTATCTTTTATTTGGCTGGAGTGAGAATGTCGCAGCAATCATCAAAAAAGACTTTGGAACAATTATGTCGAGACAAAAATATTTCGACGAAGGATAAAAAGAAAGATGAACTTTTGCAAGCCCTCGAGGATTACGAGGCGAGGCAAGGGTGATACTGCCCTGGATGTTTACTTGCAGACTGTTTTAAAACATGTGGACTCTGTGGACTCGCAGACGTGGCTTCAGCTCATCCTGCAGTACCAAGAGCGAGAGGAGCGCAGAATTGATGCTGAACGCGAAGCAGCGGAGCGCAGAGCAGAGCAAGAGGTGGCAGCGCGCCAAGCGGACCAAGACGAGAGGAGCGCAGAGCGGAACGCAGGGCTGTGGTTGAGCGAGAAGCAGCGGAGCGCCAAGCCGAACGGGCACATCAGCTCGCTCTGGCACAGGCAAGCAGGACGCCATTATCTTCTGCCCCTGCAGGTGCTGCAGAGCTGTAAACTGTGCTCTCTGCCAGCTTCGGCGCTCACCTGTGGGAAACACGTCACCAGCCGAGTTCTCCCGAGATCGCGGCTGGTCACGTGGCTCCCGCAGACGAGCGCCCAAGCTCCATGCCAGACGCTCAGAGGGAGCAGAACACGCGGCGCAGGAGGTGAGCTGGGGGCAAATCCACGAGCTGCTGGGGGCAGTATCCATGAGCTGGGGCAGTATCCATGAGCTGGGGCAGTATCCATGAGCTGGGGCAGTATCCATGAGCTGGGGGAAAATCCATGAGCTGGGGGAAAATCCATGAGCTGGGGGAAAATCCATGAGTTGGGGCATTATATCCATGAGTTGGGGCATTATATCCACGTGCTGGGGCAGTATATCCACGAGCTGGGGAAGTATATCCACGAGCTGGGGGCATATCCACGAGCTGGGGCAGTATATCCACGAGCTGGGGCAGTATATCCACGAGCTGGGGCAGTATATCCACGAGCTGGGGCAGTATATCCACAAGCTGGGGCAGTATATCCACGAGCTGGGGCAGTATATCCATGAGAGTGACACCATGCACTAAAAAAATCAGAAGAGAACATCCATTGTGCAGTATATTTAATAAAAACAGTGTTAAAACAAACTCACAAAAATAGAGCACATATACAAAGTGCAAAACAGCATTTGCCACAATGGCCAGAACCTCCCGATCTCTGTACTCCAAACCTCTGGGCTGCAGTCCATAGAACGAAGTCCGTTGGGATGGAACACTGGCTCAGCATGGATCAAGATCCATTGGAAATGGAACACTTGCACAGCAAAAATATTCGGCTCGGCTTCTGGCTTGATTTCTGGCATATAAGAACTTGCTCAATGCATTTCGTGGGACACAACCCACTTCCTCAGGAGCTAGTTCACAAATGTCCTTACAGCTCTTTTATACATTTCTATATGCACAATGATTAAACAATTAAAAAATGCAAAACCGCTGATATAAATTACTGAAGGATGCCGGTTTCATTATGCTTCCACCCGCTTCTGAAGTAATTCCTTCTCTGCGCAGGCGCCGTTGGACATATCACGCCTCCCAATGTCAGCGTGCACCTTTTCCTCTTCCACTGCTCGAAAGAGGCAGAGTTCGATTGCGCATGCGTCACCTATGGTACGCTTCGATAATACGTTCCAAAGGACTTTCACATTCCACCACTCGAAGGAGACAGAGTCCAATTGCGCATGCGCCTCCCCTGGCATGCTCCGATAAATCCTCTGTAATACGCTCTAATGAACTTTTTCACCGGCATCCTTCTTATCACCCTATTGCAGCTTTGCCAATATTGTGTTAAACATGATTTAAAACTTGCAATATTACTTTGCTGACACCTACAAATTAATACAATTTACAAAATGAGCTATACGAAGAATACACAGTATAATTTTTGCAATTTATTGCAATGCACTCCAATACAGAATTACTCCAATACAGATGTTACTTCTAAACCCAAGACAAAAAACAATATAACCAATTTACCTAAAGAGAGAGAGAGAAAAACATCTTTAGAATTTAATCCATGAATGCCAATATATCAATTTCATTAAGTCCCTTTCCATTAAGAGTTCCCAATTTATAAATCCATTCCGTTTCTTTCTTTGTTAGTTTGACCGCAACATCCCCTCTCCAATCTGGTTCAACAAAATCTATCCCAAGACTAAGAAAATCTTCAAATCTAAAAACTGAACATTTATTGCATTGCAAAGGGACACTATCAGGGTAATTCAAAGAGATCCGAATTGCTTGAGAAAGGTAACCGAACGCTGAAAATCAACGTTCGGTTACCTTTCTTGGCCATTCGGCTATCCAGAGAGCAGGCAATTCGCCAAATCCTGACAAATTTCCAGCACATAAAGAGCCTGTTCGAGGGCAGTGAATCCCCATAAAAAAAACAATGCTTCGGCTATTCAGAGAACACAAACCAGCAGTGAAAGGTTCCTGGAATGCTCTGCCATTCGGTGGTTTAATTCGGCAGGTTTATTCAGGTGAATCCCATAGGCCTCAATGTTAAAAATAATCCCGTTTTAATTCAATATCTAATAAACCATTCGTTATAATATTCTGCAGTAAAGAGTCTCTTTAATTTATAGATTTTGTTTTTAGGATATTTTAAGCATTTCTGGATTTTTTTAAATTTTTCTGTAACAGCCCCTTTTCTTATCATTCATTGGACCTCATATGTGAATTTCAGACATTTTCGCTCAGTAGTTTCTTTGTAAACAGCGTTTCACTTTTCAAACATTCAAACTGTTTTGCTAATGTATTCACTGCCTTCGTCTGCGATGTCTGCTTTTTCCGGCGGCTTTGCTGCGTGTGATCTGCTCCTGCTCGGGTTTTTCCCGCGGCTTTGCGATTCTCTTTGAATTACCCTGTATGTTTCAATTTCTTAGTGCGGGTCCCTGAATAGTGTTCCATAAATCTTTCGTGTAAGGTTCAGGATGTCCTACCCACATACTGGGCCCCACATTTACATTCTAAAAGATATACAGCATTCTTTTGCAATTAATAAAATGATCAATCTTAAATGCTTTTCCTGTTGCAGTGCTTTTAAATTCATTCGACCCGCAGAATAATATGCACAGCACTGGACCCCAGAATTATAAATCCAGGCACTGGACCCCCAGAATAATATACACAGCACTGTTCCCCAGAATAATATGCACAGGCACAGGACTCCCAGAATTACATACCCAGGCACTGGACCCCCAGAATTATATACCCAGGCACTGGACCCCCCAGAGCTATATACCCAGGCACTGGACCCCCAGAGCTATATACCCAGGCACTGAACCCCCAGAGCTATATACCCAGGCACTGGACCCCCAGAGCTATATACCCAGGCACTGGACCCCCAGAGCTATATACCCAGGCACTGGACCCCCAGAATAATATACACAGCACTGTTCCCCAGAATAATATGCACAGGCACAGGACCCCCAGAATTATATACCCAGGCACTGGACCTCCAGAATAATATACACAGCACTGGTCCCCCAGAACTATATACCCAGGCACTGGACCCCCAGAACTATATACCCAGTATATATATATACTCAGATCTACCTCTCTACCCCTGATCTCTCTCCCCCTGTCCTTTCAAAAGTCAGTGACTGTTTATCATGGCATCTCCTCCTGAATGGCCTCCCACCACCTAAAGATCAACATGTCAAAGACTGAGCTCCTACTTATTCCTCCCTCCAATGCCTCCCCACCTCCTGACTTCTCTATCACGGTGGAGAGTATCACCATCTCCCCATCAAACCAAGTTCGCTGTCTTGGAGTTATACTTGACTCTGCTCTTTCCTTCATCCCCCACATCAAGTCTCTTTCCTCCTCCTGCCGATACCAACTGCGTAATATTTCCAGAATTCGGCCATTTCTTACCGCTGTCACCACAAAACAACTCATACACGCCCTGGTAATCTCCCGACTCGACTATTGCAATAATCTCTTATCTGGCCTCTCTCTCTCTCCCGCCTCTCCCCCCTACAATCCATCCTGAACGCCTCCGCCAGGCTAATTCACCTCAGCCGCCGCTCTGTCTCTGCCGCTCCCCTCTGCGAGTCCCTTCACTGGCTCCCCATCCACTGCAGAATTAAGTTCAAAATCCTTATCCTTACCTACAAAACCCTCACTAACTCGACTCCCCACTACCTGTCCTCACTAATCACCAAATACACCCCAGCCCGCTCCCTAAGGTCAAACAGTGACCTGCGCCTAGCTTCTCCCCGCATCACCTCTTCCCATGATAGACTGCAGGATTTCTCACGCGCAGCCCCCACTCTCTGGAACGCTCTCCCTCGTACTGTCAGACTTTCCCCTAACTTCTCTTCCTTCAAACGCTCCCTTAAAACGTTCCTATTTAGGGAAGCCTACCACCCAACTCACTGACGCAACCATCAATCACTCTCACCTTACAGTCCTCTCCTCCTGTTTCCAACCCCAACCCTCCTAGATTGTGATTTCCTACGGGAATAGGACCCTCATCTCCTCCTGTACTGTTTGTCAAATGTTGTTCAATGTATTGTATCCCTGTCTATACTGTGTCTATTGTACAGCACTGCGGAATATGCTGGCGCTTTATAAATAAAGAATAATAATAATACCCAGGCACTGGACCCCCAGAATAATATACACAGCACTGTTCCCCAGAATTATATGCACAGGCACTGGACCCCCAGAATTACATACCCAGGCACTGGACCCCCAGAGCTATATACCCAGGCACTGGACCCCCAGAATTATATACCCAGGCACTGGACCCCCAGAATTATATACCCAGGAACTGGACCCCCAGAACTATATACCCAGGAACTGGACCCCCAGAACTATATACCCAGGTACTGAACCCCCAGAATTATATACCCTAGGCACTGGACTCCCAGAATTATATACACAGCACTGTTCCCCAGAATAATATGCACAGGGCCCCCAAAATAATATACCCAGCACTGGACCCCCAGAATAATATGCACAGCACTGGACCCCCAGAATAATATGCACAGCACTGGACCCCCAGAATAATATGCACAGCACTGAGCCCCCAGAATAATATACACAGCAATCTCTTTCCCTCTGTGTACATCTCTCTCCCTTCGTGTGTTTCTATGTGTATTTATATATCCCTGTATCTCTGTCTTTGTCTCATCTGTGTATGTCGAATTCTGGGCCTGTGTTTTTCCCTTTGTCAGGGTTTTTTGTTTTTGTCCCTCTCTTTGGAGCACAGAAGGAGGGATGTGTGAGTGGAAGGCCATAGTGGGCCAGCATGGTTGATGTAGGTAGTGGGGCCTTTTCCTAATGATAAGATGTAACGGCTATAGTGCTTAGCGTGTTCTTTTTAATAGTGGAGTATATTTGATTTGATTGTATAGTATGTGAATTAAAAATGCACAATAATTTGAAATCTTGTATCATTCTCATGCAGGAAGCAAATAAAGAGAAGTTCCTGCAGGATCTGTCTGGTCAGCTAGCAGCTTTTGAGCGAATCCTATCACAAAACCCCAAGGGACCAAACTACCTGGTGGGAGATAAAGTAAGAATAAGGGTTTGTAACTACTTTGTGTTTATCTTTTTTCCATTCCTTCACCTAACTGACACAATATCCATTTCAGATTTCATATGCTGATTACAACCTTCTGGACACCTTGCACTGTAACCTGGACCTGTCGCCAGAGTGTCTGTCCTCTTTTCCCCTACTCTCAGCATATGTCGAACATCTCGTCTCCAGACCCAAACTGAGTGAATATCTGAAGTCTGATGGGCGTAAAAAACGCCCAATAACTCCCAAACATAAGTAACTACCAATATTGGTAATACCAGTAAGCAATGACTCAGTAATAAAATGAAATTAAACTTTATGCAATCGTTGTTGTCTTTATTTATTGTCTGTGAGATGTTATTAATTTCAACATGGGTCATACCATTCAATATGTAATTAGCTCAGATAAAAAGCAGAATGCATCTGTATAGACATGTCCTCTCTCAGGGTCACCTTTAGGGAGGGTGGCGTGACACTGAAAATAATTGATATGCAAAATAGATAAACAGACGGAGTGTCCCATGCAAATTTGGAAAGACCACTGAGCAAAGCAGGAAAAAGATCTTCCCAAATGGCGTATGTAAATCAGTGCTATAGGAGTTGGTTTAACTGTTCATTATCCGGAAAGTACAAAAGTGTTCAAAGCAACTTTAGAAAGAAATTACGTTTGGTTTCGGTTAAAATTACTGTGTGATGTATGCACTTACAGTGAATAACTGCAGATAGACACACCCAAAAATCAGGGCTCAAAATTTCAGGTCCTGAGCTACTAGTAGCCAGGCCTTATAAGTTACTCGTCATTGTTACTCTTCCCTCTCTCTCTGTGTGATCCCTCTCTTTCATCCCATCAGTCTCTCTGTGATCCCTCTCTTTGATCCTCTCTCATTCATCCCATCAGTCTCTCTGTGATCCCTCTCTGTGATCCCTCTCTGTGATCCCTCTCTTTGATCCTCTCTTTCATCCCATCAGTCTCTCTGTGATCCCTCTCTCTCATTCCATCTTTCTCTCTGTGATCTCTTTCATCACATCGGTCTCTCTGTGATCCCTCTCTGATGCTCTCTTTCATCCCATCGGCCTCTCTCTGTGATCCCTCTCTGATGCTCTCTTTCATCCCATCAGTCTCTCTCTGTGATCCCTCGCTCTGTGATGCTCTTTCATCCCATCGGTCTCTCTCTGTGATCCCTCGCTCTCATTCCATCAGTCTCTCTGTGATCCCTTACTCTTCCCCCCTCTCTCTGTGATCCCTTTCTTTCATTCCATCAGTCTCTCTCTCTGGGATCCCTTCGTCTTTCATCCCTGTGTCTCCACTGTGAACTGCCCCCGCATACTGCCCCCCCTGCATGCTGCCCCCCTCCTCCTCCTTCCTGCTAAGGTGAGGTCAGACAGAGGGAGAGCTGAGGGGTAGGGATGTGCGTTTCGGGTTTCGGAATTTCGGAATTTTCACGAAATTTCCCGATTCGTGTCTTCGGATTCGGACGATTTTCCGAATCGGATCTGACCCGAAAACCGACAGATCCGAAAAGTTTTCCGAGCCGAAACGAAAAATTTTCAGGGTTTTCGAATGGACTTGAAATGTGTCAAATCGAAATTTATTTTCGCTCTATTCATGATTTCAGTTCCATTCGTGATTACGGTTCCATTTCGGTAATTCTGGACATCGTATATTTAACTATTATCGATTATATCGCTGATTCTGTAAAGTTTGTATTTGTAAATGCGTATCACTTGTTTCTTGTTTCCAATGATCCGATAATTCTGTCGCTACGATAATACCGCACACAGGCGTGAAGGGAAGCCGTGAAATGCCTCAGCAGTGAAAGGGTTAATTTTTTTTGTCTGTTTTAAATCATTTTATTTTTTTTCGTTTCAGATAATTTTGATTAACTATTTTTCCGTTTTTTAAAACCTTTTGTTCTGGTTTTTATTTTTAAAGTCAGACCATTCGGGTCAGTTTAGCGTTTTTTAAATCGTTTTGTTCATTTTTTTTTTTTTTGTTCCTTGGCTTTCGTACCATTTTTTTAATGTGATTAAATAAAGTTGTGAAATGTATATTCATAAGAAAAAAAGGATCTTTATTTAATAAAAAAAAAACACGATAGAATCGCCAGAATTATCGTATTGACAGAATGAATTATCGGATCCGAAAAACAAACCAAAAATTTATTATAAAAAAAGTAAACCATAGTAGTTTACGTCAAAACGAATAGAGTTAGACACTTTGAAACGAGGAGAACAGACGTTCTGAAAAAAACGAAAATTCCCGAAATCACAAAGTCGATACAAAAAACGAGCAAAGTGACCCGATAAATGGTCGATATTCCGGAAAAAAAAATGTACACGACAAACGAGCCGAGCCGAACCAAATCGAAACAGAAATCGGTCAAAACGAGCCGAATCGAAAATTTTAAACATCCGAACAAATCGAATCGAACCGAAAAAAAAATCGGTGCATAAGCCTACTGAGGGGGGGGGGCACTCGGTAAGTAAAAAAAAAAGAAAAACGCTGCACAGAGGAATCTTACCTATCCCTAGGTGCTGCTCTGCTATCCTGCGGTCTTCTAGCCCCACCCTCCCTTCCTTCCACATGGTGTAGAAACAGGAAGATTTGCAGGAGGGTGGGAAGAAGCAGCCGGAGGTGTCTCATCCAGCAGCTGAGCACCACCTACTGGCTGCTCCTTCCACAATAATCCTCCTGTACATTTACATCAGACTGACAGGCCGCTTGTGTGTGTCAGGCAATTTTCATTCGCTCTGTCCCAATTTCTACTCACAAATTGCGAGCGTGCGAGTGGAAATTTTGACCTCTAATAGATGTTGGGTTTGATTCAATGAAGAGATGGAAAACACACTGCCAGTGCTGCTATTTACTGGTGCACTAGTGTCACCACATTTACTTGATCAGAAGAACAAAATACAAATGTTTAGGGGTCACAGCCCCTTCCTCAGTGCACAATGCCCTCAGAGCAACATTTCCTATATGTAAACAAGAAATTGAGCCCTACAATATAAAAGCAATAATGGTATAGCACAGTTTGACTCTGGCAAATCCCTGCTGCTTAAATTCACTCACAAGATGTATAGAAAATATAAGCTCATCAATCAAATACTCGGCCTCCTCATGTCACCCGATTTTTCCATTCAGCTGGGTTGCAAGCTGCAGTTTCTCGGGATGATAGAGGAATTGTAGTGTTCTGGATAATACGAGATGTCTTGGGTTTTCATTAATAGGTTTATTAACAAGTAAGCATACAGGTTCCCTATAACTGCGTCTCTAGTCAGCCTCAACTGGAAGACAAAATGGACGACCAACTGTCAACAGCCAACCGCCAAAAGAAACACCCACTTACCCCCATTGGCAGACAACTACACCACACCTCCTTTTCATAAAAGAAAAAAACACAAAAAAAACAACAAAGCAAAAATGTCCAGTACAAGTCAGTATTACAATGTTGGTGCTAACTTAACCAGAGCTGTTGTAAACTTAAAACCTCCATATGCTATAATGGCTCTGGGAAGTTTACAACCGAGCTCTAGTTAAGTTAGGGCCATATTACATAGTTGGTGCTATGTATCGTCCAGACCCTCCTGACTTCCATTCTGTAAACTGTGCTCTCTGTTCACATAGCATCTGTGGTTCCGCAAGCTTTTACTCCTCTGGTGGAAATGCCTCAATGGGTCTGGAGCTTGCCAGCGTTCTGGAGGATGCCAGACTCTTTGATTCCGAGCTAATCTGACATTTCCAGCCAGATCATGTGAAGTGGAATCTGCTTCACTGAGACCAACACCATCTATTTCTTCCCTCGAAAGGGCAGAATCCTCTTCTTCTTGTGAAAATACTTCCCCATTGTCATGCCAGACCCCCATCTATATATCCGTGTCTTTCGACTCTTCAGCCTGGTCATTCAGTTGTTTGTCAAAAACAGATCTGGGCCATAACTGGGTTGAATGTCTTTTGGTGTGCAGACCATTGGACGTGCTAACCTCATAAGTGAGGAATCCCAAAACCTTGCAAATAACTGCCGGAGACCAACGGTTTGGCCCTCTATACATCCGTATCCAAACTGGATCCCCTATATTGTATGTGCGTGAACTCTTTCCATGCTTCATCTTTTCCTGCTGTTTCTGTACATGACGTCGTTCCTGTGAGATGTCCGTTCGCTTCTTGTCCGGTTGCAATAAGTCTAACTTTGTCCTGAGTGGTCTGCCAAACATCAAAACTGCTGGTAGCTGGCCGGTGGTTGTGTGAGGTGTGTTCCTGTACTGCAACAAGAATTGTTGGAGTTGTTGAGGTAAGTTTTTGCAGTCTGTCACAGTACTCCTTAAAAATCTTTTCAGAGTCCGGACAAATCTTTCAGCTAGACCATTGGTAGCCAGATGATACGGAGCTCTACGGAGGTGTTGAATTCCATGATTCTTAATGAAACTTTGACATTTCTGAGCTAATAACTGTGGCCCATTATCAGATACTAGTATCTTAGGCAATCCGAATGTCGCAAACAGCTTCTCCAGGCCATCAATGGTGGCATCAGTTGTAGTCTGAGGCAGTAATATCACTTCAGGCCACTTGGAATGTGCATCCACCACCTCTAAGAACATCTGCCCATTCACTGGTCCTACAAAGTCAATATGAATTCTCTCCTATGGGTTAAGAGGCCAAAGCCAGGGCTGAACTGCACCTCTAGGATAGCATCTCTGAGCCTGGGCACATCCTGAACAGACTGCAACGTAGTTGCCTATATCCTCATCCAAAGTTGGCCACCATACATAACCCTGGCTTTTTGTTTCATCCAGACTATTCCTGGATGCCCTTGTAATGTGGGTTTCTGCAAGACTGGAGGAACAATTACCCTCTCTCCCCATAGCAAGCATCCCTCTCTGACTGACCTCTCAAGATTCCTGGAGAGAAAAGGTCAGAGACGTGGAGAGGCTTGAAATGGCCAACCATGTTGAACATAAGACAAGACTTCTTGAAGATCAGCATCCTTACTGGTCTCTTGGGCTATTTCAACAGCAGTCAGTGTTTTGCTAAAGTAAATGGAAGGTGGTGAATTCCGAACATAATAGGTGGAGAGTGGAAGAGGAAGGAGTGAAAACGCATCTGCATTTGTATGTTTATCATGGGGCCTGTATCGGTTTTCATGCTGATAAGCCCCCAGCAGTAAGGCATACCTTTGGAGACGAGCGGCAGTGGTCTGAGAAATACTCTTTGTAGGATTGAATATTGCCAATAGCGGCTTATGGTCAGCCAACAGCGTAAAAGATCGACCATAAATATAAAAGTGAAACTTCTTCAGTGCCCAGATTATCGCTAAAGCCTCCTTGTCAATTTTTGAATAATTACGCTCAGCTGGGGTGAGGGAACGAGAAGCAAAAGCTACATGTCGATCTATATCCTCAGGCAAGGAATGGTTCAGCACAGCCCCCAGCCCATAAGAAGAAGCATCACAGGCGATACTCAGAGGTTTAGACAAATCATAGTGAACCAAGACTCTAGAGCTGCGTATTAGTTCCTTTGAAGTTTTAAAAGCAGCCGAGCAGGGCTCCATCCATTTCCATTTTTTTGTTTTTCCAAAAGCCTATGCAGCGGAAACAAGGTATGGGCTAAATTGGGCAAAAATTTGCTATAGTAGTTCAACAGCCCTAAATAAGAGCGCAGCTGCGTTACATTATTTGGTATGGGCGCCTCTACCAATGCTTTCACTTTCTCATCAGTGGTGTGAAGTCCAGTTTTATCAATAACGTGACCACAAAATTCCGGGTGATCTTTCAAGAACTCACATTTGTTTATATTAATTTTGAGTCCATTATCCATTAGTATCTGGAGCACGTCTTTTACATTCTGCCGGTGCTCCCTCTCCTTTCGGCCAGTGATCAGCATGTCATCCAGCAGACATTGTGCCCCCGGAACTCCAGCAAGCAATTCATCCATTGTACGCTGCCAAATTGCTGGTGCTGGTGCTATCCCACAACTACACCACAAAAATCAACATACAGGAGGACAAGAGTAAAGTAAAAGTAAAATTCATTTACAATAATAAATCTTTAGTGAAATCCCAGTGTGGTTGTTCTTCCGTTCAATTAGCGTAAGTTCCGGTCTTTACTTGGCTTTCGGGACGTGCCTGCATGGACGTCCGCAGGATGGGACAAGGGGGGCACTTGCCCCCCCTGGATCAACAGGCTTAAATTATGATAATTTATTCACTGCTGCAGTTCCTTGGCTCTCCACTAGGTTGCACAAGCGTCACATCCCCACTCCACCTCCAATCCACCACGTGCTCCAACTCAGTTTGCAGGTTCGGAGAGGCAGGGCTGAGATGCAGGTGCAGCTGCTGCTATGGGCCAAAGGCTGGGATACTGGACACGAGAAAAAAGGTGATTATTTTCAAATAAATACAGTCCATTTTTATTAAGCATGATGCCATTGTCTTTATTTATGAGAAGCCCCTGATCTGAGGTCTAGCTTGTCTGGGGAAGAGGGACACAAAATGATTAGTAGTAATCTGGTGGGGGTCCGTGATAAACTCAGAGCTTGCATGAGGTACAGGCCAGGGCAATATTGGCAGTATACAGGCGCTCTAGGCAGGATCTTTCCTGGGCAAGGGGGTGATGAAGACCCTGCTCCAGATCTTACAATCTAAGAGGAGAGGGGACCCTGCTCAAGAATTTACAATCTAAGAGGAGATGGGACCGTTCTCCAGAGCTTGCAATCTAAGAGGAGAGAGGACCCTGCTCCAGAGCTTGCAATCTAAGAGGAGAGGGGACCCTGCTCCAGAGCTTACAATCTAAGAGGAGAGGGGGGACCCTGCTCCAGAGCTTACAATCTAAGAGGAGAGGGAACCCTGTTCAAGCATTTACAATCTAAGAGGAGAGGGGACCCTGCTCCAGAACTTACAATCTAAGTGGAGAGGGGACCCTGCTCCAGAGCTTGCAATCTAAGAGGAGAAAGGACCCTGCTCCAGAGCTTGCAATCTAAGAGGAGAGGGGACCCTGCTCCAGAGTTTACAATCTAAGAGGAGAGGGGACCCTGTTCCAGAGCTTACAATCTAAGAGGAGAGGGGGGGACCCTGCTCCAGAGTTTACAATCTAAGAGGAGAGGGGGGACCCTGGTTCAGAGCTTGCAATTTAAGAGGAGAGGGCACCCTGCTCCAAAGCTTACAATCTAAGAGGAGAGGGGGGACCCTGCTTCAGAGCTTACAATCTAAAAGGAGAGGGGACCCTGCTCCAGAGCTTACAATCTAAAAGGAGAGGTGGGACCCTGCTCCAGCCTCCACACACTTCTTCGGACTGGCTCACACACTCGGTGGCAGCACTCCCTCCTCCTGCTGTCTCATGGGGGCTGGTGTGTGTGTATATGTATATTGTGACAGGAATGGCTCAGAAATTGGCCACCATCTTGTATACTGGCAGCCATCTTGGGCAGAGCCATGGCACGAGTAATTGTACATAGAGAATACTA